>WSYH01000059.1:0-331233 GCA_036426205.1 Ascaphus truei
CTGACCACACACACAGCTCTGTCACTGCACCTCCATCTTGCCCTGCAGCCCGCCCTGTGACACTATTCATGTACTGACTACACACACAGCTCTGTCACTGCACCTCCACCTTGCCCTGCAGCTGCCTCTGCTATCCTATTGCAGTACTAACCACACACACAGCTCTGTCACTGCGCCTCCATCTTGCCCTGCAGCCACCTCTGCTATTCTATTCCTATACTGACCACACACACAGCTCTATCACTGCACCTCCACCTTGCTCTGCAGCCCCCTCTGCTATTCTATTGAAGTACTAACCACACACAGCTTTGTCACTACACCTCCATCTTGCCCTGCAACCACCTCTCCTATTCTATTCCTGTACTGACCACACAAACAGCTGTCACTGCACCTCCACCTTGCCCTGAAGCCCCCTCTGCTATTCTATTCCAGTGCTGACCACACAAACAGCTTTGTCACTACACCTTCACCTTGCCCTGCAGCCTCCTCTGATATTTTATTCCTGTACTGACCACACACACAGGTCTGTCACTGCACCCCCACCTTGCCCTGCAGCCCCCTCGGCTATTCTATTCCAGTGCTGACCACACACACACAGCTCTATCACTGCACCTCCACCTTGCCCTGCAGTCCCCTCTGCTATTCTATTGCTGTACTGACCACACACACAGCTCTGTCGCTGCACCTCCACCTTGCCCTACAGCCCCCTTGGCTATTCTATTGCTGTACTGACCACACACAGCTCTGTCACTGCATCTCCATCTTGGCCTGCAGCCCTCTCTGCTATGCTATTCCTGTACTGACTACACACACAGCTCTGTCACTCCACCTCCATCTTGCCCTGCAGCCTTTTCTGGTATTCATTTACTGACACCCCCCCACCACCTATCATTAGTCTGCAGCAGCCTCTGCTCTTCCTTTGTTACTCACACTGCGCTATAGCCAGCGCCAGGTCACGTTCTGCGTGCAGCTCGCGATTCAGCCGCGGAGGTCCGAATAGGAGATGTGTGATTACGGAGAATCCTGAACGTCGAACAGTGGGCTGGATCCTCCTCTGGGGGGCACAACATGGCATAATATCAATGCATTAAAAGGCAGAAACAAACCAAATGGTGGTAGATTTGTGGAATAGCCTCCCAACAAAGGTGGTAGGGGCTAATACAGTAAGGAAATTCAAATAAATATGCCTAAACCTGAAAGAAATTCAGGGATCTAATAGGGTCTGAGGTGTTACAGCAGATAGGAAAATGGGCAGACACGGGGGGCAAGTGGTACTGATCTGCTGTCACATTCTGTTTCTAACGGTGAAGCTTTTGTTCTTTACAAAAACTTGTCTTTAAGCCTCATAAAGTCCTAAACGTTTAAAAAAAAGTAGAACAAAAGCATCAATAAGAGGAGATTCATTTCCATAGCCTCATATAGGAAAAAAAAACAAGCTGAAACAATATAAAGAAATCACGGACAAAATTATTAAATTGGAACAACAACATAAAAATAATCCCTCAAAAAAACTTTATAAAATATTAGAAAAAACACGATTGGAGCTCAAACATCTCCAACTTGAAGAGGTAGAGAGGGCGTTGAAATGGACTAATCAACGCTAAGGGTAATAAAGCCGACCGGTTGCTAGCTAACAAATTAAGGGGTCTGAGAGTCAAATCCCAGATCCAGTCAATTCGATCCAAATCTGGACAAATCTTATATGATGAAACAAAAACAGTGCAAGAATTCTCAAATTTTTATTCCAAGCTTTACAACTTAGAATCCCCAAAAGAAAGCCAAACAAATGCTGAGGCGATCTCGCAATATTTAAAACAATGTAATCTCCCCACACTCTTGGAGGAGGATTTACAGTCCCTGAATAAGAAAATATCTCAGAAAGAGCTAGCAGAAGCGATTAAATCTTTAAAGGTTGCTAAGACACCGGGCCCAGACGGTTTTATCAATCTATACTACACAAAATTTCAGGCGACCTTATTCCCGTATATTTTAGCAACTTTCAACTCCTTTTTGGGGGGTGATCCGATACCAACTTCCATGTCTATGATCAACATAGCCATCATCCACAAGGAGGGGAGAGACCCACTCCAATGTGGAAATTACAGACCAATATCATTACTTAATACAGATTTAAAGCTCTATAGCAAAATTCTGACAAATAGACTGAACCTGATCCTACCAAAGCTAAAACATATAGATCAAGTAGGCTTTGTCTCGGTCAGACAGGCCTCGGACAATACCCGCAAGATCATAAACATTATAGACCACATGCACCTCTCCGATACAAAAGCAATACTATTAAGCTTAGACACTGAAAAAGCATTTGATAGAATAAAATGGTTATTCCTGGATCAGACCACGTTAAAATTTGGATTTAAGGGCCCTTTCCTGGAGGGCATTTGAGCCCTTTACCAGAAGCCCACAGCGTATGTCAAACTTCCAGGGGGAAATTCAGACCCAATTATGATCACAAACGGAACTAGACAGGGATGCCCCTTGTCGCCACTTCTCTTTGCCATATCAATGTGAACCATTAGCGGCCACAATAAGAGATAATGTCAAACTCCAGGGAATCCTCATTGGCGGAATAAATTATAAGATCTCACTATTTGTGGACGACCTCGCCAGGAATTTTGAAGCGAGTTCACTCTGGAATCCGCTGCTGGAACTCCAGAAGGATTGGAAGAGATGGGAAGGCACGCTGGATGAAGTCTGTAATTTATAAAAAAAATGGTGATTCCTGAGTAGACTCATTTCTGAGTGAGTTATGAGCGAATTCGGCCCATGGGAGTAGTTCCACCCAGTTATCCTGTGCAACAGAAATAAAGCATCGCAGGTATTGCTCTAGTGACTGGTTTGTTCTTTCGGTCTGTCCTTTGGTTTGGGGATGATACCCAGAAAAAAAAAGAAGAGAGATCTCCAACCTTTGAGCGAAGGCACGCCAAAATTTCGAGACGGACTGTGACCCTCGATCGGACACTATAGAGAGTGGAACTCCATGAATACGAAATATTTCTTTGATATAAATATCTGCCAAGGTGGCAGAGTTAGGAAGACCTTTGAGAGGAATGAAATGGGCCTGTTTGGAAAACCTATCAACAATAACGAGAATAGTATTCATCCCACGAGAAAAAGGAAGCTCTACAATAAAGTCCATTGAGAGGTGGGTCCACGGTCGGTCTGGAATGGGTAAAGGACGAAGCAGACCAGACAGCTTGTTGCGGGCGGACTTATTTCGAGCACAGATGGAACAGGAGTTGATGAATTCCTTGATATCCTTAAACATATTAGGCCACCAAAAGGTGCGTCTGATCAAATCGGAAGTCCTCTTTGTACCCGGGTGACCGGCAGACCTAGAGGAATGACCCCACTCAAGGATCTTCTGGTGAAATTGAGGTGCATCATACAAACAACCCTCGGCACTTCCATACCCTCGAGGATGAGCGTCTGAATCTCCAAGATCTTGTCCAGTACATCAAAAGAGTTAGCCGAAATGACATATTCGGCGGGAAGGATGGTCTCAGGAATGTCTTCGGATTTGTCTTCACTGACGAATTGACGGGATAAGGCGTCGACCTTTAGATTCTTAGTACCAGGAATGTAAGAAATTATATAGTTGAATCTGGAAAAGAACAATGCCCAGCGAGCCTGACGGGAGCCGAGGCGACGGGCACCTTCGATATGTAATACATTTTTATGGTCCGTAAGAATTGAAATAGGATGTTCAGTACACTCCAGGAGCAAGTTTGATGGCCAAGAGTTCCCTGTTGCCAACATCGTAGTTTTGTTCTGCGGAGAATTTTTTTGAGAAGAACCCGCAAGAGTGTAGCTTATTCTGAGGGGACTGTCTCTGTGAGAGTACGGCTCCTGCTCCAATATCCGAGGCATCTACCTCCAACGTGAAAGGATGTTTAGGGTCAGGATGGCGTAAAATAGGAGCAGAGTTTCTTAAGGGTTTCAAAGGCCTGGAATGCCTCAGGAGACCAGGAGGAAGTGTCCGCACCTTTCTTCGTCAGAGCGGTGATGGGAGCCACTGTGGCGGAAAAATTACGGATAAATTTACGATAATAATTGGCGAAGCCAAGAAACCGCTGAATCGCCTTAAGAGAATTTACCACTGCCGTAAGTTTATCAGGATCCATAGAGAAACCCTTATCAGAGATAATGTATCCCAAGAAAGAAGTGGATGTTTGGTGGAAAAGACATTTCTCCATCTTGGCATAGAGATGATTCTCACGTAGACGGGAGAGAACTAATTTAGTGTGTTGGATAAGCTCGGATATAGATTTAGAAAAATAAGAATATCGTCTAGATAGACAATTACAAAAATGTTGAGGATATCTCGAAAAATATCATTCACGAATTCTTGAAAGACATCTGGGGCAATACAAAGCCGAAAGGCATGACCAAATATTCGTAATGGCCGTCTCTCGTATTGAAGGCCGTCTTCCATTCGGCCCCTTGTCGAATGCGTATGAGATTGTAGGCCCCACGAAGATCGAGTTTAGAAAAAATGGAAGAACCTTGTAGACGATCAAACAATTCCGAGATAAGTAGCAAAGGGTAACGATTCTTCAGGGTTATTTTGTTAAGACCCCTATAGTCTATGCAAGAACGGAGTGAACCATCGTACTTCTTAACAAAAAAGAACCCAGCCCTGGCTGGGGAGGAAGAAGCTCCAATGAACCCTCGCTTTTAGTTCTCCTGAATATATTCAGACATAGCCTTAGTCTCAGGAAGGGACAAAGGATAGGATCTGCCTTTAGGAAAGATGGCACCGGGCAGAAGCTCTATGGGACAATCATAAGGGTGGTGCGGAGGTAGAGTTTCAGAGCAAACTTTATCAAAAACATCAATGAATTCTGCACATACTTCAGGAAGAGTAGGTTTGGCAGCAGTACTGGTCTCTACGCCAGCGATAAGTTGTACCGAGGATACAGGAGCAACCCCAGAGGCAACACTCCATTGTATAGGTCTCTTGTCTGCCCAGTCTATAATCGGATTGTGTTGTAGGAGCCAAGGAAGGCCTAGAATTACCTGTACAGAGGGTGAATGAATAACATCCAGTGAGATCTTTTCCTTGTGACCGTCAGTAGTAGAGAGTAAGAGTAGGAGTCTCCAATGAAATGAAGGCTGGCTGGAGAGGACGTTCGTCAAAAGCCTATAGACCCACCGGTATTGATTTCATGATCAGAGGAATGTTATGTTTGGTAGCGAAATCTTGATCCCCAAAATTTCCCCCCGACCCGGAGTCGATGAAGGCAGAGGCAGGAACTAGGAAACCAGGACTCTCAAGGAAGATAGACAGCATGACCCTGTTAGGTAGACCTCTCTTACTAGGAGGGGAAGAAGAAATGGTACCCAATGAGACCCCCTTATACCTCATTGGGTGTTGGCGTGTTCCGGCTTCGTGGGACAATGAAGCACCAGGTGACCCGACAGTCCGCAGTGAAGACATAATCCTTCAGTTCTCCGACGTTGTTTCTCTGAAGTGGAGAGCTGGTGACTTCCTAACTGCATTGGTTCTGGAGCCTCAAGAGCTGGGAAAGTAGAAGGAGACAAACTGGGGACAAAAGCAGTTGGTGTGAGAGAACGTGAGTGATGGCGTTCCAACCTTTCTTGAAGGGGTTGATCCACCCTAATACACATGGCAATAAGATCCTCGAAGACTGTAGGTCTTCCTTGAGCAGCTAACTCATTCTTTAATGTCTCAGAAAGACCTTGCCAGAAAGCTCCAGATAACGCCTCATCGTTCCAGCCCGTCTCTGCCACGATGGTCCGAAAATCCAGAGCGTATCTTGCAACCGGTCTGTGACCCTGAGAAATGTGAAAAAGAGAAAGAAGCAGCAGTAATATTACGGCCAGGGGTATCAAAGACTTGCTTAAATTCCTTCTTGAAGCGTGGGAAATCTTGGATAAGCTCCGGTTTCTGCTCCCAGATTGGAGATGCCCATGCCAATGCGTCTCCGGTTAATAAAGTGATAATATATGCCACCTTAGATCTATCAGAAGAGAAGCGGGAAGGGGTTAACTCGAACTGTATGTCACATTGGTTGAGGAAACCTCGGCATCCATGGGGATCTCCTGCATATCGACTGGGAGTGGGGAGACATGGCTCGAGGGAGAGAGAAGCTTCAGGGGAAGAAACAGACAATGTAGAAGGTCTAATATTTCTGGGTTGCGACTGGTTAAGGGAAACCGTGGCCAGGTTCTGCGTAAGGGAAGCAATCTGGTTATCCAAATATTGGAAATGCTCATAAATCGAAGACAGGGCTTGGCCCACCTCAAGGGGGTCCATGTTCGTTGGGCTGAGCATACTGTAACACTTGCGCTGCCCACGAGCAAGACAGGACCCCGGTATTGAGATGGGGAAGTAGCAAACCACGCACTCACAGCAGCAGAAGCGTGCCTGGCAGGCGGATTGTCAATCGTAGCCGGGTCTGGGTTGGAGAGAGTGGGTTAATCGAGACTTGCCAAGGTCTTGAACTGGAGAGCTCAGAATAGTCAAAGTCCGTTAGCCGTGGCCTGGGGTTGGAGAGGTCAAAATTGTGGAAGTCCGCATAGCCGTGGTCTGGTTTGGAGAGGTCCGCAGAGTCGAGGGTAAGCCGGGGTCAATATCCAGAGTGGTTCCAAGGTCAAGCCGGGTCGGAACACGAAGGGTTAAACTGCAAGGTAAACATAGGACAAGGAACAAGGCACATAGGAGACATAGGAGCTCAAGGCTACAACAAGTTATGCTCAGCAATGACTGGGAGTGAGAGCAGGGTACTTATGGGAAACAGGAACCAGTAGCAAGGGAGGCAGAGCGGAGGCAAGGATTGCCTGCAGGAGATAAGTGGGCTAAATTAATACTTGGCACGCAGCTGGGGAGCGGTGCACGTCGTCACGTGTGAGCGCCGCGCTTAAGAGAAGTGCGGCACGTCCGAGCGGGCAGAGCTAAGCTCCGTGGCACACTATAAGAGCTGAGCATACGCACGCGCTCTGTAAGCAGAGCGGGGGTGCGCGCACGCGCTGCTGCCAGAGCAGAGATCTGAGATAAGACAGGTAAGGAGGGAACATGTCGCAAAGGAAGTGTACCCCGATTCCTTACAATATACAGGAAGATACAATGTAACTAAATGATCCTAACAGCAGAGGTACATGTAACACAGGGGATGCATCACTGCTAAACAAACTCAGTCCCAAATGAAAATGTCATATTAAAACCCTGCTCATACCAAACATCCCTCTCCCCTCCCTCCTGCTGTCACCAAATGGTCCCGGTCACAGACACAGTCATAAATGACATCGCAGGAGGTGACAGCGAAGCGGTACTGAACACGGTTATTCTGTCCTCATCGCACGGGTCACTGTACGACTAAATAGCTAGCTAAACTCTGTACCAACTTCCTACACCAACACAGGATGATCTTCTGAACTCCGCAGTGTTTATGAAAACGTAGCTGGTAAGTATATCTTGACGCGCATTAGTTGGAACAAGGTATCTCGATATGCCTCCCCTGCCCCTGGCACCCTCTCTCTCCACCTTTAAGGCCCGTCTTAAAACACACCACTTTAAAGAAGTATATGGGTATCTCCGCTGGATGATACTATACATCTCACATGCATTTACCATGGCCCCTTGCAGACGCTCTTACTGTATAACTGCGCTGGGTAGGACGGAGCGCAAAATGTCACCTCCATACACTTCTCGCAGACGCTCTTACAATAACACCCCTGTACTGTCTCTGTAAATTCTCCCTACTTACCACTTAGATTGTAAGCTCTTGGGGTCAGGGACTCCTTTTCCTAATGTTACTTTTATGTATGCAGTGCTGATTCCTATTACAGTATGCCGCACGGGTTACTGTTGTACAGCACTATGTACATGGATGGCGCTATATACAAAATGATATACATACGTATCAGTTGTAACTTGGGAAGTTTAAACGAGGGTGTCTTCTTATGTGTTAGTTGCAACAACGTGAATAGATAGTGCTTCCCTAAGCAACAACAGGTGCAGATAGGATCAGTGAGTAAGTAACGTAATGTTTAGCTTCTTCTGCAGCACTGGAGGGAAGACTATAAACCCTGACCTGTGACAGTTACTGTCTTACCAGCTCCAGACTAAGGCTGCAGAAAACATATGCAGTGAGCATAGACTAATACAGTGGTTTGCAACCTATTTTTTGTTAAGCAACCCTATAATTATATTGTGAAATTCTGCAGAATCATAACCGTCTCTAATAGTGCGTCTGAGATCAGATGCATTGTAAGGAACGCCAACCCTCTCTAATAGTGCGTTTAAGATCAGATTCTACTCTACTCGCCACCTAGTACCACACGTGTGCTGCTTGGGCAAATAGGAGCTCGCCACGATGTTAAATCCCCTCGCCCGGGGCGTGCAAATGTATAGGTTTGTCGAACACTGATTATAAGGAACCCCAACCCTCTCTAATAGCGCATCTGAGATCTGATGCATTGTAATCAACCCCAACCCTCTGTAATATACTGGAATTACTATGGAACACAGATACCGATATTTGGAAATAATTCCTTAAATGAACACTAGCGGGCAGCATAACACTAGAAATTAAATCCTATGGTGGCAGTACACAGAGGACAAGCATGAGAAGTGAGATGATATACAATTGTGCTCTTCAACTGACGGACTGCAATGGTCCTTCATGTGGCTTTTGGACTCCAAGCTCCTTAAGCAACTAATATGAGATTATGTGCAGTTTTTCCCACTGAAACTCACTTGTAAGTTAAGGCAGGGGAGCGCAAACTTTTTCTGCTGCGCCCCACTGTCCCGGTAAGTTTTCTTGCTGCAGACGCCTCACACGATGCCCCGGCATTTAATTTAAATGCCTGGGGAAGAGTGCGGAACCTATGCAACCGCCCGTGCCCGCCCAGACAAATCTCCCCAGTTTGCGCACCCCTGTGAAGAATGTCAACATACATGATAAAAGGTGTTACACATGCTTGCAACATGTTAAATAGAATAATTTTCAAGTCTTTACATGTACTGTATTGCAAATGAGATTGCAATAAGCTTATAGCCCTGCAACTCCTAAATGATTAATGATCTGTCCCATTTGGAGACCTAGTTGAAGAGCCTTGACATACAAGATCCGTACCCTGCACTCGGAGAGGTCCGCAGTCTGGAAGTACTGCAGCGCCTCGTTAAAAGAGATCAGGGTGGTCTGTCCGGAGAGATCTCCCAGCAGCCCTGCGAAGGATTAAACACTGGTCAGTCAAAAACATGGAAAGGTTATAAACCTGAATTGATGTTGCAGAGAGAGAAACACGTGCAGAGCAGAATTAACCCTGGCTCTGCTATACTGACCTCACACCGCTTTGACACTGCACCTCTATCCTGTTTTGCAGCGTCTCTGCTATTCCTGTACTGATCTCCCCCCCCACATACACAGCTCTACCACTGCACCCCCATCCTGCCCTGCAGTCCTCTAGTCTATGCTATTCATCTGCTGACCCCCCACATACCCACAGCTGTCACTGTACCTCTATCCTTCCCCGCCCCTTTCTCTGCTATTCCTGTACTGACATCACACACACAGTCGCTGCACCTCTAGCCTTCCCTGCCAGTGCCTCTACTATTCCTGTACTGACCACAAACAGCGCTGTCACTACACCTCTATCCTCCCCTGCAGCCTTCTCTGCTATTCCAGTTCTGACCCCCCCCCACACACAGCATTGCCACTGTACCGCTATCCTTCCTCGCCAGTCCCTCTGCTATTCCTGTACTGACCACACACACAGCACTGTCACTACACCTCTATCCTTCCCAGCTAGTGCCTCTGCTATTCCTGCACTGACCACACGCTGGTACACACACCCCACACCTCTATCCTAACATGCAGCACTTCCTGCCTTAATATCTCCCCCCACCTCCTCCCCGTTGTTGCTTTACAATGTAACCCAAGGTCCGTCCGGGGTTTAACGTGTGGCTGGGAACTGGTGTTCATACCTGATTTGTCGCAAAACAGACCTGGAAACAAACACAATTTTTAGGTCATTAGTGGTACAGGCAGTCCTCGGTTATCCGACACAATGCGTTACTCAAAATGTCGTTGGATAGCGAAACGTTGTAAAGCGAAACACGTTTTCCCATAGGAACACAGTTTAAATGAAAAGTTCCATTCCAGAAGGCATTTTTAACACTAAAATACACCAAATATTTTACGCAGGCAATAAGATATGCAGCACACACATAAATTATATAGTGTTTATACTGTATTATATATATATAATATACCATAATAATAATATTTATATAGTATAATATATATAATATATATATCTTATTTATGCTCTTCCGACGCTTTGCAATGTTGTTTTTATGTGTATGTGTGTGTATATATATAGATATACACACATACACTATAACAACCATGCAAACGTCGTAAGAGCGTGTATAAGGGCCGGTTTGGGCATTGTAAAAATGAACATAGGTATGCATTGCATAGCGTTGGATAAGCCATTCGTTGTAAAACGAGGACTGCCTGTACTGCACTTCACAGCAAGAGATGACATCTCATTTAACCACCTGGCTGCCACAGAGGCTTGCAAAAAATTGGACAAAATCCAAACTTCAGTGCATCAAAAAAACTGCGTGTGAGAGAATCATTCCCTTAGGATAATCTGCTGGGACTAGGTTATATCTGGAAGAAATAGAACTTCCGTAGGTCAGGTAATAACAGTAATCATGATGAGCGAGTACATTTCTTGAGTGACTTAATAGCAGTGTCATAAAGCACATATATCCATATATCGCTGGCAGCAGATATTGGGGGGATGGGGAAGTACCCCTGAATCCTATAGCCCCTCTCTGTTGTACAATATCACCTCCGCTGTACAGATCTTGTACTAGCTCCCAGCTCTGTTAAGCTATATTAAGTCACTTCTTATGGTTCTCCAGTACTCACACAGTCCTAATGGGAAGTCCGTGGGCGTGTTCCTGCCGATGGGGCAGTTACAGAGAACGAAAGCGGATGGCGGTGCGCTGCACAAAAATATCTCAGGCTAGACTGCAAAAGGGACTAAAAAAAAGTATTTTAATGGCACATACAAAAAAGGACAATGTGTTTCCCTCATTTTTGGAAGGAGTTAAAGGATCTTTTAGTTATGGGTAAATTACTCCATGTTTTAGGGGATGGGGAGTATACTTTCTTGTTTCCTAAATGTCTAGTCGTTTTCTCACCATCTCCCAAAGATCCATAAATCCCTAGATAGCCCTTCGGGCAGGTCCGTCACTTCTAGCATTGGATCTTTGGGAGATGGTCTCTCTCGGAACGTGGACACATTTCTCCAACCATTGGTACAACAAACCTTGCCTTCATTTTTGAGAGATACCTCAGATCTGCTTGTTTCAATAAATAAAATTAAATGATTAAAAAGTTATACCTGGGTAACTATGGACGTGAGATCCCTCTATATAATAATCAATCATGACCAGAGGGTGGCTGCAATGCGGCACTTTCTCCAACATTTTGACTTCTCAATGGTACAATACACTGATTTTAGAGTCCATCACTTTTTTACTTACACACCATTACTTTTTATTCGATTCACAATATTATTTACAAACACAGGGTACAGCCATGGGCACATCATTTGCCCCGTCCTATGCTAATTTATTTACGGCTTTTTTGGGAACGCATTATTATTTTTGGTGACACTAATAAATATCGTGATCGTATAGTTTTTTTTTTTTTTTTTTACAAACGACACAAATGATCGGATATGTATTTGGGATGGGGATCACATCACATTACACACTTAATAACAATATATTTCATTTATTTTTCACATGTGAATTTCACCATCACCATATTCACAATTTAGATTTATTATTGTACATTGACATGGATGGTGAGATCGAAACTGTTATCTTCAGTATGATGAATTCTCGCAATACCTTCCTGAAAGCCGACAGCTGCCACTCCAGGTCTTTACTTAAAGGTATACCCAAAGGTCAGTTTCTCCATTTACACAGACTCTGTTCTAACCAAGAATTCTTTATCCATCAAACAAAAGTTTTGGCACTTAGATTTAGGAATAGGGGGTATAAGGAATGATTCCAAAAGTATGGGGAAACAGCCTCAGGTGAGGAGAAACCTGCTTGTGCAGCCAATACAACACAGACAAACAATTTCTTCAAAGTGATGAAAGGTCCATATGGGACCTGAAACGTTGTCTTTCCACTGTTCCTGGCTGTCACATTAAAGGAGAATTTCATTGTGAACTTGTGAGTAGCGGTCTACTTTGAATCACTATCTTTGAGGAGACTTGCACTTTGAAGAAATTGTTTGGTATAAGGAATGAAAAATTAGAGTTTTATAATGCATATTATAATGGTATCAGCTTGACCGAGCAGATCTGATGGTACCAAAAAATAGTGGATGTAAGATCAAAAGACGAAATAGGGAGTATTGTGATAAAAGCTATTTGGATGCCACTGCTCCCTTCTTTATTACACAACACAGCAAACAGGCCAACCAGATCAGAGCCAGTATTTAACAACACTAAAACATTGTGCTGAATCTGGATAAAGATCTTCAACCATTTGCCAACACAGGCCCTAAATTCGCCTTTAGAAAGGCGAAGTCCCTAGCGACAAATTTATTACATAGTCTATTCAGGTCCAAAACTGAAGTAGGTTTAACAGGGGGCTTTCTCAAAGTGTTCTTCAAATGTGGGCCATGTATAATATGCAAATTTGCAGATTGTATCAAGTCACTCAGAGTCAATAGAATGAGATCAGAGTCCAGAATCAATGCATTTTATTAACTGCAACATTAATTTTGTAGTTTATTTTTTGAAGTGCCGTTGCAGTAAAGGTTATGTGGGGAGAACCCTCAGACCACTTAAACAAAGGATTATGGAACATGTATCTTCCATCCGAAAAGAGGACATTACGCACCCTGTTTCAAGGTATTTTTCTCAATGCCAAAAAGGTGGTTTAGCCAACTTCCCGTTCTCAGGGATTGAAGATGTCCCTACGCCTACATGGGGAGGAGACAGACTCCATTTATTGCACAAAAAATAAATGTTCTGGATCTTCATTTTGAATACCATTGTCCGGTCTGGCATCAATACAGATTGGGAACGGCAAAAATAAAATATTAGTTGCTAAACCTTTGAGGGCTGAATTATTTGTCCAATATCTTTAATACGTATATGTGATGTCGTTCTTCAACCATGTGGTCAATGTCGTTAATATGTACATGCATTTTGTTGTTGCTATACCCCATGGATAAGGTCTACTGTTTGGATGGGATCTCTCAAGCGTTTATGTACCTTCAAGGGTTTCATTTCATATATAGATTGGATTTAAAGGAAAAAAGGTAAATTCCAATTATTTTGGTGCCTCACTTATGAGGCTATAACATAAGGTCACCATTTGCTATGTCACTGTCATCCTCCTATCCGGGGAGGTAACGATCATGCATTTTCTAGTATCACTTAGATTACTTTACATGTCCTTATACACTGCGTTCCATTATGTAATATTAAGAATGGCTTTTCAAAGTGTTTCCATATCTCCAGTCCCCCACCCTCCTCCAATTCATGGTCAGGTAACATGTTTGGTGGCAGGGGGCAATACATGGGGGAATATTTATGCAAATATATTTAATGACTTAAGATTATGGTTCCAGTCACATGCTAATTGTTATACATAATGTTTGCATATTGATTTTTGATACTCAATATTCCATGAGGACCTGCATTGTATGTATGTCTTTATTTATATAGCGTTATTAATGTACATAGCGCTTCACAGTAGTAATACACTTGACAATCATATAAATAACAAATAACACATCATGGGAATAAGTGCTTCAGACATAAAAGTAACATTGTGGAAGAGGAGTCCCTGCTCCGAAGACTTTACAATCTAATTGGTAGGGAGAACGTACAGAGACAGTAGGAGGGCATTCTGGTAAGTGCGTATGCAGGGGCCAAGCTTTATGTATCGTGTATAGTATTAGCCACAGTGCTACTCATATGCTTCTTTAAGCAAGTGTGTCTTAAGGTGGTTCTTATTAAAGGTGGATAGAGATTGTGCTAGTCGGGTATTGAGGAGAAGGGCATTCCAGAGGTGTGGGGCAGTCAGTGAGAAAGGTTTAAGGCGGGAGAGGCCTTTAGATACAAAGGGGGCAGAGAGAAGATATCCTTGAGCAGAATGCAAGAGTTGGGATGGTGCATAGCGAGAAATTAGGGCTGAGATGTAAGGAGGGGCAGAAGAGTGTAAAGCTTTAAACGTGAGGAGGAGAATGGAGTGTGCGATGCGTGATTTGATAGAAAGCCAGGAGAGTGATTTCAGCAGGGGAGACGCTGAGACAGATTTAGGAAAGAGTAGAGTGATTTTGGCAGCTGCGTTAAGGATAGATTGTAGGGGAGACAGGTGAGAGACAGGAAGGCTGGACAGCAGGAGGTTACAGTAATCGAGACGGAAGAGAATGAGGGCCTGAGTCAAGTGACTATGCAAAGACAAAGAGAGGAAAGCGCAGAGAACGCCCATAGTGTCATTCAATTTATTAAAAACATCATTCAACTCACATTTGGTTAGATATAAAAAGGCATTCACACTCTTTTAGGGATGTGTGGCCTTGCCTGAACTAAATTAAGATTTATTTACAGAAGTAATTTGTCAGTTGAACAAACGTATTGACGCGTTTCAAATTACAGTATGTACAGTTTGAAAGGACTGTTCAAGTAAGACTGAAAGACATAAAAAGTGCTAGGTCACATAGAAAAAAAAAAAGAACAAAGCAAAGAGAAGACAAAAACAAGAGACGGAGAACGTTTAGAAGTCAAAAGTGCCTTGGTTCCCATCTTGGAACCCAATCACGAAACGCATAAGGTTCTTTTTTGCAAGCTGTGTCCCTCGGATCTTCTTACACTCCACACGCTTCCAGCCCCCACATGGAGACGGTCTGAAAAGGTGGATCATAGGGCAGCTGCACTTACATCGGCGGTCGTGTCTCAAACAGGCAAGCAGCAGAAGGACATTATCGGACAAGCAGCTTTGCCACAGCGGGGGCCACATGTCTCCAAAAGAGTGTGAATGCCATTTTACAGCTTACCAAATGTGAGTTGAAACCTGTGTTTTTTAAATGTTTTTAATACAGTGAATGAATGACACTATGGGGGTTCTCTGCACATTCCTCTCCCATACTAAAGGAGGAGTGGGACACCCCCAAAGGAGAGCAGTGCCCGCCTAGGATCCTCTGCAAATTGCAGAAAGAACTTTGGAACTTTTATTGTTTTCTTCACAGATTAGACTTTTTCAGTATTTGTGTTTTTCACATTGGACTTTACTTTATTATTTTTTTATGCACTATCATGTAAAATAAGTGTAGGGATTACAGTCCAGGGTTTTGCTGGATCCTGCCCCTACATGGCTGTTGTGGCCATCTTGGATCCTGGTGTGAAAGCGTAGAAATAAAATCAATGAGTCAAGGGTTCAAAGTATCAACGTGAGTTTATCTGCACCAAGGTACAATTGAGAGTGAATTCAAAAATGAACTCATGCCTCTGAAAACATATTGCTTGGTATCACATTTTTATACATTTCAAAATGAGTAATACGCGCTTTAAGGGGGCTGGCATAGAGATAAAAACAATATGATGACTTATACAAAAATACATATTGATATATAAATATGCTGCATATGCTATATTCTTATCCTATATATTACCATAATGTGGGCCGCCCCTTAACCTTCTGACTTTAAGGAGTAACACTGTTTAGTCCTCTGTGTGTACTGTATCTGTCAGATAACAGAACCTAAGGTCAGCAGAAATATCTAAGGCAGGAAAAACCTCTTACGAATGTAATTTCAATTTCTTTCATGACTCGTAGGAATTACACAAGGGCGAGTTACATCTAGAAACGATACACTGCAGAATCAAACATTCACAGATCATACACAAATATACATACATTCAAACACTCAAAATGGCTACTGCTCCAAAATGGAGGCGATGATAGTCTGTCTTCATATAGCTTGAGCCACACACATTATCTCAATCTTCACACTGGCAAGTCTCTACCTGAACTTCCTGAACTAGCTGCACCTGTTTCAGGACTTAAATAGGTGTCAATGACTCCCAGCCCCTGCCTGAGCATTGTATGCATTTCCTTGTGTGCCTGGCTCCCTTGTGTTCTGATTCCTGAGCCTGCCCTGTTCCTAAGCCCTCCCTCTTCCTCGGATTCCCTGTTTCTGACCTCAGTCTGTTACCCCGACCACTGCTCCTGTGCCACCTGCCTTGACCCCAGCCTGTACCGGACTTGCACCTTTGCCGCCTGCCTTGACCACGACTACTCTAACAGGACTCTGTGCCTTGGCTCTGGTTGCTGATCTTATACCGCTACCTCAGCCCTGCGGGTCCGCTTCCTATTCAGAGACGAGCATTGTTACAATAACAGAGGGAGTGGCTCAGTGAGTAAAAGACACTGACTGGCACTGAGAGTTTGAAGCAGGGGAGCCTGGTTCAATTCCCGGTGTCGGCTCCTTGTGACCTTGGGCAAGTCACTTTATCTCCCTGTGCCTCAGGCACCAAAAAAAAAAACCATAGATTGTAAGCTCCATGGGGCAGGGACCTGTGCCTGCAAAATGTCTCTGTAAAGCGCTACGTATAACTAGCAGCGCTATACAAAAACATATTATTATTATTATTAATAAGTGAATATGTGATGTCTCAACTTTTTGAATGTATAACAGATGATGATGATGAATAGAAAGATAATAATTATTGACCAATAAAATTGACTGTCTATATATTTTTGCATGAATTTATTATAAATCCAATGTTGAGAACATCAAGATTTTAAATATACTTTTGTTTAGATATAGGGATACTTCAAAGAACCCTATTTAATTGACATGAATTATTTTATAGGTTATGAAGAAATGACACTGAAAGTTATGAGTATCCCACTCATGTATGTATATCTTTATATAGCGCCAAAAGTGTACTCAGCGCTCCACAAAGACAATATAGTACAGATATAGTACAGGGAATTATAATAATACAATAAGCATAGCAAAGTCAGACAATAGGAAAGGAAATCCCTGCCCCAGAGAGTTTATAATCTACTAGCTGATATACCCGGCGTTGCCCGGGATGTAAATCCATAATAGGTAGTATTAGTTATAAATAGGGGAACAATAGGTTGACTATTTGGTGGAAAGGTTGTATAATGATGTTGAAAAGAAACATGGAAGAAAATGTAATACGATATTGTTTAAAAATGGTTTCTTGTAAACACACCCCAGCACAATGTACATTTTGGTGACATAAATGATGTAAAAATGTGAGGTGTGTGTCCCGCTAGGGTGTGAGCGGGTGTGAGGCGGCGGGTGGGTGTTCAGTACGGGTGGCAGGTGGGTAGTGAGCTCATACATGTCTAATATTCATTAAAAAAAAGTGTCAATCATCCACGTGTAAGTCACTGTATATATTAATCCATGGCAAAGCCTGTAAACTTCAGCAGATGAATTAGTAAACTTGTATACAACAGTAATAAATTCCTTCTAAGAAAGAGTGTTAAAACTGTTACCTAGATTTGTATATACAGTAAAACAAGTCATCCATGGGAGAAGGAGCGGTTCAGTGAGTAAAGAAACTGACTCTGGCACTAAATTTGAAGCAGGGGAACCTGGTTCAATTCCTGGTGTCGGCTCCTTGTGACCTTTGGGCAAGTCACTTTATCTCCCTGTGCCTCAGGCACCAAACACATAGATTGTAAGATCCATGGGGCAGGGACTGTATCTGCAAAATGTCTCTGTAAAGAGCTATGTAAAACTAGCAGCGCTATACAAGAACAAACAATTATTATTCAAATCTACAGATATACAGGGCATGGAATGAATCCCTCAGCTCCTCTAATGAGCTGAAGGTTCTGAGATTCAACCAGTTAGAGCAGTAGACATTCCCACGACAGCTGAGGAAAAAAAACACCCTGTATAAAAAGTGAGAAATATTCTTATTGTATATATAAACCGAGACACAGGCTCTTTAAAAAGTTTTTTAAAAGTGCAACGATCAACACCAAATTCACATGTAGGTCAATTTTTTTTATTATGGTTTACACTGAAACACTGTTTTTTTAATAATATAAAAATGTTGGAAAAGCTAAAAAAAAATTAAAATAGTGATTTAAAAAAAAAAAAACCCCCGAAAAACGAAATCTCTATTTATAACGCATTGTCAGGGGTTTGGGTTAAAGATACAGCTATTATGGAAGGGACTCCTTGGACATACCAGCATCTGCTTCCTCTCTTTTCTCCTCCTCCTCTCCTTTGCTCACCAGAGTCTGTAAAAATCCGTTCTGTTTCAGAGCTGCAATCTGAAGGATCGAAAAGGCAACATTATGCATGTGTACAAGGTAATGATCAGACAGCGGGCACCCTGTGTGAGAGGCGGGGAATGATCTGACAGCGGGCATCCTGTGTAAGAGGTGGGTAAAGATCAGACAACGGGCTTCCTGTGTGAGTGGTAGATAATCAGAAAGCGGGCACCCTGTGTAAAAGATGGATAATCATACAGTGGGCACCCGGTATGAGAGGTGGGTAATGATCACATAGTGGGCACCCTGTGTGAGAGACGGATAATCAGACAGCGGGCACCCTGTGTGAGAGGCGGATAATCAGACAGCGGGCACCCTGTGTGAGAGGCGGATAATCAGACAGCGGGCACCCTGTGTGAGAGGCGGATAATCAGACAGCGTGCACCCTGTGTGAGAGGTGGGTAATCAGACAGCGGGCACCCTGTGTGAGAGGCGGGGAATGATCAGACAACGTGGCCATCTAAGGCAGGTAATGATCAAAATAGAGGGCACCCTGGGTAGTACTCACAGGGAGGGATTTCATGGCCGGGAGGACACTGCAGTGGATTTCGGGAAGATGAGAGTTCCGTGCCCAGCCATTCACTACCTGGAAAGGGAATTCAAAGGAAGTGTGTTACTGTCCTAAATAAAGTGCTGCAGGAACCCTTTATAAAGCATTAGTAAGACCACACCTTGAATATGGAGTACAATTTTGGGCACCCCTCCTTAGAAAATACATTATGAAACTAGAGAAAGTGTAGAGAAGAGCCACCAAATTAATAAAGGGGATGGACAATCTGACTTATGAGGAGAGGCTAGCTAAATTAGATTTACATAAGAAAAGGAGGCGTTGAGACTTCCGGTATGGAGCAAGAGCAGTGAGGCACGATCCTAATTAGCTCCATTGGCTCCAAAGGAGAATTACAAAGTATCTGCTAAAAAAATCAGGAAAATTACCTGAAACAAGCTACCATCAAAGAAGAGGTGCAACTGGACTCCAATATATGGAGAAATACTTATCTAAAACCAAAGAGATTACCTGAAAAAATCCACAAGACAGACAAAAGGGACAGAAGGAAAGAGAACCATAAAATGGGCAACGGCCAAGAGGGCCAGGGATCCGACCCACAGCCAACCCTTAAGCATAGACTACGACACAGCCAAATCCCCACAGCCATCCCTTAAGCATAGACTACGACACAGCCAAATCCCCACAGCCATCCCTTAAGCATAGACTACGACACAGCCAAATCCCCACAGCCATCCCTTAAGCATAGACTGCGACACAATTGTAAAACTGTTGTAAAAGAGCTCTTACCTAAATTGGAGACAAACTCAGCAGAGATTAAACAAGGCATTAAAGATCTCAGAAAAGGAGGCGTTTAAGAGGGGATATGATAACTATATACAAATATATTCGGGGACAATAAAAGGAGCTTTCAAAAGAACTATTCATCCCACGGGCAGTACAAAGTACACAGGATCATCCCTTAAGGTTGGAGAAAAGGAGATTTCACCAGCAACAAAGGAAAGGGTTCTTTACAGTAAGGGCAGTTAAAATGTGGAATTCATTACCCATGGGGACTGTGATGGCAGATACATTAGATTTGTTCAAAAAAAAGGTTGAACATCTTTTTAGAAATTAAAAAGTATACAGGAATATACCAAATATGTAAACATGGTAAGGATGTTTATCCAAGGAGTAATCTGATTGCCAATTATTGGAGTCAGCAAGGAATGTATTTTTCCCCTTATAAGATATAATTGGATGATATTTCACTGGGGTTGTTTGTTTGCCTTCCTCTGGACCAATATACTGTAAGTATGAAGATAAAGTATGTCGTCTAAATTTAGCATAGGTTGAACTTGATGGACATATGTCTTTTTTAACCTCATCTACTATGCAACTTTGTAACCACTGCAAGAGTTGCTAGTCTATCTGTTACCCTGTGCCTACCCATCCTTAGAGATCAGGTTCTATAGCTATGCACATATAACCACAGAAGTGTCAGACTTTGTACCGCTGTGCCCATCAAATCCTAGATGCCAGGCTGAGTATCACTGCATATGTCCAGCCCTACAGGTACCATGATCTGAATTATTGTGCCCAGCTCTAGAGATCTCAGACTCTATATCTCTCTGCTTATCACATTCTAGAAATGTCAGGTTCTGTATCTCTCACTGCGTCAGCTCAACCCCAGTGATGCCAAGGCACCCCGGCCTAGCAGTGACAGACTATTCACATAGTGCCCTTTCTGCTCATACCTCATCCCATTGTGCCTGGCACTGCTCACTGTCCATGTTACCCTTTTGCTTCCACACTTCAAGGACGGGAGTTCACAACCGCAGCCTGCGCACCAACTGCAACGGCATCTTCTTGTCTACATGAGACACGTCCTCAGATCTGCACATTCTGCTCAGCTTCACCTGCTCCCTCTTAATGGGGAGCACATGGACCCTCCCAAACCGACCCAGGCAATAACAGGTTAATTGTTCTTATATCAAAAGTGTGTTCTGGATGGTTACAGGCTCCTCCCAGCAACATCATATCAACATCTCCTCTACAGATGACATTGGATATGCTATGCAAATTGTACGCTTGTTACAAACGCCTTGGAGGGAAAGGTGAGGGGTAATATGATGAGATAACCACTGAGAGCCATGACCTGTGAAAGAAAAATACCTGTTGTATTCATGTGTTTATTTCTGTTAAATATCAGATTTTAAATTAAAAACAATCCAGAAACATTAAAAATAATAAGCAAATACTTACTGTAGTATATTTTTAAAATGTATTATTCCGTTCATTAAAACTATTTAAAAAAAAAAAAAAGTATATAATGGATACACACACACATATACATGTCTCACGTGTGTGTGTGTGTGTGTGTGTGTGTTTGTGTGTGATATGCATAAATACACTACAATTCCAACAGAGTAACTATACCGAACGATATGATATTTTCAGAGACCCTGGCTGTGGGGGACATAAATATGATCGCCCCGGGTCTCCCCTCATATAAATCTCAGCCGTTACCTGAGGCCGCTCCCACCCTCCAATCTCAGCCGCCATCAGCATACCCGAATCTTGGCAACGGAGCCGCGCGTATCCTGCCGGGAAGTGTAGTGAGGAAGGAGCCACTCCCGCCGTCACGCGAAGGAAATGAGGAACTGCAAACTACAACCCCCGGCATGCATCGGGCACAGCTTTCTGTACTGTTGGACTACAACTCCCAGTATGCCTCTAGAAACAGCTACTGCATCTGCTATCCAAAACTACAACTCCCGGCATTTCACGAGGCTCCATCAAGTAGTCATAGGCCCCCAGATCCTGGGAATATTGGAAGGGGTGTGTTTTTAGGGGGAGCTGGAAACCATTGTTGTTATTCTAGCTTGTATGTATGACGGAATTAAAATGGTACAGTACATCAATAAATATGAAAATCAATACAGAATTATTTTTTTTAAATCAAGACCGCAGGATGAGGTTCACATACCAATTCCAATAGTGTGATTCATTCTTTGTTACTATGTAATCAACTCTTCAATATTACTGGTTGCGATGTAATTAACAATTCCACTTGTAGGCACTTAAACACCCCAAAATCAGGAATACAGGTAAAATGACAGAGCTGCTATTACAAAGTCTTTATTTCATATTTCAAATTATTGAAAAACATAAAATGTCCAAGGCAAAAATACAAGTTACAATGTGATTGTTTCACTAAATCAGGTGAATTAATAGAGAATGCATTTTTACCCAATAACATGATCCCGTCAGCCCAAAGACATTACACAGGCAGAATTATAAAGAAAACAATGGGGTGGAAAAGCTTATTCCCCCCCCCACTTGAGCGGGGTCACCAAACATCCCAAAATGTCCCATGGAAAAGCTCACAGGATACACAATCAGGAATATATTTGTAATCTTTCAGGGCAGTATTTTTTTAGGAATGTTTATTTTTCAGAACATTAATTCACTTGCAGGTTTTCATGATCCTGGGCCCACCCACAGTGGGAGGGAAAAAAAAAGTACAGTTAAAAACAGGAATTTAGTGCAGATGAAAAAAATAGCCAAATCCTATATACATATGCAGTCAGTGGGGTTATAAATATTTAGTCACAAGCAATATATAAAAGATCAGATAAGAGAGATGAAAAGGTGAGAGGGGGGGGGGGGGGGGGGGCACGGACAAATCTATACGTGACCTAGAAAAACCATGTGACATTATGGTTTTACCCACTGAGAAATGTTACACTTATAAAAGTGGGTTTGTACTGTATCTCAGCTGCCTTTCCGAGTGGAATCTTCAGAGCAGATATTAGATCTCTATCTTGCTCCTATTGGCTGAGGCTCTGAATCGAACGTGTGAAGTACACTTTTTGGATGACAGATACGAGACACAAACACTTGACGAGTGCTTCGTCCCCTTTTACTGCATAAATATATAATGATTACTTCATTCATTACCCCTTTGACTGGTGTCCATTAGTGAGTAATTTGTTATGAGGGCTGTTTAGCAAAGTCTCCCATCTGCAACACCCACAGATTTATCAAATAAATAAAATAAAAAAACTCTCATACATGCAATAGGATGTTTTTCTGGTGCGGTTTCTTGGTTCAACTTTTGCAATTGAAAGACCTTGATAAATAAAAGGTCTTTATAACTTTGACTAATGTTGGCCCCGATATACGTCTAAAAGGAGACGGAATATAAAGTCATTGTTGTTAATGAGGTAAATATCGCCCCTGCGTGAAAAATGCCCCCTTGAAGCACCCTAAATATACCCCGTATACTTTCACATCGAGAGAGCGAGAGCGAGAGCGAGAGACAGCCCGAGAGAGGGCGAGATAGAGAGACAGCCCAAGAGAGGATGAGGGGAAAGACTTGCCCCTGGTATGCAGCACAAAGAATAAAAGGGGGGGGCGAGAAAAACAAGGACAGCATTAGGTCATTAAAACCCTCCCCTGCCAAAGGGACTTACAAAGCTTTGCAATATATAACCATGCAGAGCAACATGTTACAGCCACTTATAGCATCAAATGGGTTAAACTTTGGTCAAACTTAGCGCTCTTCAATTTAATTGAAAAAAAATTGCAAAAAAAAAAAAAAAAGTATATATGCAACACATTAAAGGAATCCTCTGAATAGAGTTTGGCTCCCATTTAAACACAAAGCATTCTGGGATTGCATTAGCATTAAGTGCCTTGTTTTGTGGTTCTAGCCCATGAGAATAAAACCCTTCCTGTGCAATAGGAGCTTCTCATCTCTCTGTGTTTACAAGCAGAGGAGGAGATTCTGCCGCCAGCGGACAGAGAAGTTCTCTACAGACTCCCAGTGCTGCTCCTGTACTGAAGCTCTGAGCTTGGTATAATGAAAGGGGGGAGGGGGGGTTTGTGTGTACCAAGTGCAGGGAAAGACTGCAAAGGTTCATTAAAGCACACTAAGAAAATAAGATAACAAAACAAATGATTCACAGTGACTGGGATTTTAAGGCATCCCATTCAAATAGCCATCACCCCATCTTAACTCCATGTCACAGCCTTAATACATCGACCCCTTACATTTGTACCTGTAGCAGGCTTCTATGGCAAGGAGGGATTTTGTTAAAATATTATTGAACCGTTTGCAACCAAAATCAGTATTGTGATTCTCACACAGGGGCCCTTTGACCCTCTTATTCAGGGGTGGCCAACTCCAGTCTTCAAGGGCCACCAACAGGTTAGGTTTCAGGATATCCCTGCTTCAGCACAGTTGGCTCAATTGGTGGCTCAGTCGAAGACTGACATACAGCCACCTGTGCTGAAGCAGGGGATATCCTGAAAACCTGAACGGTTGGTGGCCCTTGAGGACTGGATTTGGCCACCCCTGCTCTAATTGCAGGTGACCCTGCTTCCCGTTTACTCCAGCAGCTCCACGTAGTTAGCAGGAAACATGCCAAAGTGACCGCCGGGCTCGAAACCGCGCCACCAGCCCTCGTCAATCATCTCGATGTGCGTGATGATGTCGTCGGGGTCAAACGAGATCTCCGTGTCGTCAGCTGCGAGGCGAGGAAAAAAAAAAAAACAAGCTTGGGTCTCTGAAGTGGTGATCCCACTTGTTACTGACAAACTTCAGTGTAATGGTCGTCCTTTTTTCATAATTTCACAAAACTGTTCAGAAACAGCTGTAAAAACAAAAACTATACCATCTAGGAGATGAGGGAGGGGGGGGGGGGCACCCCCAGGGGGTGAGATGGGGAGGGGCAACGTGAAGCCTGGGCAAGGTGGAGAGATGGGGGGGATGGGGAGGGGCCAGCACGGTGGAGAGACCGGTGGGGGTAGGTGGAGAGATGGGGGCCAGGTAATGAGACGGGTGGGGGAAGGTGGAGACGGGGGCAGGGAATTCTGTGCAGACTTGTTAAAACACACAGTAACCCTTTGTGTGCCCCAACATGCAATCACTATGTCATGCGCTCTAGCATTCTCGGGGACCCATGACTTTGTGACTACGTCATGCCCAAAGCTTTGATCCCATGGAGCGCCGGGCGCGATCTGCAGTGAACGGAAAGGGAAGAGGACGGCTCTTCTGTTTCAGGGGCCACCGCGGTCACACTCTGCCGAAGCGGCCGTGGCAGTCAAAGTGTTACAAACGTCACGGTTGTCACGGTAGGGGGTAGCCGGCCTTCATAATAAAAGGTGAAGCCCGGCTGGCTGCTCCTAAGAACCGTGTGTAAAGAGCTATGAGTGTCAGCTCTTGGGATCAGTAAAGTATATTAATGTGTTCCCCTGTAACCATGTTCCCTTCCAACTGTCCACTGTAGTGTTATAAGCGAGAGGTGCCCTATGTGGTTAGTGTCTCTCATAGGCATTAACTGCAGGACCGGGACATTGGGAACAGGTGTTTAAGGGTGGATGTTGGGAATGTGGA
Organism: Ascaphus truei; assembly: GCA_036426205.1. Lineage (NCBI taxonomy): Eukaryota > Metazoa > Chordata > Amphibia > Anura > Ascaphidae > Ascaphus > Ascaphus truei. Next base: position 25,252 of record WSYH01000059.1, read on the forward strand.
ATAGGGTTAAAAAAAAAAGGTGTAAGGGGTTGCTGACAGGTGATACCGGGAGTACTGTTACATACAAATAGTGTATGATTTGTGGGTACCCGTCTGTAGATAAAGATGTTGTTGAGGGTTAATGCAACTCTATGGGATATCGTTGTCCCGCCAGCAAGTTCTACAATCAGGTTTTAAAACACAGTGCGGGAGCTGGTTTTAAAACCAAGTTGCAGAGTCCAAGTCTTAATGACCAAGTTCCCAATGTTATAAGATGGGTATCCAATGCTATACAGATAGCCACGATAATGCAATTAGCCGATGGGTCTGCATAGCAATGGCGGATCAAAGGGACGGATGGGCTAGGTGTCAGGACAACAGGCAGACGGGGAAGGGCAGAGGAACAGGTCTGCGGATGGGCTCCCTTTGTTGTAACCAGACACTGTGGAGCAGTTTAAAAGTGCTGGTCCCCCGTGACAAAGGTCATTAGTACACTTTGGGCCTGGGTGGGTCTGACCCCTTAAACAAGTCACTTGCACTTGTGTCCTTGAAGGGACTGACCCTTTAAAAACGCCAGAGAAGCGTGCAACACATTTGTAAGTGCACAGCGTACATGCCTCGCAGTGTGTGTCGCTCTAACAACGCACGCAACATACACTCACCTGCCTGGTAGTCGTACAGTGCCCGTGCACACTGCCCCTTCCCCTCCTCCAGGCCGGACTCGTACACCGGCTCCTCTCGACGCTCCTGAGAGAAAAGAGAAGAGTGTAACTCCTCCTGACAATGCACTGCCTGGGCCCAGAGAGGCCGCAAGATAGCTCAGGCTCCTGGCATGGAAAGGGATACCTGTAGGACCGAGCGATAGCTCAGTATCTGCTTCGGAGGGGTTACTTCTAGGACGGAAATAGCTCAGCCTTTATATGAGACGGGTTACTTCTAGGACGGAGACAGGGCTGGTAGGGGGAAGATTGTGTGTTGATTAACTCTGACCCTGGCACTCACTTGGGGCGGCTCCTCGTATACATCTGCCTCTTCGGGGGGCTCCTGGTAAATATTCTCCTCCTCTGTCAGGGGGGCAGCCCAAGGTTCTGCAGAGAAAGTGACCCATCATACTTGTCCTAGTGGTGCCAGGCTCTGTGCCCAGCATACACACAGTCCTAGAGGTGCCAGGCTTTGTGTCCAGTCGTAGAGGTTCTATTTACCTGTCACATGAGTAGCGGGGGCTGTAGGTGCAGACGGGGGAATGACGGGGAGCACTGGTGAGTCTGGGGGGGTCTGATTAACACAACGCACAGGAGATGCAGAGGGCTCGTGTACACGATGCCCAGGGGATGCAGGGGGGTCCTGTACACGATGCACAGGCTCGGTCTCACTGCTCTGCTTCTGCAGGAATGGACTGCGTAGCCTCCCTAGGGAGACACAGAGACAAATAGAGAGCGACACAGAGACAAATAGAGAGCGACACAGAGACAAATAGAGAGCGACACAGAGACAAATAAACCGACACAGAGACAATAGAAGCACATACCAGATACAAAATATAAGCGACACAGAGACAATAGAGACAATAGAGCAGCAAGCCGACAAGAGACAAATAAGATTGCGACACGCGAGACAAATAGAGAGCGACACAGGAGACCATAGAGCGCCACCAGAGACCAATAAGAAGCGCACAGAGACAATAATAGAGACGACACAGAGACAAATAGAGAGCGACACACATACGACACAGACTAGAGATCGACACAGAGACAAATAAGACACACAGAGACAATAGAGAGCGACACAGAACAAATAGAGAGCGACACAGAGACAAATAGAGAGCGACACAGAGACAAATAGAGAGCGACACAGAGACAAATAGAGAGCGACACAGAGACAATAGAGAGCGACACAGACAAATAGAGAGCGACACAGAGACAAATAGAGAGCGACACAGAGACAAATAGAGAGCGACACAAGAGACAAATAGAGAGCCAGAACACAAGAGACAAATAGAGAGCGACACAGAGACAAATAGAGAGCGCACAGCACAATAGAGGCAGACACAAGAGACAAATAGAGAGCGACACAAGAACAATGAGACAGACACAGAGACAAATAGAGAGCGACACAAGAGACAAATAGAGAGCCAGACACAAGAGACAAATAGAGAGCCAGAAGATACAATAGGAGCCCGACACCAATAGACAATAGAGACGACACAGATACAAGAGAAGAGCGACACAGAGACCAATATGAGAGCCAGACACATAGAGACAAATAGAGAGCCAGCACAAAGACAAATAAGAGAACACAAGAGACAAATAGAGAGCCAGACAAAAGAGCAAATAGAGAGCCAGACACCAGATACCAAATAGAGAGCCAGACACAAGAGACAATAGAGAGCCAGACCAAGAGACAAATAGAGACACAGAGACACAGAGACACACAGAGACACAGAGACACACAGAGACACAGAGACACACAGATACACCAGACCACAGATACACAGAGACACACAAGAGAGACACAAGAGAGACACATCGCGAGAGAACACAGAGAGAGACACGAAGAGACACGAGAGAACACAGAGAGAGACCGAGAGAACCGAAGAACAGAGAAGACACAGAGAGAACAGAGAGACAGAGAGAGAGACGAGAGACAGAGAGAGACAGAGACAGCACACACAGAGACAGAGAGACACCGAAGCAGACAGAGAAGAGAGAGAGAGAGAGACACACACAAGAGAGAGAGAGACACAGAGACAGAGAGAGACACAGAGACAGACAGAGAGAGAGACACACAGAGAGAGAGAGAGAGACAGAGACAGAGAGACACAGAGACAGAGATAGAGAGACACAAGACAGACAGAGAAGAGAGAGAGACACAGAGAGAGAGAGAGAACACAGAGACGCAGAGAGAGAGAGAGAACACAGAGAGAGTGAGAATAGAGAACACACAGATAAGAGAGAGAGAGACACCACACACAGAGAAACAAAGAAGTAAGATCAAGACAGAGAGACAGACATAGACGTAGAGAAGATAGAGAGAGAGAGACAAGAGAGAGACAGAGAGAAGACTAGAGAGTAACAGAGAGACCTAGAGAGAGAGACAGAGAGATAGAGAAGACTCGAGAGAGAAGAAGAGAAGAGCATAGAAGAGACACAGATAGAGAGACAGAGATAGAGACACAGAGAGAGACAAGAGAGAGACCAGAAGATAGAGACAGAGAAGCAGGGACCAGACCTAGGAGGAGAACGAGAGAAGATGACCAGAGAGAGAGAGAGGAGGACAAGAGAGCGACATAGAGTAGAGAACACGAATAGAGACAGAGGAGAGCACAGAGAGACCAGAAGATACGTAACAACAAGAGACGACAGAGAGACATAGCGAGAGACTAGATACAACGATAGACACATCCAAGACACTACACAGAGACACTGAGACAACAGAGATCACAGAGACAAGACCCAGAGACACGAGCAGAGAACCGAAGACATTAGAGAGACCGAGACACGAGAGAAGACAGAGAGAGATAGACCAGAACCGAAAGAAGAAGAACCAGAGGACAGAAGGTACAGACGACAGACGAAGAACAGAGAGAGAGACAATGACAGAAAGAGAGAGAATAAAGAGAAAAACAAACACATGAGAGAAGAGAGAGAGCAGATGAGACACACCATGAGATAGATGAGGAGACACACAGAGAGAAAAGATACACAAGTATACAGAGAGTAAGACAAAATCAGAGAGACAGATAGAACAGATAGACAAGAGACAGAGAGACAGGATCCAGAGAGACAGAGAGACAGAGAGAGAGAGAGAGAGGTAGGAGAGAAGAGACAACGAGAGTAAGAGAAACACAGAGACACAGAGACAGAGAGACACATGAGAGAGCAGAGACACGAGAGAGAACGAGAACGAGAGAGACAGAGAGAGACACAGAGAGTAGAGACATAGAGAGTACAACAGAGAGAGAGACAGAGATAGACAAGAGAGCAAGAGGACACAGAGACGAGACCGATACAAGAGAGACCAATGACGAGAGACACATACAGAGAGAGAACAGAATACAGAGAGACAGAGAACAGAGAGAAACGAGAGACAGAGATACAGAGAGACGAAGACAAGACGACACAGAGAAGACATAGAGACAGATAAGAGACAACACATCAGAAGAGACAAGCAGCACAAACAACAGAGAACAAGACAGAGCAGTGGATTGATCAAGAGGAGAGAGAGAGAGAGAGAGAAAGAGAGAGACAGGACACAATAGAGACCGAGACAGAGAGCACAGAACAAGAGAACACAGATATCAGAGAGACAAAACAGAGACAGAGATACAACAGAGACAGAGAGAACACATAACCTAGAGAGACACAGAGACAGGAGAAGACCCAACAGAGAGACCAGATCAGAGTGAGAGCAGAGAAGAATAGAGAGACACAGAGAGAGAGAGAGAGAGAAGAATATAGAGCGAATAGAGAGATGAGAGAGAGAGAGAGGAGACCGAGACCAGAGTGAGACCACAAGAGAGAGAGAGAGAGAGATCAACAGACCAGAGAGAGACCAGAGATGACAGAGAGAGAGACAGAGAGAGAGACAAGAGAAAGAGAGCAGATGAGAGAGACAGAGAGAGATCAAGAGAGATACAATAGAGACAGAGAGAACAGAGAGACACCAGATAAGAGAACACAGAGAACAACAGAGACACAATCAAGACAACAGAGACACAGACACGAGATCACAGAGACATAGAGAGAGACAGCCAGGAGACAGAGAGAGAGACACAAGCAGAGAGAGAACACAGAGACCGAGAGAGAGACCACGAGACAGAGAGAGTAGAACCCAGAGACCGATAGGATAAGAAGACCATAACAGAGAGAGAGAGCACGACAGACGAAGCAGAAGCAGAGAGACAGAGAGAGAGACCACACATAAGAGAGAAGAGATGATACACACCAGAGAGAGAGAGAGGACACACCTGAAGGAGAGAGACACACACAGAGCACTAGAAGATGAGAGAGACCACAGAGACAGAGAAGACACATGCACAGAGACAGAGAGACAGAGAGACGGAGAAGATAGAGTAGAAGATATAAGAGAGAGAGGAGAGAGAGAGAGAGAGAGAACACAGATACACCGAGAGAGAGAGACCAGAGGAGAAACAGAGAGACCATCATAGACGAGACAGAGACAAGAGACGAGAGACACGAGACACAGAGAGCAAGACACAAGGAGAAGACCCGAGAGATCAGCGATAGAGAGACAGTAGAGAGAGACAGAGCTAGAGAGACAGAGACAGAGAGAGACACACGATAGCCAATAATAGAGAGACACAGAGAGACCGAGAGCAAGAGACAGGTAGACAGAAGGACAGAAGACAGAGAACAAGAGAGACAGAGAGACATAAGAGACAGAGAACCTAGTATAGAATAGACACGCCAACAGAGAGAGACGGAGAGCGACACAGAAACAGATAGACAGAGAGAGAGGAGAGAACAGATTCGAGATAGAGAGAGAGAGATGAAGACCCACATAGAGAGAGACATAGAAGAACGAGCAGAGAGACAACAGAGACAAACACAGAGGACAGAGAGACCCAGACGAGATATAGACAAACAGACAAGAGAAGAGTCAGAGACAGAAATACCAGAGAGAGAGAGGGAGAGAGAGTAGAGAAGAGAGAGAGAGAGAGAGATAGAGAGAGATAGCAACAGAACCGAGTGAGACACATAGACCAGCCAGAGAGAGAGACAGAACAACACGAGAGAGAGGACAAGAGAGAGACACAATGAGAGAGACAAGAGAGAGGAACAGATAGAGACCAACAGAGACGAGAACAGAGAAGATACAACAGAGAATAGACAGAGAGAAGACACATAGACAGAGAGAGAGAGACCGCAGAAGAGAGATACCGACCACAGGAATACACGAGGAGAGAAAGACACAAGAGGACACAGAGACCCAGAGCCACAGATACCTAGACACCAGAGACATGATGACAGAAGACAGATAGACAGAGAGGACAGACCTAGAGCAGAGTGAGAAGACAAAGACAGAGAGACAGACAGAGACAGATAGAGAGAACCACCTAGAATCGAGAGAGAGACACAGAGACAAGAGAGAGCACATATAGATAGAGATAGACACAGAGACAGAGGGAGAGACACAGAGAGAGAGAGACACAGAGACAGAGAGAGAGACACAGAAGACGATACAGAGAGCTAAGATGACAACAGAGAAGAGTAGAGAGGCAAACACAGAGACGAGAGGAGACACAAGACATAGAGAGAAGAGAGGAGAGAGAGGAGAGAGAGATAGAGAGAGAGAGAGGACAGAGCAAGATAACACAGAGAGAGACAGAGAGACACCAGAAGAGAAGACAGAAGAGAGACAAGAGAGACACAGACACAACACACAGAAGAGACCGAGAGACACAAGAGCGACACAGAGAGACACAAGAGACACAGAGAGACCAAGAACACAGCAGAACACAGAGAGACACAGAGAGACACGAACAAGACACAGAGACAGAGAGACGAGAGACGAGAGACAGAGAGACAGAGACAGAGAGAGGACAAGATGAGACACGAGAGAGACAGAGAAGAGACAGAGAGAGAGACAGAGAGAGAGAGAGAGACCAAACAGAGACATCGCGATAGAACACAGAGACAGAGACAAGAGAAGCACAGAGACAGAGAGGAGACACATAGCCAGAGAGAAGACACAGAACAGAGAGAGAGTACCACAGAGACAGAGACAGAGCAAGAGACACAAGAGACAGAAGAGAGACACACAGAGAGAGAGACACAGAGAAGATAGAGGAGACATAGACAGAGAGAGAGACCAAAAAGAACGACAGAGACAGAGATCAGAGACAAGAGACACAAGACACAGAGACAGAGAGAGAGACCGAACGAGAGATGAAGAGAACACAGAGACGAGAGAGAGAGACACAGACAGAGACAGAAAGAGACACAGAGACCAGAGAGAAGACCAGATAAGAAGACGAGAGAGAGAGAGAGAGAGAGACACACAGACGAGAGATAGAAACCCAACACAGAGAGAGAGAGAGAGAGACACACACAGGCAAGAGAGAGAGATAGACACACACACAGAGACAGAGAACCCACACAGGATACAGATAGAACAGCGAGAGAACAGAGAGATACAGAGTAGAGAGACCGAGACAGACAGCAGAGAGACAAGAGCACATGCAGAGACACAAGAGAGACACAGAGAGATGAGAGATAGAACACGAGACACAGGAGACACACACACACAGATAGATATAGACAGACAACAAGAGACCCAGACAAAAGACACAGAGACACAGAGACTACAGGCACAGAGACACGAACACAGAGCGAGAGAGAGGAGCAGAGAGAGAGACACAGACCAGAGAGACGAGATGAGACAGAAGAGACCAGAGAGAGAGACACCGAACAGAGAGAGAGCACAGAGAGACAGACAAGACAGAGAGACAAGACACCCACACCGAGAACCGAGAGAGAGGAGACACACAGAGACAGATAGAGAGAGACACCAACAAAGAGAGAGAGAGACACACGAAACGAGAGAGAGAGACACAGAGACGATAAACAGAGAACAGAGGACAGAGAGACAAGAGACAGAGACAGAGAACAAGAGACAGAGAGACAAGAGACAGAGAGACGAGAGACAGAGAGACCGAGAGACAGAAGACAGAGATACACAGAGAGACACACAACACAAGAGAGGGAGACACAGAGAGAGAGAGACACTATGCCAAACACACATCGACATAGACAGAGACACAGACACAGAGAGACGAGAGACAGAGAGACGAGAACATAGAGAAGAGAGACGAGAGATCAGACAGATAGACAGAGAGACAGAGACAGAGAGAGATAACCAGAGACAGAGAGAGACAGAGAGACAAGAGAGACATGACACCCAGAAAGAGAGTACAGACACACAAGAGACAGAGAGACACACAGCAGAGACAGAGAGACACACACAGAGAAGAGAGACACACAAAGCAGAGATGATATAGAGACGAGACCAGAACAAGAGAGAGAGAGAGACAGCCAGAGACACAGAGAGAGAGAAGAGAGACGAGAACAGAAAGAGAGACACAGAGAAGAGAAGAGAGACAACAAAGAGAGAGAAGATGACACAGAGAGAGAGAAAGAGAGACACAGAGAAGAGAAAGAGAGACCAGAAGAGACACAGAGAGACTCCAGAACGGAGACTAGACAGCAGAGACAGACAAGAGAGACAGACAGAACCGGAGACAGAGAGAGACACAAGACAGAGAGAGACACAAGACAAGAAGAACACAGAGACGAGAAGACAAGAGACAGAGGAGACACAGAGACGATAAGAGCCAGAGACAGAGAGAAGAGCCCAGAGAGACAGAGGCAGAGAGACACAGAGACAGAGAGAGACAACAGCAGACGAGAGAGGAGACACAGAGACAGAGAGAAGACACAGCGAGCAGAGAGACAAGCAGAACAGAGATAGACACCAGAGACAAGCAGAGAACAACAGAGTACACAGTAACAGAGAGACACAGAGACAGAGAGACAGACAGAGACAGAGAGAGAAACCAGACAGAGCAGAGAGAGACAGACAAGGCAAGAGAGACATACAGACAGAGCCAGAGAGAAGACGACAGAGGAAGACAGACAGAGGACAGAGCAGCGAGACAGAAGAGAGAGACAGAGAGAGACAGACAGAGACGAGAGATACAGACAGAGACAGAGAGAGACAAAGAAGACAGAGAGAGAGAAGAGACAGAGAGAGACAGAGCCGAGAGAGAGAGACAGAGACAGAGAGAGAGACAGAGGCAAGAGACAACCATTAACACCAGAGAGCACAGAGTACAGAGACACCACGAGAAGATAGAGGGCATGAAGGGAGAGAGGGAAAGACAGAAGAGAGACACAGAGACAACAGAGTAGAGAGAGAGAACAGACAGAGAGAGAGACAGACACGGAGAGACATGAGCACACGACATAAGAACCAGGAGACAGAAGAGAAAGATGCATAGGAACACAGAGTACAGAGAGACAATAACAGAGAGAGACGCACAGAGACAGAGGAGAAGAACAAGAACACAGAAAGAGAGAGACACAGAGACAGAGAGAGACCAGGACATAGAGAGACACAGAGACAAGAGCAGTATACAGGACAGAGCAGACACAGAGAAGGAGAAAGAAACACAGATACAAGAGAGGACAGAGACAGAGAGACATATAGACCCTCACAGAGAGAACACACACGAGAGAGAGGGAAGATACAGGCAGAGAAGGAGAAGAGCAGAGAGAGAAGACGAACGAGAGAAGATGCAGAAGAGACGAACAAGCGGTAGACTTAGAGAGGACGAGAAGAGACAGAAGAGACAGAGAGACACATAACTAGAGGAAAGACAACCAGAGACAGAGACAGAGAGAGGATGAGAGTAACAGAGGAGACAGAGATGACAGAGAGAGAGACAGAGAAGAGAGAGACACAAGACAGGATGAGACTACAAGACAGGAAGAAGAGGCACAGAGAGATAGAAGAGTACACGTCAGAGAGAGAGAAGAGAGAGCAGAGCGAGAGAGAGAGGACACAAGAGACGAGAGAGAGAACCAGAGACAAGAGAGAGAGGATAGACACAACGAGAGACGAGAGAGAGTTAGAGACACAGAAGAGAGAGAGAGAGACACACAAGGCATGAGAGACGAGAAGAGAGAGAGACACAGCAGACAGAGAGAGAGAGAGAGAGACACAACACAGGAGAATAGAATACACATATATCAGATATATATACAAACAGAGACTACAAGATAGGAAGAGAGAGAGAAGAGAGACAGAGACAGAGACAGAGACAGACAGAGACAGAGAGGAGAGAGAGACACACACAGAGACAAACCGAGGGATACACAGTAAGACAGATACAACGAATGTGACATTGAGTGTCAGACAGAGCATGCGATACCAGGGACAGGCATAGGGTAAAGATAGAAACCTCAAATAGATTCCTATCCCAGAGTGTGAGATACCCTATGTTCATACAAAGGATTGTCACACGATGGGGTCTGAGCTTTTCATGATGTGCTAAGTCAGTAGGAACAGACCTGCAGAGGCAGAGAAAGGACACACGAACACACCTGGCTGTGCACTCGCTGGAACAGAGTCGGGCACAGAGCGCTTCTTCTGCAGAAAAACCTCACGGGGGTTGACAGAACGCTGGGATGCAGTGTCCTGAGAGAGTGTGTGAGCAAGACAAGGGGAGAGTGTCTGAAGTTATAACAGGACAGCACTGTTGAGTCTGATATACATGTATCTGTCCTTCCACACACAGTCGTCACTGCACCTCCATCCTGCCCTGCAACTAGCTACCTCTGATATCCCAGTATAGAGACACTTACCCTCTGCTGCTTATCTGTGTCCTGCTGGTGTTTCCTGTATGGGAGAGAGAAGAGTTACCAGTAACCCAAATTCTGCCTTCTCCTCTCCCTGTTTGGGGCACTCTCCATCCCAACCGCTCCTCTGACCTCCCCTCCTCCCTATCCCTTCCTTTGACCTCCCCCTCCTCCTCTCCTCCCTACCACCTCCCTCACATGCGGGGCTCAAAACCATCCTCTCTGTGCATTTATCTCCCCCTCATCTCTCTGAATGTCTCACCCAGGTCCTAACTCTCTCTCTTACCTCTGTGCGTCTATCTCCCCCGCCCTCTCTCGGAACCTCTTCTCCCTCTCCTCTGCTTCCTTCTGCTCTCTGTCTTTGCGCTCTCTCTCCAGATGTTCTTTCTCCCCGCTCGCTCTCAGCTGCTCCTCCGACCTGCGTGCCACCTCGTCCTTCTGTTATACCGAGAGAGAGATGGGCGACTTACCGTCACCTCTAATACCCCACAGCGACTCTAGCAGTACATGGTCCCGGCGCCGCCCCTCTAGGACATACGCGTCTCAGTCACACTGTACGACCACGCAGTCACCGTCTCTTACACCTCTAGGACCGTGTAATAACTGGCAGTGTCTCACCTCGGCTTTAGCCCAGAAGTTCTCTTTCCCGACCCGTTTAATCTCCGACATGGCGTTGGTTTTCTGGTACACGGAGCCCTATGAAGAGAGGGGATCATAACTTGCACACCCCATATAGCAGTGTCAGACAATCTCCTCTATCCTCCCTCCTTTTACACCATAGGTCCCTGGTCTCCCCCCTCCTTTCACCACAGGTCCGTGGTGGCGCAGTCCCTCAACTCCCTCCCCACAGGTCCCTGGATTCTTTCCCTGCCCCCGTGACTCTCCCATTCTAGGTCCCTGATGGCTCTCCTTCCTTCCCCCACCCCCCTTCCCCTCTCCTCACAAGTCCCTGGAAACTCTCCCTCCTCCCCCCCTGTGCCCTACCCCCACTCACCACAGGTCCCTGGGGGCCCTCGTTGCCCCTACTGCTCTCACGGTGGAAATTATAATTTGCACCGGATGCTTTGCCCACTTTATCCATGATAGAATCTGGCTCCACATCCTCATCAGCACGAGCGTTAACTGTGACGTGCGCCCCCTGAGAGGGGAGGAAGAGATATTTAGTAGGGGGGGGGGGGGGGGGGGCTGAGGCGTGGAATCCTAGGGAAAGAGGAGAATAAGATAGGGGTAAAAGTTGGGAGTGAGAAAGCTAAAAAAGTGGAGTGGGGGGGAGGGGTCAAGGAGAAGATCTTGAGAAGGACCCGTAACCCGGAGTGGGGCTATGTGCATTCAGGGGGATTTTTTACCTTTAGGAAGTTCGCCATGGTGCTGACGTGATTAGCACACACCCCTTTCCGGGCGTCTTTTACTCCCTCGCCTGTCTAGAAGAGGGAGAGGAGAGACATGGTGAGAGCAAAGGAGGTGGGTGAGGAGTTTCCTGGGGAGTGATTAAAGGGGTGGGGTATTTTGGGGTTTGGGGAATGTGATATGTTGATGGGGGGGACTATTTTGAGGTCTGGGTTGGTAGGATGATATTGTGGGGAGTGATGTCAAGGTGGGGGTATTTTGGGCTGTATGGTCTCTGTGACTCACCCAATTGATGAGGACATATTTGGGGAGCCCAGAGTTGGGGTCCTGCACCCTGCAGAAGGCATACATCAACTTCCCACTGCTCAACTCCTCTACTAGCTCCTCCAGACCCCCCTCTGAGAGAGAAACAAGGGGGGGGGGGGAAGAGTGTGAGAATGGGGAGACACAGTGCGTCACACACACGTCGCACACAGTGTCACACACCTCCAATGCCTGCCAGTCTGATGTCATTGCTGTTGCCTTCATAGGTATAGAGAGCCCTGAAATAAGACAAGAATATTAATAGTCATACTTATTTTGCAACTGTCTGCAACGATCTACATAAAACAATGCGAGTCCCTAACCCCGAAGAGCTTACAATCTAATGTGGATGCCTGAAGCACAGGGAGATAAAATGACTTGACATAGGTAACAATGAGCGAACACTGGGATTTGAACCTGTGTGAAGATTGAGATAATGTGTGTGGCTCAGGCTATATGAAGACAGACTATCATAACCTCTATTTTGGCCTAACCGCCATTTTGAGTGTTTGCTTGTATGTATGCTTATCTGTTTATTCGAGTATGATCTGTGAATGTTTGATTCTGTGAGTATCGCTTCTAGATGTAACTAGCCCTTGTGTAATTCGTACGAGTCATGAAATAAATTGAATTGCATTTGTAAGAGGTTTTTTCCTTTCTTAGATAATTCTGCTGACCTTAGGTTCTGTTATCTGACAGATACAGTAACACACAGGGCTGGACGGGGAAACTCCTCTATGTCACAAGGTCAAGAGGCCCAAATTATGGTAAATTATAGGATAAGAATATAGCGTATGCAGCATATTTAGGTATCAATATGTATTTTTGTATAAGTCATCATATTGTTTTTATCTCTAAGCCAGCCCCCTTAAAGGGCGTATTACTCATTTTGAAATGTATAAAAATGTGATACCAAGCAATATGTTTTCAGAGGCAATGAGTTCAATTTTGAATTCTTTTTCTCTCACTTGTACCTTGGTGCAGATAAACTCACGTTGTTACTTTGAACCGTTGACTCATTGATTTTATTTCTACGCTTTCACACCTGGTTCACCCACTTCGAAGGCCATGCTCCAAAACGCTACTACTTTAGCCCATTGACCCTAGAACACACCTTTCCTGGCCGGTCTGAGCAATCACCTACCCCAGGCCTGAGAGAGGATGTAAGACTCTGCACTGTCACTATGATCCTCGCAGAAAGGGAACAAGCTGAAACACAAGCAGGGCTCTGTGTATCAATACACACCCACACCTCGCAGCCGGGCCCCATCGCCTCGCAGCCAGCCCGAGCCACTTCTTATAATATCACATCACAGCCTGCCCCTCGCTGGAGGCCCCACATTTCAATGGCCGCGCCTTCCCCCCCAGGAACCTATAGACGTTTAATCATGTAAATGTCGAAATCCTGCACCTGGGCATGTCCTGCAAAAACGTCTAGCTTCTGAGGTTACCATGGTAACCTTTAGGCTGCCCTGACCTCTGGGGAGTGTTCTATTTTAGCCTCCCAGACATGTGGTACCAATTCCATACTCATCTCCTGGGTGTTGGATTTAAAAAATAAAAAAAAACACGGGAAAGGGCGAGATATGTTAAGATAAAACATTGGTTTTTTTTATGGTAATTAGCGAAGGCTGCTGCTTTAAGTCGCTCTGCATACCATTGCACAACTGTGGTTATGGCGTCGCTCTGCGTGTGGTTTTATCGCTCTAAATACCATTACACAACCGTGGTTATGAAGTCGCTCGACGCCTCACCACAGCCGTGTGAATCGGATAACTTTGCCCTGCCTCTTATATCATCACAGTTTGTTCTGCACATATGCATTGCAAGCTGCCGGTTACCAACACAGGCAACACTTCTGAGATATGTCCATGCTGCCCAGAAGTGAGGGGGTCAATGTAGGTTTCCTGCACCCCCCCGCTTCCTTGCGCAAACCCCTTCCCCTACTTCCTCATGTTAGATTTAAAAAATAAAATAAAGTCCCCTCCCCCTGATGTTACACGAGATACAGAACCTGAAACCCGAGAGATAGATTATATATAGTGCTCACCACAGAGAAGACATAATATAAAGACATTAATACAATGTAATCACATATCAAGGACTGTTTGGTGAATCTTTTATATCCAGCATTCAGAGGTCCAGTTAATGGGGTAAGGATCGCATATGCGTTATACACTCACCCTGTGAATCATTTGGTGGGCTCCGGAGTGGGGGGACTGGCACTATGCAGTTCCATAGCCAGGTCTGATGTTGGAGCAGTCACTTGCAGGTCCCGGTTATCTACAAATTCGGGTAAGGACTGCTCCCTAAGACCCTATATTGTGACATCACATACCATTATCCATCTGGTATCTACAATAGTTATACTGTATATGGACTTTGACCCTGAATTTACAACATACCATCTGGATACTGTATTTACTGGACTACTCCATCTTCATAGACCTGTGATAAATGTTGTATTCCCCTGCAAGAGTGCATTATGCACATATTATTCTGATTCCACAGGCAGAGGTCTTTTGATTACTAGTTTAAGTGTTTCTGTCTTTACACCCCACAATAATATTGGGGGTCCTTTAATAAATTGTATGAGACGGTCTTTATATTATGTCTTTTCTGTGGTGAACGCTTGTTTTCCTTTTTCACCACAATCGATCTATTATCGGATTGGTCTCCGCAAGGAGCAGCCCCACAGTACTCTCATTCTATTCACCTCCCGTTCCTCCCACTATCCTCTCACCCACTTACTGGTTGGACTTTATTTCTATTTAGCACAAATACATTGATAAGGTATCTTTATCTTCACCTTCAATATACACTAAGTGTTTTCACTTATACATAATAAGAATTTGTATATATCAGAGTTATTCATTTATATATTATTGTAGAACCTATTTACCCTGTAGCTGGGTATTAGTTTAACCAGCAGCCGCATAGATGAGGAACTTGTTCAGTTTAACCCTATCATGCCAGCCTCATCATTAAAATATTAAAAAGTAATGTACCAGTATAATTCTTACCCTAACATGCCAGCCTAACCCGCACTGTCCATCAGTCCTGATAAACTTGGGGGAAACCGTTGCCGGGCAAATAAAAGGAGGAATGTGGTTACAGTCGGCTAAATAGACACTTTGTATTATTATTTGCAGATTGTCAGCTCTTTTGCCCAGGATCTGTGTTGTACACACACAGGCAGATGACATCACACAGTACATACTCGCAGTGTATAATTACACAGGGTGTGACGCACTGCTCTGGGTTTGGCTCTGCTCACAATTTTACAGCCCATCAACGTTTAACCCTTTTCCAGCCAGACCCGCAAAGCACTTAGCCCCTTATCTGCCAGAGAATATACAGAGCCCCAGGCTGTATACAGGCTTCCCAGGCTATATACAGAGCCCCTCTCTTCTCCAGGCTGTACAGAGGGGTCCCTGGGTGTATACAGAGCCCTCTGGGTATATAGAGACCCTCCCTTCCCCAGGCTGTATACAGGAGTCCTTGGGTAGATACTCACCAGTCCGTCTTGGTCTTCCCATTCACCACATCATCATAAGCTGCCTGCAGGGCGGCTCCATTCTTACTGAGGTTCACAGACATGGTACTTACTACACCTCTTGCACTGCAGCCACTCCTGTGCTCTCACTACACCTCCTACACTGTACTCTCTGCTCTCACTACACCTCCTGCAATGCACCCTCTGCTGTGCTCTCACTGCACTCTACTGTGCAAGATCTGCTCCCTACTGTGCAAGATCTGCTCCCTGGGCTCTATACAGTCCTTGCACTTCCTCTTTACACTTCCTGCACTGCACCCTCTCCCCTGTGCTACTTCTCTGCTTCCTCCTCTCTGCAGCTTAGGCTGCAGCCTCCCCGGACAGTGCCCTCTTCTGGTGAAAGTGCAACAGCGCAGCACTCCCTGCCCTCAGTGCTCGAGACCTGAAGAGCATCGCTCTATTAACTCCTGCCTTGGCAGAGAACTGCAGAGCATCGCTCTATTAACCCCTCCCCTGGCAGAGAACTACAGAGTACAATTTTATTAACTCTTAAACCCTTCCCTGCCAGAGCTGTAGAGCGTCACTCCAATAACCCCTCCCCTGCCACAGATTTGCAGTGTCACTCCATTAATCCATCCCCTGCCACATACCTGCAGAGCATTGCTCCATTAATCCCCCCCCCCCCCCTTCACTGCTAAATACTCTATCCTCACTTGTGTTTTGCAGAGCATCGCTCTATTAGCCCATTCCAGGTAAAATAACCGCTGAGTACGGGGCAGTAAGGCTGCGGCCACGCTAGCGCTGATCGCGCCGAGTTTAGTTTCTGCCATTTAAATTGTCCCGTCCCATGTGGAAGTGAGATACAAGAAAATCCACATGTAATTTTAAAAAAAGCAAACAATCTAAAAAGCAAACTAGCCCCAAGTGTTTTCAAAAAACAAAAAATTAAATTTTCTGGTACCAGTTGGCTTAATTCCCCTATAGGTTTTCACAAGTGTGGCAGATGCAAGGCCTGTGAAATTGGTTCAAAAGAAAAAATAAATTTTCATTCGACAGTAACAAAAGAAAAATTCAGTACTACAGATTTCATAACTTGTAATATGGACTTTATTGTCTATTTAATCGAATGCCCTTGTGGACAACAATACATAGGCCGCACTAGCCGCCCATTGAAAACAAGAATACTAGAACATATAGGGAACATAAAACGGAAATTACAAAGTCATACTGTACCAAAACATTTTGAATTACACCATGGGAGAGATCCAAAAGGTCTGACTTTTAGAGGCATAGAGAGAGTCAAGTCTCATTGGAGGGGCGGCAATAGTGTCTCTCTTATCTCAAAAAGAGACATTCTGGATACATAAAATGAAAACTATGAATCCAAGAGGTATGAATGTACACATAGATATTGCCGCCTTCCTATAAACACTTTACTATCAATGATAGGATTTGACTCCCCTATGAGCATTTGTTTCTTTTTTAATCTGTTTTAATCTTTTTCAATTTTTTTCAAATTCTCCATTTTTTAATTTTTCCTATGAGATTAGTATTAATATTGATATTGTATATATAGATATGTTTTTTTTTAACAATATTGTACATGTGGAATATTTTATTGAATGATAATTGAATTTTTAAGATGAAGTCCATGATATTAATCACTCCTTTTTTCCTCTTTTCCTTTTTCACTCCTCATACACCAAATGTATGATCGTTATATTTTTTGATGAGATTGTTATATGAGGACTGATATTATATGCATTTCTATATATATTTTATATGTTTTTTTCTATATACATGTTGTATATGTAGATGTTTCATATGCCACTATAAACTCCCTGTATTAGATCTTCACCATTATATACTTAGAGACTGTATTCTATCATCTGAAACGTTCCTATTTTTGATGATGTAGGATGTCTAGCCACATCATATGAATTATAAGTGAACTGACCTTAAGATATCTGAGAGATTGTAAAGTTAGCATGTAAGATATATTCACTGTGCTGCGAGTTTAAATATCCATATTAGAGATTGACAGACTGCTGAACGGTGTTCTGTAATTCGAATGCTCTCATTGACTGACTGTAGCCAATCACAGCTAGAGCCTGACTGTCTCATCAACCAATGAGAGCAAGAGGACGGCTATGAAAACTGGGGGATTAGGAAGCCAATCACAGACTCCTGACGAAGCGACAGACAGCGAAACGCATAGAGTCGGAAGCGCCCTGCTGATGCCACTCACCTATACCTATCCACACTTGAGGTCCCCTTCAATCGGTGAAATTCGAAAGCGCCGCGATACCGGAAGTGCATTGCCGAGAACCAGAAGTGACGTGACGGGAGACCCGTGTGGAGGGGTGAGAGCCTGGAAGCAGCGTTCGCTTTTTGTATGTGCCCAATGTATGGTTTTATTGATGTAAGCATACATCTTTATGGTTTTAGATATTAAAGTGTTATACTTTTATTGGTACACACTATGTTTGGCTTTCTCGTTTCCCCACATATGGTTGGTTGCCTTACATCCTGAGTGACATGCAGTCACAGTGAGCCAGTCTATCCCTGAGATTACGAAGCACAGAAAGAGGTATCATTACCCACCTATCTCACCACCACTGCCCAACTGAGTTTGGGCTACATGCGTGATTTTTTCAGAAGAAATGTGAGTGCTGTTATCAAATAACACAGAAGGGAACTATGGGATACGGACGGAGCTGCCGACAGCTTTCCAGGGGCCCAAGACTAGAGTTTAAACGGGGCCCGCCGTGTTGGCAGCCTTGCGAGTCCCCCCACCCCCCTTCTCTTACAAACCTCATCGCTCTCACCTTTCTCACACTCTCACCTCTATTTCTCTACCTTCTCATCCCACAAGTATTTCTCTCCCCCATCCATTTCACTCTCTCCTCTTACACACCACCTCTCCCCTCCTCCCTTTCTTGCTCACTCATCCCCCTATCTTCTACCCCCTTCTTCTTTCGCTCAACACACACACTTACCTTGGGGGGTGGGGTCTTTTGTGCCACAACAATCCCACGGCACCGACAGGCACACGAGAAAGGGGCCTTTTCGGTGAAGGTCAAGCCGCAGCTGACAAGGGCTGGAGCTCGGCAGCCAACAGAAGCCTGGCAGCCAGATGCAGAAGTCGGGCCGTTCTCAGCTTCCAGCTGCCGGAACAGTTGTCCCAGCTCTCCCCCCATGGGCCCTGGATATGGCATCTGTCCCTCCCTTTGCAGGGTTACAGTGACACAGAAGGGACCCATGGAACATTAAGTCTTTCCCTCCCATCACATAGTAACAGGCAGAAAGTATGTTTTATGACATCTGTCCCTCTCACAGTATGGTGACTTAATGACTGCAGTGGCAGTTTATATAGTCTGTCCAACTGTCTGTAGGGTGACATATGTATGGTAGATATCATTGGTGGGCAACACACAGCCCTCAGGGGCTTCACCTATGGCCCCCAACCACTGCTGATGTGGTTCGTAGCTTCTTACCACTCCCTCAAGCTGCCCGACAGTGCTAAAGGCGAGGAGCAGGACAGTATTCATCAGTGCTGGCATTAAGCAGCTGACTCAAGGTACAGGGAGAAGCTCCAACCCATAGCTGCAAAGTTTCTTCTGCCTGTGAACTATATATATAGCTAGCAACTGTAAATATTACTGTATATTCGTTTGCATGTCTTAGACAGGTCTGCAACCCTGTCTTTCCCCATTATCGCCCAGCACACAGCGTTTCCACTGCAGCAAGGGATTCTGGGAAATGACATGCAAATGAGCACACAGAGCCACCTTTTGTCTCAAGCTCGTATTACACAAGCAAATCCTCAAGCCAATGCATACTGTTTTAAACACAGCTTTTAGACAAGAGGCTGGGATGAGATGCAAAGCCAGTAAACCCACTCACAGACATGTTTCAACCATGATTAGTATCATCAGTGTGAGGTTGGTTGTGCTGGCTAAGCTGGTATATATATCACAGCTGGCACTCCAAGCAAGAGTCAAATCATCAGGTGCATGTTCCATAAGACAAGTATATGGAACAGATTGCCTTCCCGGCAGGGAAAGCAAAGAAACGGCACTCAGTAGTATATAGCAAAAAGATTGTATTCAAACAACATGTCAGCACATGTGTAAACCAACGTTTCGGTCCACTGAGGACCTTCTTCAGGTAGGTGCTAAAGGGTCCTCAAGTGGAATGAAACGTTTGGTTTACACATGTTTGTCAATGTTGTTTGATACAATCTTTTTGCTATATACTACTGAGTGCGTTCTTGCTTTCCCTGCCGGGAAGGCAATCTGTTGCGTGCGGTGCGGGTGTGCGATATATATATATATATATCTATAGATATATATATATATATATATAGATATATATATATATATATAATGTTCGACTAACCTATACATTTGCTCGCCCCGGGCGAGTGGATTTAACCCCCGGGCGAGTAAATATTGGCCCAAGCAGCACACGTTTGATACTAGGTGGCGAGTAGATTTTTTTGGTGATTTGTCAACCACATATACATATATATACACACACACATATACATAAACGTGATGGTAAACCCTAGTCTTGAAAATTGCAAAGCCAGCAGTACAACCAACTTCACACTGATGATACCAATTAAGGTTGAAACATGTCTGTGAATGGTTTCTGTGGCTTTGCATCTGATTCCCATGCTGTACTTTAAAGCTGTGTTAACAGCAAGCATTAGCTTATATGGGCTCCATGTAACAATGTTTACACAAAAGGTAACACATTGTGTGCTCATTCGCATGTCATTTCCCAGAATCCCTTGCTGCAGTGGAAGCACTGTATGCTGGGGATAATGGTGAAAGGCAGGGTTGCAGACCTGCCTAAGACATGTGAATGTGCTCACAAATTATCTTTTTATTTGCTATATTCAATACGGTGGAGGTTTCCTTTTCACCCACCATAACTTAAAACGTGTGTGTGTATATATTTTTTTTTATATGTAATATGTGGCCCTTTCAAGGGCTTACGTGCTGCACATGGGCCCTTGACATAGATCATATTTGCCTACCACTGGTTTAGTCTGTTCAACCCACTGCAGGGTGACCTATGGTTTATGTAGTCCCACACTGCAGGGCAACACAGACATAAAGGACATGTATTATGCAGTCTGCCCCTCCCCTGTATGGTGACTTAATGATTGAAGGGGCCTATGCTTTAGTCCAACCCACTGTAGGATGACCTATGGTGTATATAACTTGTTCAACCCACTGTAGAGTGACCTATAATTTATATAGTTTGTCCAGCCCACTGTAGGGTGACCTATGGTTTATATAGCTTGTCCAGCCCACTGTAGGGTGACCTATTATGGTCAATGTAGTCCCTCACTCCAGGGCACCACCGACAAAGGATCTATGAGACTTGGAATCTATTGCTCTAACCACATGGTGACAGACAGAAGGGACCACCGCTACATAGTATGCACATAACCATTGTGTTGCACAAGTTGGAATTCCTGGGTCTAAAACTGCTCTGTTCCACCACTCCCTGCAACACCTGCATTCAAATACAGTGAATAACGTCTTCCCTGCACAGCCAAGAGGGTGAAGAAGTGTCAGAAAAACTCAAGCCAAGAAACCAAGCCAGACAGACGCAAGTATTTTAAAAATGTTTTTTTGTTTGTTTATTTTATTATTATTATTTTTTTCCAGCACCAACTTTAAGATTCACAATTTGGCAGAACAAAAATTAAAAAAATTTTTTTTTAATTAAATAAGTGAACGGCGTGATATTTGTGTTTGGAACTCGGCAGCATTCACTGTGCTGTGAACCGTTTCCTTACCGGAGCAGCCCCTGTAGCAGCACGGGAGGCCTCTCTGGCAGTGAAAGGGTTTTAATGCCAGCCTGGCTTTGGGGAGAATAAATTAGAATATATTCACACGCACGGCACACTTTGTCAATACACTCCTAATAAAGACAAAAAGAAAGAAACTGCAACACGCATGCAAAGTAAGATATACAAGGGAACTGAGGCTGTTTCAGTGCTACCAACTTTTACACCGTTCCCCCTCTCTGCAAGACTTGGTGGCCAGATCCACAAAAAAAAGGGTGCCAAGTTTTAGCATGTCTTAATTCAACTGACATTGGAGTAAATGTGTGTTGAAGCTTAGACCCCCCCCCCATCTGTGGATCTGGGCCTGTAACGGAAAAAATAGTGAAACGCGGGAAGGTGCAGATGATACCACATTTCCACTGTCGCCAACTCCGTCAAAAAAAGAAAAGGGTTTTGTTTTACATGGGCAGTGTCGTCAGGCGGGAAATCTCAGTTTATCGCCTCCTGTGAGGTACTTGTGACACAGACAGGGTTAGATCTGTTAACGTGACAGGCTAAAACCCACCGATTTATTTTATGTAACATAGAAAGCTGGTAATGCATTGGTAATAGTCACTTTAAAAATAGAATCGCTCTAAATGTAAACAATTTTTTACATACATCAGGGTAAGTGGGCTGTCAAATATATTTAGGTATTCCAAAGGCGCAGTCAATTTTGGAAGTTTTCCGCAGCTTCTAAAAAGGCTGAAATCCACTCATTCTGCAACCTGTGAATTCATTGCTTCTTTTCCTGTCCCAGAAATAAGGGGGCTTGCAACAGATAGGACTGAGAGAGCAAAACAGAAGCGTTATCTGCTAGAGGACGCAATGAAAAAGCAAGTTGTTGAAGGTCACGTCAGCAGTGAAGAGTGTGTCTTGACCCAAACGTTGATCCACTTGAATACATTTGTTTTCATATTTTAAAAGTCCCTTGAAGTGCATCTTATGCCATCATTACTACCTAGTACACACTGCAGGCCCGTGTTTGAGTTTAAAAGAGTGACATTGTTAGCGCAATGTGTTGCAGGCACAGGAGCCGTTAATGGAGTTGGATGCCGCATGATTACACCTGATGGTGACCCTACTCTTGGGGGGCCGGTGTGCAGAGGTGACATTAAAACAAGCCTATAGCAGATAAGCAGGGAGCGACCAGCAAAGGGTTAAATAAACCACATAGTGTTCTCTCTCCCCCTTCAACATGCAGCTCTATACACCAACGCTATGCGAGACAGGTCAGGAACGGATGCACAAAATGCATTAATAGGTGCCCTCCACCAATGAGGGCAGCTTCTATACATGATCCACTATTGTGCAGTCTGCTCCTGCCAACTGCGGTGGGATAGGAGGCAGGCGAAGCAAGACACTAAAAAGGAAATAAGTATTGATACGTTAAGTGAGGTTTGAAGGACTGGAGTGTATACTGTACATACTCAGCAGAATTATACAGTGCAGCATCATTATTATTATTATTATCATCATCATCAGGGAAGTGTCTAGAGATGCACAACAACAGTGCAGCCTGCCCATTATCAGGGGCTGGAAGTGTTTAGAGATATTCAGCATCACTATACAGCACAGCGTGTTCAATGTATATAGATACTCGGCCTCAACATACAGCACAGCGTGTTCTTTCGCAGTGTATACTCAGCATCACTATCCAGAGCAGGGTGTTCGTCTATGTTTTTATAAAGAAAATGGGGATGGGCTCTGTAGAGCATTTCACCTTTCAGTGTGTGTCCCAGAATTCAAAGTTTGAGGTAGGCTGGGACAGGGCATATGTCACAGTGCAGAGGGGTGGGGTGGTGGGAGTGTGGCCCGAATAAATATCCGGTACCTGCAACGCATTACACAGCATGCCTGCTATACCCGTTACACAGTTAACCCCTGCACTGCCAGAGGCGCCTGCAACGCATTGCACAACACAGCGTGCCCATTATACCCTGGATGTGCATTTCACTGTTGCACGGACACATGAAAGGGTTAAGGGGTCCCTGTTTATGGCATCGGAGCATCTCGCACCGGATTCCTAGAAGTTTAAAAAAAAAAAAAAAGTTAACAGCCTTCCTGACACCCGGGAACCCCATAGATAAAATACCCTATTAAACCAAAAGTTTACAGGGCTTGTGAGGCCTACCTCTGTGATAAGAGGCGGGTCTCAGGCACGGGATTCCTGGAACCTCTGCAACTTAAACAAAAAAAGAAACAAAACCTTGGCTGCTCCTACCCCTTAAGTAGCCGCCCTGCACCTGGGTACTGATGGGTGTACACACAGATCGCAGTGTCTGCATTTTACACAGCGTCAGTGTGAAGACTATAAGTGGAGATGCACAACTTCAAAAACAGCCCATTAGCCCACGTGCACAGTGGGCAAAGAGCGGTAGTACTAAGGGGTGCGGAGTACAACTACTTTTTCATTTACAACCCAGAGCACTGCTAATAGTCCCGCTTCTTAATTAAATAAACATTGATATGCTGGAGGCGCCTCGCATTTCCTTATGCTTTCTCAGAATAAATACTGCATTCAGCTTTCTAAAATCTGCTCAAAATTGCTTTACCCAATGTTAAATTTAGGATTTTACACATGATGACAACAGTACTGCTCTTTGTGACCACAGCGCCTGCGTCTGGCATCTCCAACCCAACCCGGAGGTGCACGCGGAGCAAAAGCGCCTTGATGATCACCGACATGTCAACAATAATTCGCTCTGCTCCGGTTTGATCCCACACGTAGTTTCTCCTCCCTTCTGACATTGCAGGGCCCTCTTCGTCTAGCAGGGAAGGAGTTAAGAGTCCTGGTATCCCGATCATACAGGATCTGGGAGGGTGTGGATTAGAGAGTTGAAACTGAAGCAGAAGAGCGGGGGACGGCTCCAGCGGGCGCCCGCCCCGCATAAACATCGGTCTGTGTCGCCGGTTATTTAAAGTAGAGGCAATGTGATAGGATGTCTTTCTCATCGTTCCATCTTGTCAATCAAACTCCGAGCATCTGACGCAGGTTCCAACGGGAAAGGTGGGGGGGGGGGGGGGGGGGAGGGGAAGGGGGGGTTCAGTGCAGTCTGGGGGGCAACTCTGCCCATTGTGGGGTGAGAGAGAAGAGGGAGAGGGAGTTGTCATCAACGCCCTGAATAATTATAGCAGCGAGTGTTAGAGGTGTCTTCCTCAGCCAGGCCGGATGGATGTGTGAGGCAGGTGGGGAGGGCTTCCTGGTTATTTTTTGGTTGGTTGGTGTTGGCCGGTATAAAAACATTGCGGGCGTGTTGGCACAAGAAGATAAACAAAGGGAGCTCGTGACTGTCCTCTCTGAGAGGTTTCCTCATTTCTCTCCAGTCTGTAAGTCTGGCTGTGTTATTTACAGAGCGATCTACATTGCGTATTTCTGCGTCCATTCCCTCGCTAGTCTGTTATACCTGCGCAGTGGGAAAATAGAAGGGGGGAGTGCGACAGCGAGAGAGAGACGGGAGCGCGAGAGAGCGAGAGAGAGACGGGAGCGCGAGAGAGCGAGAGAGAGACGGGAGCGCGAGAGAGCGAGAGAGAGACGGGAGCGCGAGAGAGGAGAGAGAGAGAGAGAGAGAGAGAGAGAGAGAGAGAGAGAGAGGAGAAGGGAGTGGGGGGAGAGGAGGGAAATTATTTTCTACATGGACATAAGGCGGGTACCAGAAGTTCCAATCTCCTCCACCTCACTCACACAGCCTACACCATGACATGTGTAAACACCAAAGCACAGGCAGCTGCAGTGCCAGCCTCCCCCTATCTATTCCACATTTGCTTGAATTACCAGTAACATAACAGGTGCTGCTTACTTCTCACGATCTGCTTTATATGTGTGAGCGATCTCTGGCACCAGAGGGTCATCAGGATTTGGATCACACAGGAGGGAACAGATCGACAGGAGAACTGGAAAATAAAAAGGTACACAGGTGAGTAAGGATATCTACTTGCCCGGCCTCCCTCTCCATTCCCCTGCCTGCCCAGCCGACCTCTCCATCCCCCTGTGCTATTCTCTTGCTGACAGAGGCTCTGGAACCCCACTTTTCATGGATTAAAAAAAAAATTGTCTCCCACAGTACAAGATAAACATGCAGAATCACTTCGGTAAAAGTGAGTGTGCGGGCGGGGGTGCGCAAGTAAAGCTGGTAAGCAGTCACAGGACGCTAAATATAGTGAAGCAAATTTATTACAACATCAAACTTTCGGTGCTTCCGAGGAAGTCTCTCAAGATATGGTATCAAGAACCACCAAAACATTCCATTTGTTTTACTATGTATTAAGCATCCTGCATGTGCCTGCATATTAGCTTTATTATTTCATCGATTATTTAGCAAATGTTTTACCAGGAAGAAATACATTGAGAGTTACCTGCTGTTTTCAAGTATGTCCAGGGCACAGAGTTATGGTGACAATACAATTTACAGACATTTATTGGACAGTTAGAGATGTGATTATGGGTAAATGTAACAGTTACAGACAAGGTTAAAATTGTGTTAAAAGAGGTAGGATAGGCCTGTAATGTGTTGTGTTAGAAGAGGCCCTGCCCCAAGAAGCTTACAATCTATAAGAAAGGGTAAGTGGAAATATAGGGTAGAAGGGATGAGAAGGGTGGTGTGTTTCGGATTGTAATAGAGCAGCTGTAACATTAATAAATATTAGTGAACGACGGCAAATGGCTGACACCCTTTGGGGCGACACAGTTGTAGGCCAAGGGGGTTCTCAATTAATTCAGCTGTGCTCTGAAAGTCCTTTGTATAACAGCGAACCCAGTCAAGTTTACCTTTTTACGCGAGTGCCGCCATATATAGATATGTATACATTTATATATACTACTATACACACATACACAATCAATATAAGCACTTACCTTTGGACACTGTTAGTGCTGGAGACCACTGGCTCCTCAGGATGTCCAGGCAGATGCTGCCATTGCTGTTGATGTTGGGGTGATAGATTTTAGTTGTGAATGCGACCTGTGAGGGGAGAGGGGGGGGGAGGGAGGAGAGACTGTCACAGACGCTGGGAGGTTGCAGACAGATATTAATAAAACGCAGCAACCCCCTACACTGATCCAGAAGGGCCTGCAACACACTACTTCACATACTATATATCCAAATATTTCATCTTCAGCTCATTGCTCGATGACAGTCTCCCCAATGATCTTCCAGGTACTGCAGTTGCCAGGCTCTTTTCTACGTTGCTCCAACATATTTTCTGATTTTATCTTCCCATCTTATTTTTGGTCAATGCCTTGGTCTTTTGATATCCCTTGTAATCCAGGTACCTTTTTTGTCCAACCATGGTCATTTCTTCTTGCGATATGTCCGGCCCACTGCCATTTCAATTTCTTCACCACTGTGATGAGGTCACAGACTTGTCTGCTTTCAAGTATATCCATTTATTTTTACGGTTTCTTCGGGTAATACACAGCATACATCTTTCTATACGTCAATTGTCTGAAGCTTCTAAATGATCTTCGCATTTAGGGTCCAAGTTTCACATCCATACATGAGCACAGAAAATACACTGCTCAACCACTTCCTTTTGAGGCACAATGGAAGGTTGCCCTTTCGAACTGCGCTCTATTCCATCTTCATTCTCCTACTGATTCAATTCTCAAGGTTTCCATCAACTGTTACTTGCCGGCCAAGGTAGATAGTCTTCAACTTCTTGTTCTCTTCCATTTATTTCAATCTTTGCAGAGTTGACATTTCTTGAACATCACTTTGGTCTTACTGAGATTCATACTGAGGTCCAGTCTTGCTGGCTTCAGTAAGTACTCCAATTTGTTGCTGGAGGTCTTCTGGACTAGTGGCAAAGAGAACAATGTATCTGCAATAGGTAGGTGACTAAAGTATTGACCGTTGATTTTGATTCCTTTTTCTTCCCAATTTAATGTCTAACAATTCAAGTTTTGCTGTGAAAAGCTTTGGTGACATGGTGTCTCTGCCACACTCCCTTGCTGATCCACATCTTTCTTGTATCTTCATGTAATCTAATGGTTCATGTGGCATTCTCATAAATATTCCTTATAATACCAATGTACACTTCAACACTGCCTTCTTAATATCTTCAAAGCCACTCAGGTGTATTATATGCTTTTTTTGTAATCTACAAAACCAAAATGGAGTGATAGATCGTATTCATTACTTCGGGTAATCAGTTCTGGTATAACTGAATGTGGTCCATTGTGTTGTATCTGTAGCGAAACACTGTTTATGCTCTAGGCTGGTCAAAGCCCAAGGTCTGTTGCAGCCGATTAGTATCTTCGTAAAAATCTTGTATGTGATTGGCAGTAGACTGATTGTTCTGTAGTTCTTAAGGTCTTTTTTGTCTGAGGATAACTATGGCAATTCTCCATTGTTCTGGAATGTTCCTGTTCTTCAAGCAGCATGTAAAGAGCTTTGCAATGATTTTCTCTACTTCTACCAAGATTTCAGTTGTAGTTCCATCTTCCCTGGAAGCCTTCCCATTCTTCTTGGATTTTATTGCCTTTGCCTCTTCTTAAAGAAGGACGCATGATACATCATTGGTGGTTTCTTCTCGCTCTTCCTCTTCTGGATTATGCCCTGTGTTCACTTACAATTTCATGTAGAAGTTCTCAACTGTCTTTATAGTAAGTGCACAGTCTTATTGTTGATCCATTTTATTTGAGTGCAATGATTTGCATCTTCCTAATTGTAAGTCACTACTTCGTCTTCTTTAAGATATTATTATATTCGATAGTTACATAGTAGATGAGGTTGAAAAAAGACGTACGTCCATCAAGTTCAACCTTTGCTA
Organism: Ascaphus truei; assembly: GCA_036426205.1. Taxonomy (NCBI): domain Eukaryota; kingdom Metazoa; phylum Chordata; class Amphibia; order Anura; family Ascaphidae; genus Ascaphus; species Ascaphus truei. The sequence continues at coordinate 53,375 of WSYH01000059.1, forward strand.
AATTTAGACAACAAATACTTTATCTAATATCTATACTTATTAATTCAGAGGAAGGAAAACAAAAAACCCCATTAAAGGGAAAAATAAATTCCTTCCTGACTCCAAGAATTGGCAATCGGCTTAATCCCTGGATCAACATCCTTCATATGTATATTTATTTGGTATGTCCCTGTATACCTTTCCTATCTAAAAAGATGTCCAACCTTTTTTTTTAACAAATCTATTGTATCTGCCATCAGTCTCCATGGGTAATGAATTCCACATTTTAACTGCCCTTACTGTAAAGAACCCTTTCCTTTGTTGCTGGTGAAATCTCCTTTCCTCCAACCTTAAGGGATGGCCCGAGTCCTTTGTACTGCCCATGGGATGAATAGTTCTTTTGGAAGCTGCTTGTATTGTCCCCGAATATATTTGTATATAGTTATCATATCCCCTCTTAGACGCCTCTTTTCTAATGTAAATAAATCTAATTTAGCTAGCCTCTCCTAAGTTAGATTGTCCATCCCCTTTATTAATTTGGTGGCTCTTCTCTGCACTCTCTCTAGTTCCATAATGTCTTTTCTTAGGATTGGTGCCCAAAATTGTACTCCATATTCAAGGTGTGGTCTTACTAATGCTTTGTAAAGGGGCATAATTACATTTTCTTCCCTTCCATCCATTGCCCATTTAATGCAAGATAAGATCTTGTTTGCCTTTGCAGCTACTGCATGACTTTGGGCACTATTGCTAAGCCTGCTGCCTACAAGCACTCCTAAATCCTTCTCCATCAAGGATTCCCCCAATTTATCCCCATTTAATTTGTAATTCGCCTTTTTATTCTTGCATCCCAAATGCATAACCTTACATTTATCTGTATTAAACCTAGTCATAGTCATCTTAACATTTCTGCACTTCCAAATACAACTTTCACAAGTGCTTCAAAAGTCCTTCATAATTGCTTGTTAAAGTGTCCCTGCCTATTTGGAGCAAACTGAAGCGAATTTACAGCTATACTTCAAATTCTGACGGTATTCTTGATGTTCTTTATGTTGATTGTTTTTGTCTTTTTTTTTTTTAATCGGTTTTCTTCGTTCGATCTTCACATTCAGATGTAATTTGCAGCAAACCTGTCAGTGATCACTCAGTGTGTCAAAATTGTTAGGTACTGTGCAGTCTTCAATCACATGTTTCTTGTTAGCTAGGATATAGTCAATTTCATTCTTGACTCCACTCTATGTCCATTTTCTATTTGGATTCTTCTTAAAGAATAAATTCATGAAGTGGACGTTTGCACATTCATTCCTGCTGCTGTAATCAGATTTGCCCATTTCTGCTTCGTTTTAGATGAGCGGAGATGAGGAGTTGGGAGAAGGATGGATATAGATATACTCTGACAAAGCGCCCGTAGGCGTGAAATGGGTTAGGTTTTGTTGCCCTCTACTTTGTTTTTATGTTGCTATGTGCCCAATAAGTTGACTTTTATTGATTGCACTCTAGCCCTTCGCCTTGATGCAGCAGTACACCGCCTTTTTTCCTCCATTTGTTCCTTTTTTGCTGGACATAGATATAAACAGGGGCTAGTCAAGAGAAAAATAAACCTAATTAGCCCCAGGCTGTGTGAGGGGTGCTCTGCTCGTCCGCCTCCCCACTCTCTCCTTACCTTGGGAGGTTTGAAAGGATAATCTGTGGGGAAGTGAATGGTCAGGAAGAAAACTCCACCCTGGAAAGGACTGTCATTCTAGAAGGAGAAAAGGCCAAAGTCAGGGAAAAGGCAATGAGGTGGGGAAAGGGAGGGGGAGAAGAAAGTGCCTGGAAAGGGGGAAACGGGGCAGCAGGGCACGCCAGAGCAGCGGGGGGAGGGGCAGGGGGGCACCCCAGAGCAGCGGAGGGAGGGGCAGAGGGGCACGCATGAGCAGTGGGGGGCACGCCAGAGCAGCGGGGGGAGGGGCACGCAGAGCAGCGGGGGAGGGGCAGAAGGCACGCAGAGCAGCAGGGGGAGGGGCAGAGGGGCACGCAGAGCAGCGGGGCACGCAGAGCAGCGGGGGAGAGGAGGGGTAGAGAGGTACACAGAGCAGCGGGGGTAGGGGAGATGGAGCAGAGACGTACGCAGAGTGGTATGGGTGGAGCGGCAGCGGTGGGAGGGGCAGAGAAAGGTACGCAGAGCAGCGGTGGGAGGGGCAGAAAGAGGTAGCAGAGCAGCAGTGGGAGGGGCAGAGAGGCACGCAGAGCAGCGGGGGGAGGGGCAGAGAGGTACGCAGAAGAGTAGGGTGGAGGGGCAGAGGTACCAAGAGAAAGGGGAGGGGCAAAGAAGTAAGAGAGGACCCTAACAGGGAGGAGTGCGGAGAGGTATGCAGTGGGGTGGGGGTGGGAACGGGCGAGGAGAGCTGTACCCAGGAACAGAGGGGAGCGTCAGACGTACGCAAGCAGCAGGAAAGTGGCAGATGAGGGCAAGAGAGGGGGTAGGCAAGAGCAGCGGGGGTGTGAGAGGTGGAGAGAGGAGGTAGCAGAGCAAGCGGGGGGGTGGGAGGGGCAGAGAGAGGTAGGCAGAGCAGCGGGGGTGGAGGGGCAGAGAGAGGTAGCAGTAGCAGAGAGCGGGGTGGAGGGGCAGAGAGAGGTAGGCGAGAAGACAGCGCGGGGTGGAGGGCAGAGAGAGGTAGGCAGAGCAGCGGGGGTGGAGCGGCAGTAGAGAGGTAGGCAGAGCGAGGCAGGAGGTGGTAGGGGGCAGAGAGAGGTATGCAAAGCGACAGAGCAGGTGGGGGGGTGAGAGGAGGGCAGAGAGAGGTAGGCAGAAGCAGGGGGGTGGAGGGGCAGAGCAGAGAGAGGAGGAGAGCCAGCGGGGGGGGGGGAGAGCTGCGCGGGGGAGGGGCAGAGAGAGGTAGGCAGAGCAGCGGGGGTGGACTGGCCGGGTGGAGGGCAGAGGAGGCGATAGAAGGTCGCAAGCAAGCGGGGGGTGGAGCGGGCGGAGAGAGGTAATAGGACAGACTGCAGACGGGTGTGAGGGGCCAGGGGAGAGAGGTAGGCCAGAGCAGCGGTGATAGTGGGGGGTGGAGGGGGCAGAGGAGGAAATAGCTATCGAGCGGTCGGAGGAGCCTTAATGACGCGGATAGTATCGGCGGGGGTTGAGGGGCCGAGAATCAGAGGTGGCAAGCAGCGGCGGGGTGGAGGGCAGAGGAGGTAGGCAGAGCAACGCAGGGGAAGTAGGGGGCAGAGATGAGCGTAAGGGCAGAGCAAGCAGGGAGTGGCGGGCAGAGGAGCAGGGTCGAGACCAGAGCCGCAGGGCGGTTGGAAGGTGGAGCAAGAGAGCTAAGGGGGGCAGAGGCAGCAGGGGGTTGGAGGAGGCAGTATAGAGATGGTAATGGTCGAGAGACGGGAGTAAGCAGTAGGGGGTCAGTAAGGAGTGGAGGCAGAAGAAGAAGAAGGCTAGGCACATGAAGAAGAGCCGCGGGAGGTGGGAGAGGGCAAGGAAGAGATAGGGTATGGCGAGCTTTAGGAAAGGAGGGGGGTGGGGGAGGGGCAGAGAGAGAGGTTAGGCAAGAGGCATGCCGGGAAGCGGAAAAGCGTATAGCGAGCGATTGTGGAGGGTGGAGAGGAGAGAGCGAATGTAAGTCTGGACAGAAATAGCAGCAGGGGGGGTGGCCAGGGGAAGGAGAGCGAGTCGGCGTTGGGACGTAACCAAGCGCCGCGGGTATGGGGCCTCGCGACGCTTCGGTACGCGACCGACGCGAGGAGTGGTTAGGTGGCAAGCGGCGCCTGGTACGCCCGAGCAGCGGAGGGGTGGCGAGGGCGGTAAATGAGCAAGGGGACGCGCAGCACGCTGGGGTTAGAGTGGAGGGGGCTCGTCGGAGAGTGGTATAGCTACAGACGAGCGGGCATGGGTGGCGAGGTGTGGGGCCAACCGGAGCGGTCCGCAGCTTAGAAGGCGGCGGACGAGGGGCAGCGACAGGTCCGCCGCATGGTGGGGGGGAGGGGAGGCCGCGCGGTACGCAGCGCAACGGAGAGTTTGGGATGGGGGCAATGCGAGGGGCGCCGAGTAGTGTCATGCGGAGGGGCCGAGCGACCGGGGTGAGCGCCGGGGTCCCCTAGCAGAACAAGAGGAGCTCCGGGGCAGAAGTGAAGATGGGGTAACACAGAGCAGACAGGGAGGAGGGCAGCAGAGGCACGCAGAGAAGCAGCGAGGATGGGATAGGGGCAGGCAGGGGGCAGAGCCGGTGGGTAAGCCGAGCAGAAATTGAGATGGGGGAAGGGGCAGCGTAGGGGTCTAAACGCAACTATATTTATACGGAGAGGGGCCAGCGACGGGGAGTACGCCGAGCGAGCGGGAGGAAGGAGGGGGGGGCTGAGCGCGGTTAAGCACAGCGTCAGGGTGGTGGGAGGGGGGCACACAAGGAGCTAAACGAGTACGCCAGAGACAGCGTAACATAAAGGGGGTTGGGAGGGGGAGGCCCGCGGCGGTACGATGGGCCAGCAGCAGCGGGTGGGCGGGGGGGTGGGGGGCCCGCGGTGATAGGGCAGCGAAGCGGTACGCCAGCGAGCACCGCGTGGTCGGTGAGGGGGGGGACAGAGAGAGAGGAGAGGTCGCAGGTGCCGCGGGATGGTCGTGGGCGGTGGGTAGGGCCGGCGAGAGGTCCGCCGAGGCAGGAGCGTTGGGGAGTGTTGGCGGCGACAGAGAGAGAGTCGAAGAGCATGGGCGAACTGGGTTCGTGGGGGCAAGAGCGATGAGAAGAGACGAACGGTCCGCAGAGCCGCCGAGAAGAAGTGGGGGGGGGACAGAGAGAGGTACGCAGCGACAGGGGGAATGGGGGGCAGATGGGGGAGGCAGAGAAGAGGTATACGCAGAAGAAGGCAGCGCACGGGTGGCGTGGGGCAGCACGAGAGATCCGCGGGCGGTCCCAGCAGATGCACCGGATGGACAGCATGGGGGGAGTAGCGAGCGGTCACGCCCCGAGGAGCCGACGGGGGGGGCGGGGCCCGCGAGGTGTCCGACGGGCAGCGGGTCGTATGGGGGGATGAGGGGCCGCGAGGCTCGCAGGCCCCGCGGTGTATTGGGGGGCCGGGACGGGCGGAGGGGGGGGGAGGGGGAGAGGGCCCAGCTGCGGCGGGGGGCGACGAGCGGGGGGGGAGGAGGGGGGGTGGCAGAGCTGTCCGCCCGAGGTCCGCCGGGGTGGGGAGGAGGGCCACGCGAGGTACGCAGCGCGCGGGTTGGGGAGGGAGGCAGGGAGCAGAGAGGTCCCGGCCAGACCGCCGCGGGAGTTGGGGGGCGGGGGGCGGGCAGGGGGAATACCGAACGTACAAGGGGTGGGAGCGAGCGGGGCCCGGCTAGGGGGGAGGCGGGAGAGTTGGATATGTAGATGGGGAACCGACTAGGAAGGCCGGGAGGCTCGGGGGGGGGGCGAGCAATGTACCCAGGAGTCCGGGGGGGGCGGGTGTAGCGGCGTGGGGGGGCCGGCCGAGCAATCCACCAGTAGCCGGGGGGGGGGAGAGGGGCAGGTACGGCACGCGCACTTACGCAGGAGCAGGGGGATAACGGGGGGCCGGCAGAGCCCTCCCCACCCTGCGCCGAGGGAGGGGGAGTGGGGAGAAGGGGACCGAGGTGTGGGGCGAGGGAGGGGGATTGGGGGTGGACGCGGCCGGGGCGGTGGTGGGGGGGATGCGAGGGCGGAGGGTGGGGTGAGAGGGACGACTGGTGGGCCGGGAGAGAGGCAGAAGCGCTCCCAGGAGTCAGTGTGGGCCGGGGGGGCGATGGCCCCGCATGATGCCGCAATCCCCAAGAGCAAGGGGGGAGGGGGGGGGGCTAGAGATCGAGCAATAACCCAGGCGCAGCGGAGAGGGCAGCACAGGGGCAGGACGCGCAGAGCGTAGGAGGCGCAGGGCCGTGTGGGGCGGCCGGAAAGGGCCCCATCCCAGGGAGGCAGAGGGCGAGGAGAGGGGACAGGAAGAAGAAGGACGGCAGCACGCCATCCCAGCGCAGCTGGAGAGGGGGAGGGCGACGGAAGAGCACTCCCCCAGGCGCAGAGGGTCCAGGGGGGGGCGGAAGCGCGCATACCAGAGCAGAGGGCGGGGGGGGGAAGGCAGAGCATACCCAGGAGCAGGAGTGGGGGCTAGGCTGAGGAAAAGACAGACATTACGCAGGGAGCCGCTGGGACGGGGGGAGGGCAGGGAAACGAGCAATCCCCACAGGAAGACCGAGGGGACGGTGGCGGCCGAAGAGCAATACCAAAGAGCAGAGGGAAGGAGGGTAGGGGCAGGGAAAAAGCAAAAACCCAGGCGAGGGGGGGGGGGGAGGCAGGAAGGGAAGCAAATACCCAGAAGCCGACGGGACGAGGGAGAGGCCAGGAAGAGACAGCTACCCAAGGAGCCGAGGGAGGGGGCGGATTGGGAGAGCCGAAGAGCAAATACCAGAGTCGGAGGGACGAGGGGGGGGGGGGGACAGGGAAAGCAGGCTAATACGCCAGGGACGTGAGAATGTGGGGACAGGGGGACGGGGGCTGGAAGACGCAAATCCCCCTGTGCGCAGGGGGACGGGGTGGGCGGAGCAGGTAGTATGAGCAAACCCTATTGGGAAATCGCGGGCTGAGCGGAAGAGCCACATACCCCACGGAGCAGGGTGGAACGTGAGGAGGGCTGGCCTTGAGCAATACCTAAGACCGGAGAGCGGGCTGCTGAGACAATACCCAGAGAGAGGGGGGGCAGATAAGAGCCATACCCCGAGGGACGCAGGAGGGACAGGGGTGGGGGAGAAGGGGCGGGGGGATGGTTGGGGATGAGTGGACGACGGCTGGGGGGTGGGGGCGACGGGCCGGGGAGGTGTGGGGGGGGCCTGGTGAGGAGCGGGAAGGAGGGGGGGGAGCGAGGTCTGGGGGTGGGGTTGTTGAGAGGGACGGGGGTATGGGCAGGAAGAGACCATCCCCCGAGCCGCGTGCCGGATGGGGGGGGTTGGGCCAGGAAGGCAAAGGCAGATACCAGGGGAGTGGCAGGGGGGGGAGGGAAAGCGCCAACTCCCCCGGCAGGACGGGGGGAACGGAGAGAGCCATAACCCTCGGGGTGGACTCCCAGGGATGGTTAGAGCGCACAATTACACAGGGGTGGGGGGACGAAACAGGTGTCAATCACTACCCAGGAGGCATGGAGGGGGGAAGGCGACGCCAGGAGCGCCAGGTATCCCAAAGGAGCAAGTGTGGGGGGGGTGGTGAGAGAGAATTGGCTTTCGAGGGCCCGAGCGCGATAGTACATTCGGCAGCGCGACCCCAGGAGGCGCCACAGGGGTGGGGTGGGGAGGTAAGTAGTTGCCGAGAAGCAGTCTGCCCGGAAGCCAGAGGGGGGGGGGGGAGAGGGAAGCAGTTCCCCCAGGAGCCGGAGACTGGGCTGAGCCACGCCCCCGCTCCCGCGGAGGCGTGGGGCGAGGGGGAAGGCCGCGGCCCCCGCGTGTGTTGAAAGGGCGACAGAGTGCAGCCGACCCCTATATCAGACCCAATTGTGTGAGGATATGGTACGGGCCCCTGATGGTCGCCCTGCCCGAGTAGCCACCCCGAGACTCCAGAGATGGGCGCAGAGCTTCGGGCGTCATCTTGCTCTCTATCTGTCATTTATCACTATTAAAATACATAAGTATCTTCTTGGCTGGTAGATTGGTAAATGCATTAGTAAATAATCGGTGTAGGACTTCTCATGCAATGAGGTCCTGTTAGTCAAAGCAAGGCTTGATAATTTCCGATCATATGTGTTTAATAACCGCATACATATTGTACGTCGGACGATGTGATCGAATTAATAGACAAATTTCCGGTCTGGTGTGACGAGAGTGTTGGAGTGGGACGCGATCATGATAACTTTCCATCCAGTCTCTCCCCATCCCGGGGACGGCGGCGCGAGCACTGAGCGGGGAGAAGAGCCGCTCTGCAAAGGGCAGATCCGATCCTGGGGCGACGAGTCTCATGATCCGTCAAGAAGGCGCGCTCAGCCGCCTCTTTTATCCCTTCCACTGCCCGCGCCGCATGGCCACAGCGATTTAATTGCCTAAGCTTGTATCGCGTATTTTGTTCTATTGCCAGGCTCCAGCCCACCCCGCTCCCTATCGTGAGCTGACCTTTCGCCATGGGTGCTGGTTGCCACCACAGAAAACACCACATATCTTTTAGTTCCCCCACTAGGTAATGACTTACCAGTATACACGGGTTATCAACCAAATGCAAACAGCACCCCTGCAAGTGTGGTGGACGATGAAAGTCTATGGACAAGAGGAAGGTATGCCACGAGATATCTTGTACAGGGACACCCGAAAGTAGTTTCTAGGCTTCCTACGAAAAAAATGTAGAAAGAATATCAGCATGGATAGTGCTTTAAAATAGGTGCCCACTTTATTTTAGTGGGGTGGGGTGTTGGTCCGAATGTTTTGGGTCCCTCCATCCCGACTGAGTCCCAGGTCGAAAGTCGCCAGCACTCCGTGCCAAAAGTCGCGCATCTTGCCGAACACGTGGCCTGCTAACTTATCTTTCGCCCGTGTAGCTGGAAAAACACACTTCGAACTGCACCCACGAGCGAAGAGAACAGCTCCTACGCACTTCGCCCAGACCTGTCGGCGAGGGGGGTCTGCGTATCTTCCTGGACCTATGCCACGTTGGTCGAGTTGAGAAGGGGCAGCCTTGATGCGTGGGGGCAGCAATGGGTGGGTGTCTTCAGTTGACTGGGTATTTGCCGGTAGGTGTGCACCCATGTGACAAGGATAGATACTATTACAATCACAGAGAATCTGTAGCCGTAACTAATCAACAGACCACCGTATGTGCTCCTATTATGTTCCTGTAGCAACCGGTATTGTCCCCAGTCGGCAGGTAGATGTGCAATGGCAAGGAGGTATATGTGCTGCCACAATCATATCTAATTAAGGGGTATGTGACCCCTGATGGATGTGACCCTGACAGCCACAGCACCCACTCATGTGTGCATGACCCTTTTGTTTAAGTTGCTACCTCAGCAGCAGGCCCCGTGGATCACGATCTAGTCAGCTGGACACAGGCAAGGGGGGGGTGCTATTGAAGGCCTAAGTTTGTCACCTCTTAACGGAAAAGACGTATAGTAGCTTTCATTTGAGAGGTGATAAAATTGCGCACACAGACATAAACAAAGTCCAGCCCCGCCACAAGGCAGCAACGCGGGATGCGTTTGCACTCTACCAAACGCGATGAACGACCGCAGCCAAAAAACGACGTCTACGTCACGGTTGCCGCTGCGATACAGTAGCGCGAACAACAACAATAAATTGCACAGAATGCCCGCGTAGGCGTACACTGCACATGCGCAAGTATCCGTGTTAAAGCCAATCCCGTGCGTTGGCGGGCGCAGACTGTACATCATGTTGTACATGACGCTACTGACCACCTGTAGGGCTCAGTATTGGCAGCAGGATCAGCGCTTCCCTTGCGCTCGCCGACGGTGAGGTCCTCGTTTGAAGCCGGTGTCCCCACTAAATTGTCCCCCATGAAACAAAACCGAGACCGGCGGGTAATTATGCGGCGCAAGGTACCCGTGAACGCACCGGGCACTTTTTTCACAGTGCGTGAGACGCCGATGCGCGTACACATAGTTTCTCCCCCCCACTCCGGTCCGGTTCGCTTCCCTACCTTCTGCAGCATCGCGTTTTGAGAGCACAGCTGGTGTCCCGGAGCCGGCCACGGCAGAGAGCGCGCGTGATGGGGGCCAGAGCGGAGCCAGACAGGGACAACTGCGAGGCCCGCGACCACACTAACACTGCGCAATGCTGACAGGGGACCGCCGTGAATTCGCGACGTTTTGCCGCCGGGAGTACAGTGTAGGTTTTCTTGGAGAGCGCTACCATTACATGCGCATAATGAACGTGCGCTATGCCGACGGGTGTCAATTTCCAGGGGAGATGTTGTGTTTGTCCGCGTTGCTTTATGGGGGTTGTAGTTCCCACCCATGAGCTACCTGTAGCTCCGACTTGAGCAACATTTTATTTTTACTGTAAACATCAGTTAGATGGCACAAATTAATGAGACTGCCCTCCAATGAGTAACATTCAATGCTATTTAATGAGACATGCCTCCCCCCGGTGAGCAACACTCATTGCTAATAAATACGACTGCCCTCTATAATGAGTGACACTCACTACTAATCAGAATATCTGCAATGAGTGGGATCGCTGCTTATTAATGAGAATACCCTTCAATTAGTGACATCACTGTACTTGTACTACTGCCATGCATCCCTATATTTATATTTGCCTCTACTTTTCAAAGTACAGCTTTCTTTCCCTGTGTCCTATTATAGTCTCTACCTCCTCGAGTCTGGTCGGTCAAGGGTTTGCTGGCGGGGGCACTGTAGTGGGGTACAAACTTACGGTAAACCCCGGAGGTCCCAGAAAAGACTAGCATCGGTTTCTTGGTCTTGGGAACCGGCACCTCAGAATGGCTCACCTGGTGGGCTCAGGCTTGAGATGCCCCCAAACAAAGGGGAAAGGGGGAGGCACAGGTGGAGATACACGTAATGACAAATTGTACAACTCTGGATATAAGTCCCCAAGTTAGTGAATGGGCTGATGTGTAGAGTGTATATAACAGAATACTTATACGGCCTTTTGTAAGTGTTATCACATCACGGTTTCTTTCTTGCCTTCTCTTTCGTATCCTCTTTAAACCGAATTCTTTTCTTCTCGAGGTCTGATGGTAGGTTTTTGATAGCACGCTACAGTTCACAACCGAAGTTTCCCTCAAAAGAATTGATAACACAAAAAGGTTTCGAGATTGTGCAATTCAATTCCAGAGGGGCAAGATTAATTACAATGGTACGGGAATAGGTATATACAAGACAGGAAAAAATATGCATGCACTCACATGGGCGCAATGGGGGTAATCTTGAGGGAGGGTATCTCTATCTCTCCACTCAATAAAAGTAAATAAAAACGGGGATACTCTGTAAAAATAAAAGGAGATCAAGGTTAAGGGGAATGGGGAAATAGAAATGAGATGTAGACAGTACTCACACAGCCAGTGTGAGACCCCACGTGGAATGGTATCTTTCTTGCTGTCCCAATGCTGTAGCGAGTCCTTCCAGATAGAAGAAATGCTCTGAAGATCCAGTTCAAGTGGCGAAAGTTTTTTATTTAAACACATATAAAACAAAAAACACTTAGGGACCTATAACACCAACGGGGGGTTGGAAATCTATAAACGCCAATCAATCCTCAGGAGGTTTGTCATACAGGGCGCGGTGGTGCGCAGGCAAATCAACACCGGTCGGGTACAGTCCTTTGCTCCATCTGCCCTGCTCCGAGACGGTGCCTCAGCTGTTGCAAAGAATGGCTTACAAGAGGCTTGAAAAAAAGGTTGTAGCCCTTTCTTGACGGGCTTCCTTACAGGTTCCCTCGAAGCCAAAGCACGTAAAGGGAGAAACGCGTTGTTCAAACCTCTGAGCCATTTTGAACTAGTGAGGCCACCGTCTAGGAGCAGGGCAGAGGAGCAAAGGACTGTACCCGGACGCGGGTTGAGTTTGCCTGCGCACCACGCGCCCTGTATACAAACCTCCTGAAGGATTGATTGGCGTTTTAGATTTCCAACCCCCTTGGTGTTAGACCTAAGGGTTTTTTTGTTTTATATGTTTTAATAAAGCACTTTTGCCACTTGAACTTGGATCTTCAAGCATTTCTTTCATCTGGAAGGACTGCTACAGCATTGGGACAGCAAGAAAAGATACCATTCCACGTGGGGTCTCACACGTGGCCGTGTGAGTACTGTATTATCATTTACTTTTTCCCAGTCCCCTTAACCTTGATCTCCTTTTATTTTTACAGGAGTATCCCCGGTTTTTATTTACTTTTATTGGATGGGGAGAGAATAGAGATTCCCTCCTCAAGATTACACCCACATTTGCCTGTGTGAGTGCATGCAGTATTTTTTCCTGCATTTGTATATATATCCCCGTTACCACCTTGTAATTAATCGTGGCCCCTCTGGAATTGAATTGCACCATCTCTGAAACCTTTTTGTGTTATCAATTCTTTTTGAGGGAAACTTCGCTTGTGAACGGTAGCGGGCTCTCAGAAGAACCTACCATCAAGATCCTAGAAGAAGAAAAGAAATTCGGTTTAAAGAGGATACAGAAAGAAGAAGGCAAAGAAAAGAAACCGTGATGTGATAACACTTACACAAGGCCGTGTAAGTAATTCTGTTATTATACACTCTACCATCAGCCCATTCACTAACTTGGGGACTTATATCCCAGAGTTGTACAATTTGTCATTTAGTGTATCTCCACCTGTGCGCCTCCTTTCCCCTTTGTTTCCTTATTTTCTAAGGATCCTGGATAGATCCTTCATGGGGTTAGAGTCATAGACGGAGACCGAGAAGCAGATGAGAACATTTTAAGATTCTTAAGGTCGTGTTGTTTTAATTAAGAACCAAGGGAATTTTCCCTATTTACTGAGCTGTGGGGTAGCGCCCGGGTTTTTTCCCTTTACCATTGAGATGCCCCCAGCCTACCTTGTGTCCAAGGTATACAACCTCTACCATCCCTATTTGGCACTTGGGCTGCTTTAGCATTAACCCGGCCTCCTGGATGCACACTAGGACTGCAGCTACATGGATAAGATGGTCAGCCCAGGAATTACTAAAGGCAGCTAGGTCGTCCATGTACGCCCGGGCATACTCCAGCATTCCACCCAACAGGCGATTGACCAGACGCTGGAAGGTAGCAGGTGCGTTCTTCATCCCAAATGGCATAACCGAAAATTCGTACAAGCTACCTTCTGGGTCAATGGGATCTGCCAGTACTCATGGCTCAGATCCACGGTAGTCAGTAACCTTGCCCTGGTGAGCTCATCTAACAGCTCATCCATTCTAGGCATGGGAAAGACATCCGACACGATCTGGGCATGTAACTGCCAGTAGTTTACGCAAAACTGTGAGGTTCCGTCCTTTTTGGGGACAAGGACCACTGGTGAGGCCCAGGGACTCTGCGACGTGGAGATCACCCCCATCTCCAACATCTCTGCAATCTCCTTCTCCATGCTCCGCTATACCTCCACAGACACTCGGTACGCGGCCTTATGGAGGGGCCTCTGATCACCAGTGTTGACCAGATGATCAGTGAGGTGAGTCTGTCTCGGCTTTTCCATAAACAGACTCCCATACCTTCCTAACAACTGTCTTGCCTGCTTCCGTTGGGAAGCCGTGAGCTGGGACCCTATCCCCATGTCCTCTACAGAGCCTTCCTGCCTGGCCGCTACTAGATCGGGCAGAGCTCTTCTCACCATGTCTCCCGATGGTGGGCTACACACCACCATCACCACAGGCCCACTCGCATGGAATACCTTTAAAATGTTGATGTGGTAGCTCCGATGTCTACCTAACTCCTGATCCAGAGCTATCACGTAATTTGACTCGTTCACCCGCCGGATTATCGGATATGGGCCGAACCAGGCAGCTAGGAGTTTGTTCTGGTGAGTCGGCTTCAGAACAAGCACCTGCTGCCCCTAGATGAACTCTCTACTATGGGCATTTCTATCAAACCAGCGCTTCTGCCTGGTCTGAGCTCCCTTGAGGTTAGCCTGCGGTAATATCATCAGATCTGCCAACCGATGTCTGAGCTCCACCACATACTGGAGCACTGTTGCATCCGTTGTGGTGGTCTCACCATCCCTCCCGGAACAGGTTGAGCGGTCCACGGACCTGGCACCCATATAGAAGTTTGAAGGGTGAGAAACCGGTTGACTCCTGTGACACCTCCCTGTGTGCGAACAGTAGGTGCTGCAGGTGTGCTTCTCAGTCCCCTCCCTCGGCCTCCGCAAATGCCAGCAGAATTTGTTTTAAGGTGCCATTGAAATGCTCCCACAGTTCGTTGGTTTAAGGGTGGTGGAGGGCCGTACAGAGAGGGGTCACCCTGCATGCAGCCCAAAGACTTTGGAGCAGCTCGCTCATAAACTGTGCTCCCTGGTTAGTCAGGATCTCACTTGGGAAACCTACCCTAGTAAAAATATTTATGAGCGCCTCGGCCACCTTCCAGGTGTCAATGGAGGAAAGAGCCTTCACCTCCTCCGGGTACCTGGTTGCAAAGTCCACGACCGTTAAAATATAAATTTTCCCCGACCTTCTGGGGATCACCAGGGGCCCGATGATGTCTAACGCCACACGCTGAAATGGTTCCCCAATCTTTGGTAATAGCCTCAGGGGGGCCTTCGCCCGATCACCTTGCCTCCCCACTCGCTGGCAGGTATCACAGATGCGGCAGAACACCGATGTCTCCAGCGATAACCCCGGCCAGTAGAAACTCTGGGCCAGCCTGGCTTTCGTACGGTTAACCCCCTGATGCCCTGCCAGCGGGATCGCATGTGCCAAGTCCAGCAACTGTGCGTGGTACTTGGTACCACCAATTGACATTTAGCAGTCCATGGTCTGTCCGGAGCTGCCAGGGTTTTTTCCCGGTATATGAGTCCACAGCGCCACAGGATCCTCTCAGATCCAGACTCGGAGGATGGCTCAGCAGCACACTGCCTCATGCCCTCCAAGCTTGGGTACATCCGCATGGCATCCCGGGACATCTGACTCTACTCCGGCCCACTAGCCCTAGTCACACAGTCAGGGATATCAGTCACAGTCCGGATGGGCTCCACTCGTCAACCTGCTCCGGAACGCCCACGACTAGAGGCTCCGAGGTCTGGGAAGTGATGGGTTCAGGATTGGGACCCTGAATAACAGCTGATGCTCGGTCAGGATCCCGGCGACTCTAGCTCTGTGTCGCCACAGCTACGGCATTGTCCTCGTAGCTGCATTGGAGTTGATCCAAGTCATTGCACAACAGTACAGCAGCATCTAAGCCTGGCAGAATGCCGACATCACGGATGCCTTGGACCGCACCCCAGTCCAGGAACACGCAGGCCTCATGGAGGGATTTGCTGCCCCCATCCGCCAAGGTCACCTTCATCCCCTCCCCAGGTAAAAGGTGCTCTGGCCCAACCATATCACGCCGAACCAGATTCCGGCGGTCATCCGGTCCCCAATGGTCACTGGCCAAAGGTGCTTGATGTGGACATCCGTTGGACCAAGACCAACTGTGGCAACCTGGGATGCTGGTTTGGCTGGAACAACGGGGTTGGTCGCTTTGGTCGCTGCGAATGGCATCGGGAACGTAGGTGAGGGTGCTGGATCATCTGGGCTGCCTATCCAGGCGACGGTCCGGGCTGCTGGCGTATGTTGTCCAGCCCCTGCATCCTGGGGCTGGAGAAGCTTGCGACAGTCGTGTTTCATGTGCCCATCTTGTTGTTCCTGAAGCTCCGCCGTTCATGGGCGAACTCGTGGGCACCGGCCAGTTGCTGTTAGGCGCTGTGGCTGGCCGCCAGGAGCTCGCGCTCGTTCGGGCAGGATCAGGCTGTCGGGGCTGCAACTAAATAAGCCTCTTATTGCGCCTTTTCCTTAACATCAGGAAACCAACCAAACAAGGGGTAAACAAAGCTTCTATTCACTTGGGAGTATTTCTAGTGAAATACTATGCAGTTCACAACTCACTTAGATAAGCATGTCTCCCAGCCCCAAACATATAGCATGAAATAAGCAGATATAGAAAGTCTCATAAATGAAAGTCTTATCTGTTCCTTGTGGTTTGGAGGGAAAATCTTCTCTGTCCCTGGTTGCTAACTTTTCTTCAGGGTTTGTCAGCATTAAGGTTTAGAAGTTTCCCCTGTGTCTTGAAAGCAGCTCTGCTGTTTCTTCTGGCAGGGCTCAAGACAAGTGTCTCCAAGTTCAGCTCAGGTGTGAGCTAAGGAGTCTCACTTCCTGTCTCAAAAGACAGGCTTTTCTAAGCCATCTAATCAGGCAGGTGGTGTTTGTTAATTGACTACCAGCAGTTAACCACCACACTGCTGGATTAGAGGCACATTACCTGAACAGGGATAACTCCCCTGCTACAAGCACCATGGGCCGCTTCCGGGAACTGAGGACGTGTGGCCACAAAGTCATCTGTCAGGCCAGCCGCTTGCCTTGCGCTGGCCAGTTTGCGGTCGGTCACCCACTCTCGCACCTCAGGCAAGAATTTTAGCATGATCTGCTATTTGACCATCATGGAGTGTCTTAAAGGTTGGCACATCACACCCAGCGATCCATCGTTTAGACTTGAACTCTAGCCGGGACATGAACTCGAGGTGCGTGTCCTGGGACCCTTTGTTCAGGGCTCTGAACTGGGTCCGTCTCTGGTGTAATGGCGTACCGTGCTGGGAGAACCTCCTTCACAACCAGGTAGTCCTTTGCATCCTCCCTGTCCATCTCTCAGTGTGCCACGGCTGCTTTACCGGGTAGCTGAGGGACCAGGTATTTGACCCCTTCTTCCCCAGGTAAGTCATGCATTTCACAATAGTTCTCAAAAGGCCGCAGATATCCAACGATGTCAACCGTGTCCTCGCAGAACGCAGTGAAGCTGCCATATGTGAGTCGGCATGCCCGACTGGCCTGGGACCTCCGACTTCCAGTGAACGATCGGGACCTCGATCGGATGGGTGCACGAGCAGTCAGGAGCTGAAGCATAACGACACATTCAGCAGCGGTAGCCCCGCTGGCTAGGTCAACCAGCACACGCCAGATGTCCGCTGGCATGCCCACCTCTGCTGCAGGAAGCTCCGCCAGAGCCTCCACCGACTCAGCACTAGAGTTGGCTGATGATTTCCTGTAGTCCGGAAGGGCCCGGAACTACCTCAGTGCTGTCCAGTGCCTCAGCTCTAACCACTGAGCACTGTGCCTCATAATCTACCATGTCGGGGATCAGCTGCTTCTTCTCTCGGTTCCTGGTAGGTGCTCTGCACTCCTCACACCGGAGTGCTATCCGGTCCTTGGTCCAGGAACGATACTTGGCCGAAATCCTTGTTGTCTTGTTTGTACGTTGACTAAGCTACAGGGAATGGGAAGGGGTGTGTGTCCGAGTACTGTACAGTTGTAACTCTGAGTTCTGTGGTCTTCAAAATGGAGACCTCACTCAGGACAGATATTCACTGAAGAATATCGGTGCTGACACTGGCGATCCCACTGCTACCACCAGAAAATATCACGGGAAACCAGGACTATCACACCAGGGATCAACTTGCCAGACAGAAACACAAGAGGTTATAAAATTAATTTATTGGAAGGAGAAATATCCACAACTATACAGATAAACAGACAACACATACCAAACCGGGGAAAACGGGATACCCTGCAGATCTAGTTGCAGGGACCTCCTTGCAGAGATTTCCCCTGTCCCTGCAGTGCCCTCTGGAACAAGACTCCAGGCCTGGCACCAGCACTGGAGTTGACACTGCAGCTACAATCCCCAATGGTACATCAAACTTGAGCTGCAGCTAAAAGCCCAAGCTAACAGCTACCGCAACTGCTTCAGCTAACTCGAGGTCTGTCTCCCCACCTTTTTATTCACTAACCTACAACATTGCAACATTTAGGGCCAAGTGCTGTCAATGTGCCTCAGCCCTGATTGGTGGGTTGAAATGCAACATAACATTAGTTACATGAAAAATGTTACAAGGAAAGGTCACAGACAGTTTTTCAAACATTTTTCCTGCAAACAAAATTAACCCCTGGTTCCTGGGGTGCTGGAACCAGGCTAAAACATAGTACATAGATATTGTGCCACAGTCCCAGAATATTAGACAGCTGTCTGTCCGATTTTAAGGCAGAAAATGCATATAAGGGAAAAAATTATCCATTGCACAGTTTCACATTTGCTGAGACTGTGGGATAGAAACTCCAGGCCAGTGTTTACAGGGGTTCTGGTTATCACTCACCTGCACTCCTAATTGAGGAAGAGGAATATAGTGCAGTTAGTTTGGCTGCTTCACTCTCTCTCAGAGGCTGGGAGGAAAATGCTCCCCAGGATCCAGTGCGGGGTAGATGCTGCAACTGAGGATCTATTGGGACGATGTCCCCATCTAACAGTTAAGGACTCAATGTTATCTCTGTGTGTTATTTAAAGTTGGTAACTGGCTTAGCCAGCCAATATTGCAGATAGGGATATGCATGTGAGTTAGACTCCTGACAGGAGTAGATGTTTCCTTTTATGATTTCTTTTGTTCTTAAAGTGACGGTGTTTAAAATGTTTAGTGTCACTAATGGAGAAATAAACCACTGAAGAATGAGGGCTGAGTGCCCCTTGTGTGTATAAACGCGTTTGTTCCCCTTTTCTACAAATTAAACCCTAAAAGACTGTCGCAAAGAGCCTGGGCAAACAGCAGCGCTACATAAAGGGAGCCGTTTGCCACAATGTACATACACATAAAATAATACAACTGTATTGTTGACAGGTAGGGCTAATGCAGGGCTTGACCTTTATTAAACGCAGTCACATTTACCCCTACCGTCAAATGGGATATCTCTCTCCGCAGATCAATGTGTGGATTAAGAATCCGGCTATGGATTCTGGAATCCACGGATCGGATTCTCAAAACTCCGTCCTGATTGCATCCAATGGCGGATTTGGATTAATCTGCTTGGCTTTTTTAGTACCCAAACCGTAGATGGATTTTAGAGAGGGAGGGGATGTGGTCAAAACAATCCGTGGAAATTCTGGGGAACAGATTTGGACTGTTCCGCCCATCTCTACTCCTCTTCCCCCTCTACCACTTGTCCTCTTGACCACTTTCCCTCACATCTCCTCAAACTTCTCCCTGCTACTCTAATCCCTACGCTCACACATATTTTCAACTCCTCCCTCTACTCTGCTACCTTTCACCACCTCCTTCAAACATGCAACAGTTATACCCTTACTCAAAAACAGCAAGCTTGACCCTACCTCTCTCTCTAATTATCACCCTGTCTCCTTCCTGCCTTTTGCTTCTAAACTTCTTGAACGCTTTGTATTCTCTCGCTTGCTCCATTTTCTCACCACCTATTCTGTCCTAGATCCTCTACAATCCGGCTTCCACACTGCTCATTCCTCCGAAATAGCCCTCACCAAAATAACTAATGACCTCCATCCTGCCAAGGACCAAGGTCATTACACTGTGCTCATATTACTCGACCTCTCAGCAGCTTTTGATACTGTGGACCAGGGTTGCACAAACTTTTCAGTCTGCGCCCCCCTGTCTGCTCTGCATCCCTGCTCGCACCCCCCTCCTTACCTTGTCTCCGGCGTCAAAAGACCAATGACGCCGTGTTACCATGGCGATATGTCGCATAAGATAAGGTAACGGAAGTTGCAGAGGCCTCACGCAATCCCCCGGCATTTAATTTAAAATGGAAAATCTTGCACCCCCCCCAGTTTGCGCACCCCTGCTGTGGACCACCCTCTTCTCCTTCACATTCTCCATACTCTTGGTAACAAAGCTCTATCCTGGATTTCCTCCTACCTCTCTCATCATACTTTCAATGTCTCGTTTGATAACATCTCCTCCTCCATTGATCTTTCTGTGGGGGTACCCCAGGGCTCTGTCCTGGGACCTCTTCACTTTTCACACTCTCCCTAGGTGACCTTATCACCTCTCTTGGGCTCAAATATCACCTCTATGCTGATGACACACAAATGTACCTTTCAACCCCTGACCTAACACCTGCTGCACAGACTAAAATCTCTGAATGTCTCCGCTATATCATTCTGGATAGCCCTCGCTGACACAAACGTAACATGTCAAATATGGAGCACCTCATACTTCCTCCCATGCCTGGCTCTACTACCCTGTTCTACATTACTGTTGGCAGCACTATCATACACCCAGTATTGCAAGCACGCTGCCTAGGTGCCGCATTTGACTCCTCACATTCTCTCACATTCACCATGCAGCTAAAACCGTTTTTTCCTCCATACATTGCAAAGATACGCCCTTTATTGTCCCTCTACTGCTAAAACTCAAACTCAACGCAGGCCCTCATTCTCTCCAGTCTTGACTATTGTAACGATCCACTGTCCGGCCTTCCTACCTCTCACCTGTGTCCCCTACAATCTATCCTAAATGCTGCCGCTAGAATCACTTTATTCTCTAAAATCTGTCTCTGTGTCTGCTCTTCTGAAACCCCTCTCCTTGCTTCATATTGAATCCTGTATCACTAACAAAAGCATCCTCTCTTTTAAGGCTATACACTCTTCCTTACATCTCAGCCCTAATTTCTCGCTATATACCTGCCCGACTCTTGCGTTCTGCTCAAGGATGTCTTCTCTCTACCCCTTTTGTATCTAAAGCCCTCTCCCTCCTCTCCCGCCTAAAACCTTTCTCACTCACTGCCCCACACCTCTGGAATGCCCTTCCCCTCAATATCCAACTGGCACCCCTATCCACCTTTAAAATCTTTCTTAAAACACACCTCGTTAACGAAGCATATGGGTAGCTCCGTTGGCGGATACTGTCCTTCTCATATGCATGATTGTAGATTGTAAGCTCTTCAGAGCAGGGACTCCTCTTCCGAAATGTTACTTTTATGAATGAAGCACTGTAACAGGGGAGTAATCCCTGTTCAAGTAATGTGCCTTTAATCTAGCAGTGTGGTGGTTAACCGCTGGTTGTCAATTAATAAACACCACCTGCCTGATCTAGTTTGCTTACAAAAGCCTGTCTGTTGAGACAGGAAGTGACTCCTTAGCTCTGACTGAGAGCTGACCTTTGGAGAGAGAGAGGAGTGTTCTTGAGACTCCCAGGAGAGACTGACCAAGAGAACACACATCTCTGGAGCTGACCGGTCTTGAGCTCTGCCCAGCATAGCTGATTGCAAGACACCAAATAAGACTTCTAAACCTGGATGCTGATATTTTCTGTGCACGCACGGGTGCGGTTCCAGGAGAGCAGAGAAGCTTACTCTACAGCAAGAAACAGATAAGACTTTCATAATTAAGAGACTGCTTATATCTGCTTATTTCATGCTATATGTTTTGGGGCTGCGAGACATGCTTGACTTAGGGAGTTGTGAATTAATTGCATGGTATTTTCACTAGAGATACTCCCAAGTGAATAGAAGCTTTGTTCCCCCCCCCCCCCCCTGTGTTTGGATGATTTCCTGATGAAAAGGAAAAGGCACAATAAAGCCTATTATAATTTCACCTTATAAAAGCCTCCAATTGTGTACCTCTGTGAACGTCCGTCTACAAGCACTTATTCCCATGACCTGTTATTTGTATTATTTGTTATTTATATGATTGTCACGTGTATTACTACTGTGAAACGCTATGTACATTAATGGCGCTATATAAAGACATACATACATAGACTGACCATGGCCCCTTCCAGATGCACTTACCAGAACACCCTCCTTCTGTCTCTGTACATTCTCCCACTTACCACTTAGATTATAAGCTCTTTGGTGCAGGGACTCCTGTTCCTATTGTTTTATGTCTGAAGTGCTTATTCTCATTATGTGTTATAATATCATGTCACGTGTATTACTGCTGTAAAGTGCTATGCACCTGGATGGCACTATATACCTAAAGATATTCATACTGCTAAATAAATGCGACTGCTCTCCAATGAGTGACACTCACTGCTAACTAATGAGACTACCCTCCATTGAGTGACCCTGCTAATTAATGAGACTACTCTCCAATGAATGACACTCACTGTTAATCTGAGACTATCCTCCAATGAGTAACACTTCCTACTTTTTAAAGAGACCACCTACCCATGAGTGAGACACTGCCTTATACCTATACCGAGTGACATTTAGTGCTAATAATGAAACCTCCTTGCTTTCCTCAACCCTGGAAAACCCTATCCAGGTAAATACACAACACAGACACAGTTCGAGACGTAAACCCTGGAGTTTGCATCAGAATGGAGCAGAGGGATGAGATTTTAGAAACTAGGAGTGAAAAAAGACAAAGCTGCTTTGCTCTGAGTTTGCCCCAAATGCAGCAAGGTACGATCTGGGGGTGCTCTCACGTATATATCTTTTCGGATGTAACAAACTCCCGGTCTCTACCTGCCATTTTAACCCCCGTTTGCGCCACACACAAAAACCACCAAGTAGAAGGTGATAAAATATTGAAAGCTTGAATCCCAGTATTAGCTGTGTAAGCTTTGCCTCTGATATAACATCAGAGTCTTAGACAGAACAGTCGCAATAATAAGATCTAATATTTTTAACCAAAACACAATTTTTTGGCCCAGAACCCCCAAATCTCAGATTTCAGTCCTTAGAGGTGACAAATCCTGGTCTCTATGGACATGTACCCCCAGCATTAGATTGTAAGCTCATTGGGGCAGAGATGGTTACTTTAAAATCATCCTATGACACTGCAGTACTATTCTGCAACCACAGTGGGGCGGTCAGACCTCAGTTTTTGTTTCAAGAGTAGCAGGTAACACATTGCTGCACAATTTAACATACAGAGCGATCTACACAATGCTCTGCGCAGCGAGAGCCCCCATTACAGAACAAACCAGTGTTTTAGAAGACGGAAATGCAATGGATGCTCTGTGCGGCAGCCACAGACCCTTTAACAGTCCTGTTTTATAACTAAAATATACCATGGAGGCTTCGACCTATAGTTAGAGACCATAGGTCAATAGCTGCAAGAGAGCAGTATGATATCATAGGCATTACTGAAACATGGTTGGATGAAACTCATGACTGGACAGTTAATTTAAAGGGTTGTTGCCTTTTTCGGAAGGATCGAACAAATAGAAGGGGAGGTGGAGTATGTTTATATGTTAAACCGGATCTAAAACATATTATTAGGGATGATGTTTATGAAGGGAATGATGAAAATGTAGAGACCTTGTTGGTAGAAATTAGCAGTGGAGGTAAAAGTATAAAGAAAATGTTTGTAGGGATATGCTATAAACCACCAAATATCTGTGAGATTGAGGAAGCTAAAATACTTTTGCAATTGGAGAAGGCATCAAAACTGGGTGATGTTTGCAAATGGGGGGTTTTAATTATCCAGACAGACTGGGGAAATGAGATTAGCATTACAACAAAAGGAAACAGTTTTTTTTGGGGTGCTTAAAGACAATTATATGACCCAAATTATTGAGGAACCACAAAGGAGAGGGGCTGTACTAGATTTGGTAATATAAAACAATGTAGAAGTAATAACTCAGCTAGTAACAAATATTCAAGTCCTGGAACATTTGAGTAACAGTGATCATAACATGGTCTCATTTGAAATAAATTATCATAAAACAGATTACTTGGGTTCAAGAAAGACCATAAACTTTAGAAAAGCAGATTGGGCAGTCTTTAAAACATTGTTAGAAAAGCACACTTGGGGGGCTTCCGGTGACGTCACGAGACATGGCCGCGTTTTAGAAGAGTCCCGTGGACCCCAGCGTATAATTTAAAGAATAAACACTTTCCCCCTGACCTTTCCGGACCCAGCTCCGGCACATTGCAGAGCCCCGGAGAGCCTGATTCGGGCGATCCGACGGGCAGCTGTGGGAGACCCCCCTGTGAGACACGGGCCCAACGGAGAGAAGGGGCGGCGAGGCACTGTGAGTCCCGTGAGGTCCGGAGCCGGGAAATCGGCGGCGGAAGGGGACGGAGCTCCCCCTGCATCTGGAGTTTAAGGGACGCTCGCAGCAGCCTCCCGTGGCCGCGAGGAGAGGCGTGAGTGGTAAGCTGAAATAAATAAATACCGGACCGGAGTGACTGTGGGAGGGGGGGAGCGCCGGGAGGGGGTGAGCCCTGGTAGCGTGGCTGAGAGGGAGAGGCGGCCATCTTGAGGGGGCCCCACACAGAGGTACCAGCATCCCACAAAGTGCACTAATAACAGAGTCCCTGTCTAGGGAAGAACTTCCACTGTTACCAGAAGCACTGAGTCCCATATCACTGCAGCTGCCCTGACACAACACCACAGAATAAATAAATAAATAACTTTGTCTCGCTCCCCCATAAGGACCCCCAGGTGCCTGCACCGTCCTTACGTCTCGCCCCCCCTGGACCACCACCTTTCCCCTAACGCTTACGGCTCCAAGCAAACATCCCTAGAAGGGGGAACACCGCGGCAATGCAGTCGCGACAGAAAAAAGCCTCAACTCCGGCAGTAACTAAATACTTCCTGCCGGCACAGAAGCCCAGGCGCAACGCCTGACAACCAAGACGGCGCTAACGCACGCGGCTCCCCCACCTCTGCAAGCGACCGCCACGACCGTGGAGAGGCAATAACAAAAGCTTACCTTGAGGATTTTATGACATCCCTCCACAACAAACTTCATTCCTCACTGCAACAGGATCTCAAGACAGCCGTCACGGAGCTCAAGGAGGAGATCTCAGGCCTCACCGAGAGAACCACCGAGCTCGAGACAAAACAGTGAGAGACTCTTCAGAGGCTAATGGAGGCAGAAGACTAAGTATTTCGGCTGGAGGAAGAAGTGACGGGCCTAAAAGATGCGATAGAGGACCAGGAGAACAGGGACAGGAGACAGAACTTGCGGATCCGCAACGTCCCTGAGGCTGTTCTCCCTGATCTCATCTGGCCGTACCTTCTGGAACTTTTCTCCTCCCTGTGTGGTGACGTGGAACCCAGAGACATGGAGATAGACCGGGCTCACCGAGCCCTTGGCCCCAGGTCAGAGGACCCGAACAGAAGAAGAGACCTGATTGTAAAATTCCACAGCTACACCACCATGGAACGAATCCTGACAGCTTGCCGAGAAAAAGGAGACATTATCTTCCAAGAGGAAAGAATACAAGTCTACAGCGACTTGTCCAGAACCACCGTTAACAGGCGAAAGGAACTCAAACCTTTAACGCTGGTCCTGCGAGAAAGTGGCGTCCGCTACAGGTGGGGATTTCCATTTAGACTAACGGCCAGCAAGAATGGGAAATTCTTAGCCCTGAGGCGCCCGGAGGAGATGGAGGCGTTCGCGAGAGCACTAGGCCTCACTCTCCCGCCCTCCTGGGGATCAGAGGAGCGCCCGAGCCGAGACGCTGAAGAGGAAGACGGGCCCAACCGCCCCTCCCGCAGAGCCGTTGCTCCAACCCAAGCGCAGGCAAAAAGAAAGTAAAGGAAAACCCAAACTAACCTCCTTACTCCCAGTTGGCCGTTGCCGCAGACCTGTCCCAGCGCTGAGCGGATACAACCGCCTGCAGTGACCACTGAAGAGGAGATGCAAATACACCTGCTAGCGGCCGTCCACTCCATTGAGTGCACCTGAACGACGTGATAAAATCCCCGGCAGCGCAGACGGCCCACCTGCATCATGGAGAGAGATCACTTGAAAGACAGCACTCCCCTGAGGGGCTGCGGGAGACGAAACCATTGCCGAACTCGCGCCTGGGGGCCACTCCGCTGAGTGCACCTCGACGACGCACCCAGTACCCAGGTCTCTCAGCTGTGACACAATGCAGGGAATGCCCCCACACTGTAATGCAAATGACGTTTGTATTGTGAGCAATGAAACGTAAACAGTACTATACTGTTATACGTCCCCGCTCCATAGACTCCATTGATGTACAGAAGATTTTTTTTTTCTAAGTGCCGTTCCGGCAGCCTTAGCGATCATTCTCCCCTTCAAACTGCCAACTTTAGTTGGCGGGAGAAATTGGCCATAACATCTCAATTTCGTAGTGCCGATCAGCCCCGATAAGCTGATTTTTTTTCTTGAATCCAGCCGATTTAAAAAAGTGGCGATCAGTGGCGAAAACAGGCTTATCGGCAGCCGACTGGCTATAACAAAATTATCGGCTCCGAAACCTGCCGAAATCAAGCACTTATCGGCGCTTACTGAATCTCAAACCCAATTTTGGCTATAAAATGCCGAAAATTCCCTTATCAACGCTTACTGCATGAGGCCCTATATGGTGAAATTCTCTCCTGTGACATTAGAACAAAAATGAGTGTGATCTGGTGACCTGAACCAGCATGCTGTGCAACTCTTGCAGCCAAAAAAGCCTTTTCTATTTAACCAGCTGTTATCTTTAGGTTTAACACTTGGAGCAAGTTTATCCTTCAAATTTTTTGCTTTTTTGAAGATAACATTTGGTCTATCTGGTATATTGTGACCCAAAATTGGGTCATTTTTCAAAATGTCCCAGTGCTTGGTAATTATGTTCCTAATTTTTCCTGCCTCCCTGTTATATCCTGTAAGAAATGCGAAGTCAAATTTTCTATTCATCATAGGATCTTTTTTGTTTAACTTTTAATAGTTTGCTTCTATTTGTTTCATCCACCTTATCTTTTGCCTTCTCCAATAATTCCTTTTTATAGTTTTTCTCCAGGAACTTGTTTTGGATATTTTTTGATTGTATCTCAAATTGATCTACTGTATGTCTGTACAATTTCTCTTTATCCGGGTAAGCTGACTAGATGGTACGTTATCCATCCACCTAGGCAGGTGGCAGCTATCCCTTCTAATAAAGTTGTTTTTATCAGTGTCTTTGAAGTAAGTTTTTGTTTTCACCATATTGTTTTCTATATATATAGTTAAATCCAAAAAATTTATACTTTGATAATCCCATTTATTTGTGAATGTTAGATTGTATGTGTTTGTGTTCATTTTCTCCAAAAATTTAACTAAGTTCTGTTCTCCCCCACGCCAAATCATAAACACAGTAATAACAGAGTCCCTGCCTAGGGAAGAATTTCCACTGTTACCAGAAGCACTGAGTCCCATGTCACTGCAGCTGCCCTGACACAAAACCACAGAATAAATAAATAAATAAATAAATAACTTGGTCTCGCTCCCCCATAAGGACCCCCAGGTGCCTGCACCGTCCTTATGTCTCGCCCCCCCTGGACCACCACCTTTCCTCTAATGCTTACGGCTCCAAGCAAACATCCCTAGAAGGGGGAACAACGCGGCAATGCAGCCGCGACAGAAAAGGGCAACAACACCGGCGGTAACTAAATACTTCCCGCCGGCGCAGAGAAGCCCAGGCGCGACGCCTGAAAGCCAAGATGGCGTTGACGCACGCGGCTCCCCCACCTCTGCAAGTGACCGCCACGACCGTGGAGAGGTAATAACAAAAGCATACCTTGAGGATTTCATGACATCTCTCCACAACAAACTCCATTCCTCACTGCAACATGATCTCAAGAAAGCCGTCACGGAGCTCAAGGAGGAGATCTCAGGCCTCACCGAGAGAACCACCGAGCTCGAGACAAAACAGGGAGAGACTCTTCAGAGGCTAATGGAGGCCGAAGACGAAGTATTTCGGCTGGGGGAAGAAGTGACGGGCCTAAAAGATGTGATAGAAGACCAGGAGAACAGGGACAGGAGACAGAACTTGCGGATCCGCAACGTCCCTGAGGCTGTTCTCCCTGATCTCATCCGGCCGTATCTTCTGGAACTTTTCTCCTCCCTGTGTGGCGACGTGGAACCCAGAGACATGGAGATAGACCGGGCTCACCGATCCCTTGGCCCCAGGTCAGAGGACCCTAACAGAAGAAGAGACCTGATTGTAAAATTCCACAGCTACCCCACCAAGGAACGAATCCTGACAGCTTGCCGAGAAAAAGGAGACATTATCTTCCAAGAGGAAAGAATACAAGTCTACAGCGACCTGTCCAGAACCACCGTTAACAGGCGAAAGGAACCCAACCTTTAACGCTGCTCCTGCGAGAAAGTGGGGTCCGCTACAGGTGGGGATTTCCATTTAGACTAACGGCCAACAAGAATGGGAAATTCTTAACCCTGAGGCGCCCGGAGGAGATGGAGGCGTTCGCGAGAGCACAAGGCCTCACTCCCCCGCCTTCCTGGGGATCAGTGGAGCGCCCGAGCCGAGACGTTGAAGAGGAAGATGGGCCCAACAGCCCCTCCCGCAGAGCCGCTGATCCAACACAAGTGCAGACAAAAAGAAAGAAAAGGAAAATCCAAACTAACCTTCTTACTCCCTGTTGGCCGTTGCCGCAGACCTGTCCCAGCGCTGAGCGGATATGACCGCCTGCAGTGACCACTGAAGAGGAGACGCAAATAAACATGCTAGCGGCCGTCCACTCCGTTGAGTGCACCTGAACGACGTGATAAAATCCCCGGCAGCGCAGACGGCCCACCTGCATCATGGAGAGAGATCACTCGAAAGACAACACGCCCCTGAGGGGCTGCGGGAAATGAAACCATTGCCGAACTCATGCCTGGGGGCCACTCCGCTGAGTGCACTTCGATGATGCACCCAGTACCCAGGTCTCATTGGAGACCCACCTGCACCACCATAAAAGACCTGCATGAGCGGACCAAGGAGCGGAGCCAGGAGGGAAACGTCGGTTGCGGCTTTTGGGTGTGGGTTGTGGGGGGGGGGGGGGCTGCACCACCATAGAAGACCTGCACGAGCGGACCAAGGAGCAGAGCCAAGAGGGAGATGCCGGTTGCGGCTTTTGGGTGGGGGGGGGGGGGGGGCGGGGGATCCTGGGAGAAGACCCTGGGAGGAGACCTCCAGGTACTTGGTGAATGGAGGTACTTATCTCTGACATGGTTCTTTCAGAGTGAAGACAACTCAGTTTTCCAGCTCCTTGCTCCTTGAATGCCGAACAAAAGTGACGCTCCTCGCTCAGGTCTCCGGTCCCTCCCTTCGTGGGGAAGTACCTTCCTGATTGGCTCTTTGTGGGGCCCCTCCCTCTGGTGGAATCCAGAGGCGGGGTCTTTTCCTTGTCAGCATGACGTGGCCTTTCGGCTTTCGCGCCGCTCCGTTCCTCCTGCAAGGAATCTGGGTTTGGCGCCAGACTCTTGCACATTTCCCACCACAACTGTTTCACAGTCCTTTTGCAAATCTCACGTGCTTGCTCCAGGCTTGGCGGGAACCGCCACTTTAGCTCGCCTCTCCTGCTCCGCGGAGCACATGTAGGGATGGCCGCCATCTTGGATACTCCCTCCAAATGTGCTTGTGCCCTACTCTCCATGTCTAACGGGTATCTCGTACCTAGACCATGTTTTCCCTCCAAATGTGAAATGTGCATCTTCATACTGTCTGTGACCCACTAAATTGAGGTGGCTGGTACCCCAGGCTCAACGGAACTCCTCTCCTCCTATGCACTTTAGTCTCGATGTCTACGTGCAAGTGCTCTGTGGTGCAGGTGATAACTATGATACCTCTTGTCTAGGTACGGGCGTCTCCTGCTTTTGGCCACTCATAGCGGGGCCCTGGGCCATGGTCCCTGGGCTGGTTAACAGGCTGACCCCCCCAGTTGCCTCACGCTACCCGCCTCAAGGGACTTGATCAGCTCTAACTATCTACCCCTCTGTAATGCGGGCCCTGGGCCATGGTCCCCAGATTGGTTACTGCTATGACCCCCCCAGTTGCCTCACGCTACCTGCTTAAAACACCTGCTGGGAGAGTGCATCTTAGTCTGCCTGTTCCGCCTCGCTATAAGCCGGTCCTGTTCTGATAGATATCCCATCTCAGCAGCGCCTCTAAATGTAACCCTGCTTCCCCCCCAGACTCTACGGTGGTGTCTAGGGTACATGGGGGCTGATAACATGCGGTGTGGTGCATACCTGTTAGGAACAGGAGGGCCTGAGCTTCCCGCGGTGTTGTGGGGGAGCCAGGACCGGGCTTCTGGGGTGATAGCCTCCATGATCTCTTAGTGGGGCAGTGCCTCCATCTTCTATACTCCCAGGGTAATGGGACAGGACCGGTATAGAAGAACCCCTCGGGTCCCAGGGTTATACTCTCCAAATCACACACAGTCTTTACGGGTGAAGAATAGTCTCTTTATTTGACAGAGCAACAATATCCCAACGATAAGGCTTCCAGCAGCCGCAACACAATCGCCAGGAAGGGGTATACACAGCTCACCTCCGCCCAAATGCTTCCTCCTCTCCTTCCCTCCAAGTCACTCTTCCGACAGGATGGTCTGAGCTAGGGCTTCAATACCCCGTGGCCCACCCCCGAGGTTAGCCTCGAGGTGGGTCTTGAATTCTCCCCCCATCACCCCTGGCCAGACTCTTGCACATTTCCCGCCACAACTGTCTCACAGTCCTTTTGCAAATCTCACGTGCTTGCTCCAGGTTCGTCGGGAACCGCCATTTTAGCTCGCCTCTCCGCGGAGCACATGTAGGGATGGCCGCCATCTTTGATACTCCCTCCAAATGTGCCTGTGCCCTACTCTCCATGTCTAACGGGTATCTCATACCTAGACCATGTTTTCCCTCCAAATGTGGACTCTGCATCTTCATACTGTATGTGACCCACTAAATTGAGGTGGCTGGTACCCCAGGCTCAACGGAACTCCTCTCCTCCTATGCACTGTACTCCCGATATCTACGTGCAAGTGCTCTGTGGTGCGGGTGATAGCTAAGATACCTCTTGTCTAGGTACGGGCGTCTCCTGCTTTTGGCCACTATAGCGGGCCCTGGGCCATGGTCCCTGGGCTGGTTAACAGGCTGACCCCCCCAGTTGCCTCACGCTACCCGTCTCAAGGGACTTGATCAGCTCTAACTATCCACCCCTGCGTAACGCGGGCCCTGGGCCATGGTCCCCGGATTGGTTACCGCTATGACCCCCCCAGTTGCCTCACGCTACCTGCTTAAAACACCTGCCGGGAGAGTGCATCTTAGTCTGCCTGTTCCGCCTCGCTATAAGCCGGTCCTGTTCTGATAGATATCATCTCAGCAGCGCCTCCAAATGTAACCCTGCTTCCCCCCCCCAGACTCTTCGGTGGTGTATAGGGTACATGGGGCTGATTACATGCGGTGTGGTGCGTACCTGTAAGGAACAGGAGGGCCTGAGCTTCCCGCGGTGTTGTGGGGGAGCTAGGACCGGGCTCCTGGGGTGATAGCCTCCATGATCTCTTAGTGGTGTAGCGCCTCCATCTTCTATACTCCCAGGGTAATGGGACAGGACCGGTATAGAAGAACCCCTCAGGTCCCAGGATTATACTCTCCAAATCACACATAGTCTTTACGGGTGCAGAACAGTCTCTTTATTTGACAGAGTAACGATATCCCAACGATAAGGCTTCCAGCAGCCACAATACAATCGCCAGGACGAGGTACCCAACGCTCACCTCCTCTCCTTCCCCCCAAGTCACTCTTCCGACAGGATTGTCTGAACTAGGGCTTCAATACCCCGTGGCCCACATCCGAGGTTAGCCTCGAGGTGGGTCTTGAATTCTTCCCCTCCATCACCCCTGGCAGTGGGGTGAGGGCATTGGTCCACCAGTCTATGATTCTATCAGCTCTACTTATAGACGCTGATCGTTTCAGTTCCTCTCGCTCTCATCCGGCACGCTGCACCGGGGAGCCCTCAGCCTCCTGATACTCCTCGGACCGTTCCGCAGGATTCGTGGCTTACGGCATAATACTCAGCAACTCTAGACTCTCGATATCACTGTTCACTCGAACTCTTCCTAAGCTATTCTCTCTTCCGAAGGACCATCAAAAGAGAGGAACACAGCACAAAAGCACAGAAGAAGAACAACACCAAACTCACCGGAGTTGGCTGCTAAATATAGAGCTAGCCCCTCCCCTCATGGTGTCAGCAGAGCCTCCCCTCTTGCTCACGCCTGCAGCAGAGTCCAGGCCTGCGTCTACTACTCAGGTTAGGGCTATGAAGGAGGAAACCCCATGATGATTACTGGCGCCTGATCTTAACAGGACTTATCACAGTAGCAGGAAGATAGGTATAGCCTGAGCTGTTTACAGGGGGCTACATAAGCATATAGGTGTCACAGAGGAGTGCTACTGAGCATGGCGATATATATTTAAAACCAGAGAGTACAATTTTGGGCACCAATCCTAAGAAAAGACATTATGGAACTAGAGAGAGTGCAGAGAAGAGCCACCAAATTAATAAAGGGGATGGACAATCTAACTTAGGAGAGGCTCGCTAAATTAGATTTATTTACATTAGAAAAGAGGTGTCTAAGAGGGGATATGATAACTATATACAAATATATTCGGGGACAATACAAGGAGCTTTCAAAATAACTATTCATCCCACGGGCAGTACAAAGGACTCGGGCCATCCCTTAAGGTTGGAGGAAAGGAGATTTCACCAGCAACAAAAGAAAGGGTTCTTTACAGTAAGGGCAGTTAAAATGTGGAATTCATTACCCATGGAGACTGTGATGGCAGATATAATAGATTTGTTCAAAAAAGGTTGGACATATTTTTTAGAAAGGAAAGGTATACAGGGATATATCAAATAAGTATACATGGGAAGGATGTTGATCCAGGGATTAAGCCGATTGCCAATTTTGGAGTCAGGAAGGAATTTATTTTTCCCCTTATGAGATATCATTGAATGATATGACTGGGGTTTTTTTTTTTTTTTGCTTTCCTCTGGATCAATAAGTAAGTATGGATATAGGATTAAGTATCTGTTGTCTAAATTTAGCATAGGTTGAACTTGATGCACGTACGTCTTTTTTCAACCTCATCTACTATGTAACTATGTAACTATGTAATATAACAATCCAATAATATGAATGGAATGAGAAAGGCTTGATTGATCCTATAAACTGAGTCACAGACACACTATGGAAGTGCTATTTTAATACATGAATTATATGATGGAGGGTTCATCCTATAAACTGTCACAGACATTAGAAAAGGCTTGCAATGTTTTAGTGATCTTAAGTCTTATAACAAAGGAGCCATTTAGTTCTCCAATTAGCAAATAAAACACTTCTACAATTTGACGTTCACTCTCTATAGGAGAAGGTGGTGAGTGTCTGAGACAGACAAATAAGAGAGAGAGGTGTGTGTGTGTGTGTGTGTATATATTATTTTTCACTAAGGAAGTTGTGCAATCACAATTTTTCCTTCATAATGCTAAGGTAATCTTATTTCTGCTTTTGCCCGTTTTAATTGCACAGAATCTCATATAGCATAAATGCTTTATTCATTTAACTCTTCAGGCACTTTCACGTATTTAACTATGTTTAGTCCACAAGACAATAAGTAATAATATACATTTAGTCATCAGTACCTACTAAAATTGAGCTTGATGGGGGTAGCATGCTTGATTCGTTTAATTTTTTTTTCCATTTTGGTATTTGTAATAGTTTTTACTCCTATGCTGCCTGGGGCACGACCTTGCAGAAGAGTTAATACATAGATTAAATGTATTTATTTATTTTAAATCACTTTATTTAAATATATATGGATATATTATATAAGCACTACAAATTGTTTGGTTCGGAGCCACTATTTAAACAACGGGGAATAGAGAGAAATCCGATTGCTATTATTTGGAGCCAGGAAGGAATTATTTTTTTCCTTTAAGAGATATCATTGGGTGATATATCTGTAGCAGGGCCATCCCTGGCTACTATTCTACCCAATGGGCTGGCAGTAAACCCTGGTACTATGAGGTTGCCAGTAGTTGGTATGGGGTTTCCCCCCCTCACCTTTGGTACTGCACTTGAGTGACTGCAGAGGGTGGTACATACTATTGTAGCTGGGACAATGGGGTGCAGGGCCTCCCTAAAGTTAGAGTGCGTTCCTTCCCCACCTGAGGAAGGCAGGTCACACAATTGGGAGCCTGAAATTGGGGCCTTCCCATGTGGTTTTCCCTCCAGGGGAGAGTGAGTGTGGACGAGGTGGGGAAGAGCTAGGATGGCTGCGGGTGCCCTTGGCCTGTAGTGACGGTCCAAGGACCATCTTCTGTGATAGCTGATTTGACAGACTGTATCCGGCAGAAGACTGCCATGTAACTGTTACTGCAGAGTGTAGTAATAAACCCGTTCCTGTTTTGCAAAATACCGCCTTCCTGGTGCATGACCTTACTGGGGGGGAAAGGTAATAAGTTCTACCGTGGGAGATCACCTTCAGTTCCTGGAGCCTACGGCAGATGGAGGCGCTGCACTGCTAAGGAGATATGTAGGGTATGAACCCCAGAACCTGTTCCTGTGTCCCCACTACCATCGGCGGACGACTCAGCCTTCCTGTTGCCAGCAGGTATATGCACCACACACCCTGTAATGGCCCCTATCTGCGATTGGGTAGGGGAAACACCGTTACATATCACGGTTTGAAGGTTTTTGTTTTCCTTCCTCTGGATCAATATACTGTAAATAAAAATATAGGATAAGTATCTGTAGTCTAAATTTAGGATAGGTTGAACTTGATGGATGGATGTCTTTTTTTCAACCTCATCTACTATGTAACTATATACAATTAGCAGTATGTGGAATAGCCACAATGGAATCAGACAGGGCAGTGTATAAGAGACTATAATGTTATGGTGGGTGAGAGTTAGAGAAACTCTTCACAGTACAGTAATAACAGTAAAACTGCATCCACGTGTCTCACACAGACTCCAAAATATTTTTTTAAAAAACAGCAAACGAAAAAGTTGGCCACACATTCCCAGGAACCCTTTGCAGACAGAGAATTCAGCTATGTTTTCCCAGGGCAAAAAGACATGGTGATGATAATGAGGAGTTGTAAGCATTAAAGAAAAAGTACAGGCTTAGGTGTTCATCTCCAAAGATGGGAGCAGCTGTGTGGATGAGGCACGGTTTAAGGCTTGTAATATAGTGCGCGTAATTTAAGTCGCGCCCCCTGCCCTCTTACCTATTCTCTGGCATCTCCTCTGTGACGTCATCGCCATTTGACGCCGCGTTGTCATGGCAACGCGTCATTGCAATCAGAAGATGCAGGAGGAGAAGCCAGATATAGAAGGTAAGAGGCAGTTACAGAGGCCCCACGCTGTCCACGGTAATCAGTTTAAATGTTGTGGGGAAGAGCGGGTGCCCACTGTAAGCACGGGGCTCGGATCGGTGCCCCCCATATATATGCTGCGCCCCCCAGGCTTAGGATGCCCAGAGCAAACAATGTTATAGTTTGGGCACCTACTGTGTTGTGCAGTTACTTCATGTTTGTTGTACACCCACAACAAATTCTGTCTGAAACAAATTGGTTGCTAACTGCCTTTGGTACAGAATCAACCCGATACCTTACCCCAATTCTGCACTTGATTATTAGCAAACAGAGTTCTTAAATCTCTGTGATACCCATGTTACGCTATGCAAAATAAGAGTACATGGGCCCACCTTCGGTGGGTTACAAGCAACCTTATTGCGCTTTACCATCTTAGGGATGGCCTGTGAAAAAGACACAAAGTAACTGGCATTGCCAAGGATCTTAATAACTCAAGATACCTGTGGAATACATGTACAAAGCAAACAAGACACGCAAAAGCCCAATAGTACTCTGACAATCTTCATCAAAATACATCAAAACCAGCAAACTTCTGGATGGTCATAAACAATATATTCCAGCCTTCCAGCCAACAAATATCAAAAAGAATAATATTACTCTGACAGATCCCACTGACATAGCAAAGGCATTGTAACAGGGACGTATCACTGTTTGAAAGACACTGCCTCTAAATCCAGCAGCGAGTTGGTTAATTGCACACAGGCAATCAACCAGATTCCACCTGGCTGATTAGGACTCTGAGTAAAGCCTGATGTGAGAAACAGGAGAGGGATTCCTTAGCTCACATTTGGGCTGGCAGAACGAGAGCTGAGAAGCCTGCACACAGACATTGTCTTGAGCACGGGAAGAAGTTCTCCAACCGGAGTGATGCGGTTATGCACTGCGTGGCAAACAACGGAAGTTGATGCGTGCCAAAATAGAAGAAGTTGCTAACAACTGCTCGGTCACTGAAGCGGTACTTTATTTCATGACTGCAGCATACAGGTAAAACGGGACCCTCGGGAAGAACCTCTGACACGTTTCGCGCATCCGTGCACTTTGTCAAAGAGTAATGTTCTTCTCGATAGTCATGCTGAAGAAAATCTAATTAAAAAATGTGGAATATAAAAATTTAAATTTATATACAAATTTCCGTAAGAAATGTATCCTATAAAAAACAATAGTGAGGTCCCTATTTGTCTTAGATTTTTTGAAATGTTACAAAATACATTAGAATTCATTAAGACATGATTTGAATTTATCATTTTGATTACATATGTACTCGCCCAGGTAAAAGTAAGGAAAAAACTACCAATAGGGTCATGATTCTATTAATCTCACTAATAGAGATCAAATCAACTTATATTAAACAAAGTTGCCATAATAATACTGTATAATGATTAATCCCTGTGATTTCTAAGAAGAGAATCACAAACTGAACCACATGGAAGAAACATATCTGATTAAGGGGATATATCTACCAAGGATATGGAAACATACAAATACATATATGTATGTGTAACGGGTATTCCCTCTGGTGTGACCCACCCAATCTCATATTGGCCCCTGTGGTCTATCCAGCCCCCACTACATGGTCGTGTCTGGTGGTGCACCTGTCGGCAACAGGATTCCTGAGTCTCCCGCATGATGGTGTTCGGGGATTGTCAATCCAGACAGGCAGCTGAGATAGTGTGTGAGTCCTACCTATATCACGTGCAGCGCCTCCACCTCATCAGGATCTCTGCGTCCGCAGGGAGATGGGTCTGATGAGGAACTCCTTCTTGGTGGTGACTGGAGAGTAACTTCACACTCACACAGTGGGGTTGTCTTTGAACAGGGCATCTTTATTGATGTTGGTATGGACAGACTGCCCTTTGCAGCGTGTAGCTCAGCCGCACATCTCGCCGTACTGTCCCTTGAAAAGGTACGCCCTCCCAATGGAGTGGGATCCCCTCTCCCCGTAGGGAGATCACCCCTGTGCCGGGTCCCTGGACACAGTGTGGCCTTGTCAGGCTTGATGTAGAAACGGGCCACTAGTTATTGCACTAGTGGGCCCTTCATTTCCCAAGTCTCAACACAGACTTATTCCTGCAACTCTCTCCACCGCTCTCCCTCCAACACACTAACTTTGGGCAGTGCTGTGCCTTATATACCTCAGGAAACAGGCACATCTCTGATGTCACTAACTGTGGACTCAGAGCATGTAGCCACTCCCATCCATACATAGGGCACCTCACCAGGGTGTGAGCGCAAACCTCCATGATTACTGCTGGCATCCCTGTAACTTACCAGGTTTACTGCCAGCAGGAGAGACAACTGCAGACCATTTTACATGCATGGCTACATATGTATATATAAACATTTATGCATATGAGTACACACACACATATATCTTATGTCAGGAAATGCTTCAACTCCCAATCTGTATTTATCCTGCAAGGGTTCAATGTATTTAAAGAAAATATCCAGAACATCTCTCTTTTATTGAGAATGTTCTGTCTATCACCCCTTCTAATAGGTAATGAGACATATTCCAGACCACTAAATCGAAAACTATCAAAATTTCCCTGTGGACAACTTGAAAAGTGTCTTGACACAGGAAACCTTAGATCCTTCTTTTTTATGGATCTTAGATTCTCCATTATCCTTATTTTAAGTGGTCTGATTGTACGACCAATATAATTCTTCCCACATCCACAATGTAAGATATAGATAACGATCAGTGTTACACGTTATGAAACTAATAATTTTATATCTATCCTTTGTAACTCTTGAAGAGATGGATTTGATTGGTTTTGCATGTTTGCACATACTGCAAAAACCACATTTCTGAAAACCTTTTAGAGATAAAAAACCTTTAGTTGATTTTACAGGAGCTCTAAACAAACTCGGTGATAAATAGGTTGAAAGAGTGTTAGCTTTCCTAAAGGTAAATGTAGGTTGTATTGTATTGTATGTCTTTATTTATATAGCGCCATTAATGTACATAGCGCTTCACAGCAGTAATACATGTGGTAATCAAATAAATAACAGATAATATAAATAACAGATCATGGGAATAAGTGCTTTAGACATAAACGTAACTTTAAGGAAGAGGAGTCCCTGCCCCGAGGAGCTTACAGTCTAATTAGTAGGTAGGGAGAACGTACAGAGACAGAAGGAGGGAGTTCTGGTAAGTGCGTCTGCAGGGTGCCAAGCTTTATGCATCATGTGTTCAGAATGTTCACAGTGCTATTCGTATGCTTCTTTAAGCAAGTGTGTCTTAAGGTGGGTCTTAAAGGTGGATAGAGAGGGTGCTAGTCGGGTACTGAGGGGAAGGGCATTCCAGAGGTGTGGGGCAGTCAGTGAAAAAGGTTTAAGGCAGGAGAGGGCTTTAGATACAAAGGGGGTAGAAAGAAGATATCCTTGAGCAGAACGCAAGAGTCGGGATGGTGCATAGCGAGAAATTAGGGCTGAGATGTAAGGAGGGGCAGAAGAGTGTAAAGCTTTAAAAGTGAGGAGAAGAATGGAGTGTGAGATGCGGGATTTGATCGGAAGCCATGAGAGGGATTTCATGAGGGGAGATGCTGAGACAGATCTAGGAAAGAGTAGAGTGATTCTGGCAGCAGCATTTAGGATAGATTGTAGGGGAGACAGGTGAGAGGCAGGAAGGCCGGACAGCAGGAGGTTACAGTAATCAAGACGGGAGAGAATGAGGGCCTGAGTTAGAGTTTTAGCAGTCGAGCAAAAGAGGAAAGGGCGTTTCTGTGTTATATTGCGGAGGAAAAAGCGACAAGTTTTAGAAATGTTTTGAATGTGAGGGGCGAATGTGAGAGAGGAGTCGAGTGTGACCCCTAGGCAGCGTGCTTGGGCTACTGGGTGAATGATCGTAGTTCCAACAGTGATGTGGAAGGAGGTAGTAGGGCCAGGTTTGGGAGGAAGTATGAGGAGCTCTGTTTTAGCCATGTTGAGGGCCATCCAGGATGATATAGCAGAGAGACATTCAGAAACTTTGGTTTGTACAGCAGGTGTAAGGTCGGGTGTTGAAAAGTATATTTGTGTGTCGTCAGCATAGAGGTGATAATTAAACCCAAAAGATGTTATTAGGTCACCTAGAGAGAGTGTGTACAGAGAAAAGAGAAGAGGTCCCAGGACAGAGCCCTGGGGTACCGCCACAGAGAGATCAATAGAGGAGGAGGAGGTGTTAGCAGAAGAGACACTGAAAGTACGATGGGAGAGGTAGGATGAGATCCAGGATAGAGCTTTGTTACGAATACCAAGAGTATGGAGAATATGAAGGAGAAGAGGGTGGTCCACGGTGTCAAATGCTGCAGAGAGGTCGAGTAATATGAGCAGAGTGTAATGACCTCTGTCTTTGGCAGCATGGAGGTCGTCAGTTATTTTAGTGAGGGCTGTTTCCGTGGAGTGAGCAGTGTGGAAGCCAGATTGTAGAGGGTCTAGGAGAGAATAGGTGTTGAGAAAATGGAGCAAGCGAGAGAATACAAGACGTTCAAGGATTTTGGAGGTGAAAGGCAGGTGGGAGACAGGTCGATAGTTAGAAAGACAGGTAGGGTCAAGCTTGCTGTTTTTGAGTAATGGTATGACTGTTGCATGTTTGAAGGAGGATGGAAAGGTTCCAGAGCAGAGGGAGGAGTTAAAAAGGTGTGTGAGTGTAGGGATTATAGTAGGAGCAAGAGGTTTTAGGAGATGGGAGGGAATGGGGTCAAGAGGGCAAGTGGTAGAGGGAGAAGAGGCGATCAACAGCGACACATCCTCCTGAGACAGTGGAAAAAGAGTCAAGGAAGGCAGGAGGAGAGTTAGGAAGAGGTGTAGGATGGGAGGAAGAAACAGAGGGGATGTTCTGCCGTATGGATTCCACCTTTTCCTTAAAATAGTCAGCAAAGTCCTGAGCGGAGATTGAGGAAGGAGAGGCAGCTGAGGGTGGTTTGAGTAGAGTATCAAAGACAGAGAACAGTCGGCGTGGGTTAGACTTGTGCATGTGCATTAGTGCAGAAAAGTAGGCTTGTTTAGCTTGCGAGAGGGCAGAGTTGAAACAGGATAGCATAAATTTGTAGTGAAGGAAGTCTGCGAGAGTGTGAGACTTCCTCCAGAGACGTTCAGAGGAACGAGTGGAGGAACGTAGCATGCGTGTGTGGGAATTTAGCCAGGGTCTAGGGTTAGAAGGGCGAGTGTGGCAGAGAGAAAGCGGGGCATGTAGATCAAGAGACGAGGACAAGACAGAGTTGTAGTTCCTGACCAGGTTGTCGGGGTCTGTAGCAGAGCTGAGAGAGGAGAGGGAGGAGCGTAAAGTGGACTCAAAGTCAGGTAAGTGAACAGAGCGCAGGTTTCTGCAGAACCAGGGGCTAGATGGAGGTGGAGAGGGGGAGAAGCGAGATAGAGAGAATGAGATGAGATGATGGTCAGAGAGAGGAAAAGGGGAAATGGAGAAATCGGAGAGAGAGAAGTTCTTAGTGAAAACCAGGTCTAAGTAGTGGCCATCCTTGTGGGTGCTGGCTGCAGTCCACTGTTGAAGGCCAAAAGAAGAGGTTAGAGAAATTGAAAGCGGGAAGCCCAAGGGAGAGAGGGGTCATCAATGTGGCAATTGAAGTCCCCAAGTAGAAGAACAGGAGAGTCTGAGGAGAGGAAGAAAGAGAGCCAGGATTCAAAGTGAGAGAGAAAGGCAGAAGGGGGATGAGTAGAGGTAGGTGGGCGATAGATGACCGCCACATGGACAGGGAGAGGAGAGAAAATCTGGACAGTGTGAGCCTCAAAGGAGGGAAAAGCAAGAGATGGAGGAATAGGAAGGGTTCGGTAACGACAGAGAGAGGAGAGCAGGAGCCCCACGCCTCCACCCCTGCCATCAGTGCGCGGAGTGTGGGAGAAGGAAAGGCCACCATAGGAGAGGGCAGCTTCCAGAGCAGAGTCAGACTGAGTGAGCCAGGTCTCAGTTATAGCAAATAGGAGCAGAGTGAGAGAGAAAAAAGTCATGTACAGAGAGGAACTTGTTAGAAAGGGAGCGAGCATTCCAAAGGGCACAGGAGAAAGGGAGAGAGGAGGGAGGGTGGCAGGGGATGGGTATGAGGTTGGAGGGGTTGACACCAGAAGGAGTAGAGGTTGCAATTGGCAGGCGAGGACGAGCGCATGTAGGAATAAGAAAGGGACCAGGATTGGGAGAGATATCCCCAGAAGCAAGGAGGAGAAGCATGGATAGAAAGAGGATGTGTGAGGATGATTTGTAGGGGTGTTTTTTAGTGCAGGGGATATAGCTGTGTGGTGTCAGAGGACGCAGGTAAGAAAGGAGTTCATGTGAACAGAGAAGTGGTGAAGGA
Organism: Ascaphus truei; assembly: GCA_036426205.1. Taxonomy (NCBI): domain Eukaryota; kingdom Metazoa; phylum Chordata; class Amphibia; order Anura; family Ascaphidae; genus Ascaphus; species Ascaphus truei. The sequence continues at coordinate 94,151 of WSYH01000059.1, forward strand.
AGGAGAGATGGAGATATATGAATAGAGTTTCAGACATACTGAGGCTGGTAAAAAGAAGTGCATAATTTGAGAAGAAGTGAAGTCACAGCAAATATAAATGGTAAAGGCAGAATCACAGCAGTAATGATGCAGTCTGGTATAGATGATATCCTCCTTTCCAGCGTAGTTCAAATGCAGGAATCAGGGCCTGTTGGGGTGTCCACTTCTTCCTCACTTCTTTTGAACTTCCTTTTAAACTTGAGTTGTTCAGTAGTCATGCCACTTATAATGGGCCACTTGGAATATGGGCTGCAGGCAACCATAAAAGGTTTTAAGACTGAATCTAGTTTAAGAATGTGCCAATGTTTCATTATTATAGATCTAATGTCATTGGAATGATGACTGTATTGTATTATAAACAGCAGATTATTGCTGAAATCATGTCGGTCACTTATTTAGATCTGGTGTTTGAAGTAATAGAATTGTTCCTCAATAGGTCTGCCCTTGAAATATTGAAGGCATTTTCAAAAGCGGTCTGTATTTTGTCGCATCCATAGCCTCTTTGTCTAAATCTAAGAGCTAGATCCCTGGACTGTTCAATGAACATATCCATGCTTGAACAAATCTGATTAAGTCTTAAGAATTGGGCCTTCGGTATTCCTTTGATCGTAAACCTTGAGTGGCTACTGGTCGCTCATAATAAATAATTTCTCGAATTCTCTTTTTGATAAATGTCACTCTGAATAGAGTTGTTTATCAATAAATAAACGAACATTCAAATATTGAATGTGCTGTATATGAGCAGTATATGTAAATCGTAAATTGAAATCGTTGTTATTCAGAAATTCCATGAACATTCTCAATGAATCAGTGCCACCATCCCAAATCAAGATAAGGTCGTCAATAAATCTACTATAAAAAATAATATTGTGCCTATATTTATTGGTGTCACCGAAAATATGTGTTTGTTCCCAATAGCTCATAAATAAGTTAGTGTACGACGGTGCAAAAGACGTGGCCATAACAGTGCCACGTTTTTGTAAATAATATTGATTATTGAATAAAAAATAATTGTGTGTTAGTAGAAATAATATAGATTCAATAATAAAAGTGTTTTGTGAATGTGAAGTATAAGAAGTGCCTAAAAAGTACTGAATGGCAGAGATGCCGTGTTGGTGATTAATAATGATATAAAGTGATGTGACATCAAGTGTTACCCAGGTGTACGTGTGTAGCCAAGTAAAGTTATGGCGAGCATTGAGAAGGTCTGTGGAATCCCTTAAATATGACGGTAATTGATGTACCAAGGGTTGCAGGAACCGATCAATGTATCTAGGTAGACCATCTCCCAAAGATCCAATGCTTCTCTTTTGGTCAATTTGTATTTGCCTTAGATAATCTTTTCTTTTAATATGTTTCTTTATTGTTCTTTATTGTTTTTTTAGTTTTACATTGATTGTATTGTATTTGTCCGGCATTTGTTTGTTTGTTGCCGGGGGTAACTGCCACTTGTACCTCATGTGACACTGTCCGTGGAGATCTTTCTCTATGGGGAATGTTACCTTTAGACATACAGGGGCGGTACTTCCGGTTCTGTGCTGCTACAAGTGTTGGTATCCTCGATCCTCGAGAAGAACATTACTCTTTGACAAAGTGCACGGATGCACGAAACGCGTCAGAGGTTCTTCCCAAGGGTCCTGTTTTACCTGTATGTTGCAGTCATGAAATAAAGTACCTCTTCAGTGACCCGGCAGTTGTCAGCTACTTCTTTTATCTTGGCACGCATCAATTTCCGTTGTTTGGCATGCAGTGCACATCCACATCATTCCAGTTGGAGAACTTCTTCCTGTCATCACCATCGGATCGTTTGCACGCTCATCCAGGAGTTCGTTCATGAAAATTAAGTAGTGAGTACCCTTCGTTTTGATACTTAATCCAAAGTTATTGGTCTAGCTCCAAGGACTTATCATTAACTTATCTGAGGGTCTGGAATGTCACTTTTTGTGTTTTTTTTCAGACATTCCCAATGTGCTTATTACAGTATATGAGTAATCACCTTATATGGGAGCTTTTTCTGACCTGACATGGTACTATCACAGTGGGCATACTTTTATTGCTCTGGATGACTAACATTGGATATCTTTACACTTATGAATGAGAAGATTTTTTCAAGTTATGTGCCTTAAATTATATGTTCTGCATACTTTAGAGCCCTGATTGAAGGGGGTTTCTCCTCCAGCTCTTGTACTGTCTTGAGCACAAAGGCTGTACTGACATCAAGACACCCAGAGACCTATATTTCCTGGACACAGAGGACCCAGGAAACTACCAGAGACTGACATGGAGTGCCATCTGCTTAAGGTACCTCCTGGGACTTTGGGGTGATAGGCTGGTAATTGGAATATCCCTCCAGTCCCGCAGATAGAGTCTGGGAAAGTAAGTTAGCCCTTACAAAGGGATAGGGGTTTGTTATTTTGTTGTTTTTATATGTTTTGCCTGGATAAAGGGAAGAAAGATGGAAGACAGGGCATACAGATTTGAAAATAACAAAAGTATTTTATTAAAGCTAACACGACGTTTCGACCGCAATGGTCTTTATCAAGTGCCGAAAAATGGCTTAATGAACAAATCACAAATGATCCCTTATATAACGCCCACAATGCCCACTGAAAAATCAACCTTGATGTAACACAACTGTGTATGGCTGCCTCCTCATCATCCGTCGACATCCAGTCTGATGTGAGGAAAGCTACTCCTCTCTCATTATTTTAATCTCCTGCATAATATCCAATGAAATGTCCTGACTCCGTGAAGTCATGTGAGCCGGATCCCCCGACGTGTCTTTATCCTCTCCTGGAACGCATGCGCTGCGTGTCACGATTCCCCCGCACTGCGAGTGTATGATGTAGAGCTCCTGGAATGCATCCTTCCTGCATTGCGTGTCATGGCCTCCTTGCGTTGCGTGTCATGCATCCTGGGTTACATGCGTCGTCACGATGCATTACTCCGGTTGGTGATGCTTTGGTCAGCTGATCTCAACGCCTCCTCAGTATTTGTTGCCATATTCGTTCGTTTCGTTTGTTGCCTGGATAAAGGAACAGGCTCAATAAAGCCAAGATAAAATCTCACCCAAATCGGTCTCCATTATATGTACCTCTGCACACATCTTATACAGGCATTCAATTCATACTTTGTGTGGTATGCTACTCCCCTACTCTCAAAACACAACACTAACAACATTCATAAAGCCCAACTTGTGAGAACAGCTATATGTCCGCTCCCGCCCAACAGTGCTTACAACTTTCAATTTGTCCCAGTATCGGAAGAGATTACACAAGCCTGATCTCCTGCAATAAAAGTTCCTATGACTCTGTGCCCCAGCCATTGCCATACCACTTGCTTCCCAAATTAACTCTATTTTATCTTTAGGCCATATCCCACAGACCTGGAAAACTGCCAGAGTTGTCCCAGTCTACAAGTAAGGACAAAAAATGATCTCCAACTACAGACCAATTCCACTTCTCCCAATACTATCCAAAGTCATGGAAAAATATGTTCACTCCCAATTAAGCAATTACAATACCAAGACAAATTTTCTTAGCCAACTCCAATCTGGCTCAAGCCCTAACCACTCCACGTTAACTACCCTCTTAAAAGTTCTCAATGAGATTCAGTGTGGAATGGAACTGGGACAACCTACTGGTGCAATATTCCTAATGACAGAGCTTCAGATCAGAACAAACTCTAACACCATTCTAGCCCCTGTCACTACTTTTAAATATCTGAGCATATGGCTTGACTCCCATTTAACATTTGGGTTGCATATTGATACTCTGACGTTCAAAACCTATACCAAAATGGGTGTACTTTATAGGAACAAATCCTTCCTAAACCCGCTGGTCAGAAAGAGCATCGCACAGCAGATGTTAATGCCAATTATGGGGACATAGTATATGGTACAGCACCCCAAACTCACCATACCAAACTCGACACACTCTACAACTCAATATACCCCTTTTGTCCTACAATGTTACTACAACACACATCACTGCAAAATGCTCAAATAACTAGGTTAGCTATCTCTTGAATCCAGGCGCAAAGTACATTTTTTTCTGTCACGTTTACCACCTCACAGGGCGCTTTTTCAAAGGGAAACCTTTGAAAAAGTGCCCTGAGAGGCGGGAAACTCGTCAGGGGAAGAGTCCTGTTTTTAGATGTTCGACATATATGCCCAATAAAGTGATTTCATTTTACCTACTACCAGCCTCATTTCTACTCTAGCAGTGTCCCATGGCTTCTCCCTTTTTTCTATAATCTATTACTTCATTGGGAGCACGCTTCGGAAAGAGGACCTAACAGGAAGTGCTTATACCATTCTATTATACCTAATGGACTTTACCCGCAGTTGCGAGTGATGCCGGAGCACTAGCTGCTTTGCTAGGGGCTGGATCGGATCACACAGGGACCTCCCACCAGGGTGAGTCGCATCCAGTGACGTCACAGCCAGCTTGACGGCCCGGACGGGAGCGCACCAGGATATACAGGCACTGTTGCGGCAGATCGTGCAGAGCGTTTGGCGGAGGAGACCCCGGAGCTATTTGGAACAGGTGAGCCTGCCTCTGTATACACCGTACAATACATTAGATGTACACACATCATTACGGGGAGGCAGGATAGGCTCTCATGGCTTCACTGATGGGGACACTCACAGACGGATCTCTGTTATCACTTACTCTGTATTCTGGACATTGGTGACCTGTCATCTACCTTCATCAGTACCCAGCTTGGGCATCGCTCCCACTTTAGGACTTATGGATTGCACCTTGTTCCTTCAACCACATATCATATCCACGTGACCTGCACTGCATTTTACCTTGAAGCACATACATGGGACTTGTCCTGTTCTTTATCTTGTTGCACAAGGTCATAGATGAGGTAAACAGAGGGAGAAAAGAACCAGGTTAAACAGGTATCAAGACAGGAGAACAGTATATCTCAACTCAACGTTTGTAATATGTGTCTAACTAAAGTTACATTTTGTACATTCTGTGAGTTAATTATTTAATTTACAAATTGTGTATTTTTGAGTTAAGTTTGAGCATCTGATTTATACCTTTTTACTTGTATATATATATATATATTATTTTCTTTTATGTATAATTTAAACATGGAAAATTGTAAAGATGTGTTGAAATCTGGCATGTTTACCAGCAATGCTAGAAAATCAATAAAAAGAACAATGAGAAAGGCACCTTTATTCCATGTATCACTCAGTTTAATAGAGAATCCGAATAAATAAATATGATATTAAGAAGCATTGCCATGTCTTAAAGCAAGATTCAATTTTAAAAGAATACCTACCAGAGAAACCACAGATTTGTATTCTCCAAAGACAACAATCTTAAAAATAAATTGGCCCCAAGTATGTTAAAATACAAATGAAATGAAATGCTGAATAGTTGGATAGATGATAAACCTAAAGGTTTTTTTTCCAAATTTACTCGATGCAAGGCATGTAAATTCGGTCATCAGAAAACAAACTGCTTACATCACACGTTACCAAAAAAACTATTCAAAATGTCTATGTTTATTAATTGCAGGAGTGAATCGGTAATTTATATACTGATTTATCCTTGTGGACTCCAGTATAATCAGAATACCGGAGCACAGTAGAAATATATCCATATATATACCCATTCAAGAAATACCGCAGCTCAGATCCCCCATGGATGCTATATTTGGGGATAGACGCTATAAAAATGAATAGGAGAGGTGGTAACAAGTTAAAACACATCTCAGAACAAGAATCCTATTGGATATATAAACTAGGCACCCTGCAATCTCTAGGTTTAAACATTGATATTGATTTAAACTAATTTCTTACATAACCTTACATTGTTTTGTCCTTTCTATCTATTTCCTTCCTTTTTGCCTTAATTTTATGAGTCCCTTAGGTCTAGAATGTATTTTCTTTTTATCTCTTTGTTTGAGAATTGGCAATTTTTGTCTTTTTAACTTTTTAAGGATATTACTTTTCTGTTATGCTGCAGTTTGCACGGCATTATCGTAGTAAATTCATAATGTCTGTTATCTAATACTTTTACCCATTTGAAATGTGTGTCTAAGTCATACACTTGGTGGTATTCAGTTCCACAATTTGCATATTGTCAATATATTCCTTTGATTATAACATTAACACGTTTTGTCTCTTTTAGATAATTTTCTCATACTATCTTATTGGATGAAAATAAATTGTTGAATTGTTTGCACATTGATGTGAAGTGTTTGGTAATTGTATGCAATGGATTTTTATGTGGTAATTGCACCGTGATGACATCATAGAATGGTACAAATAGGATGTCCTCCCATTCTGAGAAATTACCGAACCCCTGAGGAAGCTCATCTTTGAGTGAATCACATAAGGTTAAAACGCGAGGTATAGTGGGACTGCTGTGACCTCTACACTGCTACGGGAACACGACCGGCCTCATTGGTGACATCATTGGCCGGCTGCGCACGCAGACGGAAGCTGCGGAAGACCAGTGCTGAGGAGTGGAGTCTCTGGTCAATATACCTCTTGACCCAGAGTGGTCAAATTGCTTTTATTTGTCTTGGAGCATGCGAGTTTGGTCCTGCATGTCTCTTTTTTTGTATTTTACATAAAGCTGCATTTGCACTATGTCCTGTCTTTCTCTTTTCTTCACATACACGACGGACCTCTGAAACGTACTACAGCATACTGTGCCTCTTACATCCACTTGGAGGTATCGCTTAGTGATAAAAACGCTCGTTTTTCTCTCACATCATGCGAGTCGAACAACTAGTCTTTATGAGCACTTGTATATATATATTTCTACATAATCGCTCTATGGTTTTTTTTTCTGCTTTTATTTTCACATGTACCTTGACCTAAAGTTTGCACTTTGTATTCGCAACTATCTTACCATGTGGATGTTGGGAAACATCCTGAACTGAGCTGCATCTTGCCCAAGGTTTTGTGTATAATGATCAATACCTATTCACACCCATTATCACTTTTGTCCTTTTCAATGGACCTTAATCACTTGATTTAAATTGTATTCACCATTGGTGGTTGCTTTGCACTTGTTCTCTTTTTTTCCGTGACTATTGTCTGTTAAATACGCCCATAACATATATTGTCCCGAACTCTCCCATCAGCCCAGACCAGCATGCTGCCTTTTAGTTCCAGCAGCCATCTTGAGCAGTCATCTCTCCTATCCTGGTAAAGTTACTGATTTTAACCTATCCCTATATTTTGCATTTAGCCCACTTCCCTCATAGCTCCCCTTCCTTTCCATTGCTCTCATGTCCCAGTGTTCCCTCAGTACTTTCCCCCCTTTATATTTGTATGTTGTTGCCCCAAATAAACACTTCAGCAAGTAAGAAGGTTCCCTTGCCTGATATAAGGGATTGAGTTAAGTTGCCTGTTCCTACTCATCTATTAGGGTGTGCTTGGGCCAGAATAATGTGTAACGATGTATTGTCATGCCCAGGATATAATTGAAAATGAGAGGTAACAACATATTTCCTGGTAAAACATTTTGATAAATAATGTTATACCCTGGTACCTCAACTGTTAAATTGTATTGTACAATGCACTGGGTGATATGCCCCATCTAATATGGAGAGCATTAAATTAAATTAAAAAGTGGCAGCATATTATAAAAGACAGATATGACTATACTTCTCACAATTGTACACTCACTAGCTGACAGTATTTGCCAATTAATAAAGGTTATGTAAATGATGTCAATTGGCTTTTGCTAATAGGTTAAATGCCACAGACCAGGTCACATTGTGGTTTAATGTTGCTGGGATACATTGTGTAGGTTATAGGGAGGGCAGCAATAATGAGCTCTATAAACAAAATACGTTCCAGCAGGAAGCAGCATTTGCTTTGTGGTTAAAGTGATGGATACTGAAGCAGGACATACGTTAAACTGGGTACCAATTTGTACAAAGTGAAATGGGCACCATCAAGCAGTGTGACCCACTACATTGATGCTAACAAACTCCTGATTATATTGCGTCTTTCCAATAAGGCACAATGGCCCAGATTCACCAAAGGGCGCCAAGCTCCGGCACACCGCTCCCATGCATTTTTATGGGAGTACATGTCACGATTCCTGGTGTAACTATGTAAGGCACAAGATTCCCCCATCTCCTGCGTGCACCTTGTTCGGAGCACACAGGCTCAGAGGGTTCTATTTATATCTGGAGGAGCAATATTCCTTTTCCAGCAACCTTGTCTCGCAGGGCGTTTAGTGTGTGTTTTTTTTTTTTTTTTTTTGTCACATTCATCCTTCAGGCCTTGCAGCTGCTGGTTGATCACTTAGTTCAGATGGGACGTTGTTTAGGATCAAAAACTGCTACAAATCCTATACCAGCTTCTTAAGAGACTCACCGGCTCGGACAATATTAGCTGCAACTTTATCTTGCTCCACTTGGGTTGCGCGCGAAACCTGATGTACTTCAAGTTTGGCTGTTTTGATGATCTCTGAAGTTGTCCATGACAGATGTAATATCATTTAATCTCAGTCAACCAAAGCATGCACTGGAACCATCACCAACATTTCCCTATTCACCAGGCTTGAGTCAGTCAGTCACTAAATAATTCCTTCACTATTAGACGGAGGACCAAAATGCCACTAATTAATTACAAGCCAATTTGGGTGGAGTGCAGGAATGGTGTATTTGTTTTCTATACATGTAAGGCCAAGTCTTTTCCTAGCTGCATACTTGATAAAGGTATTGAATGTTATAGTGTTAATCTCAGTTCACCCAATTCTGTTTCGCTCAATAGGAAAGTCTTATAGCCTAAACCAAATGTATGAGGGGAAACGCAGTCCTATAAAACTTCTATAGGGTCTGTGACTAGGTTTATAGTAAAAATGGAATACAAGGGAGGCTCCGTCCTATAAACTGAGTCATAGACCTATATACAGTATGTTCTATAGTATAAATGGAATATAGCATGAAGGCTTCTTGCCATCATTCCCCATGCTGAATAACAATTTTGAATGGCCCAGTCCCTTCCATCTCCCCATGAACAGCTGCTTGTTCAGTTTTGTGATGTGTGTGTAAATGAATAAGTCCAATTAGCCATTTCCTGCTCTCTAAGATGAGACACCAGGGACATCATTAGTCATTTCAATTAGCAGGAATTAAACACCCCATGATTTTGGGGGGGGGGCTGGGGTGTAACACGGAGGGCAAATATTCTCTGGGGATCCCTAAAAACAGACGCTAGATATTAACCCCATGAGGGTAGCATTGTCACACAGAAAGAAAGATTACAGGACACTGACAATCAACACATTACAAGTGCTCACCTTCTGATTAAAGGGTCAGTCCCTCTTATGATCAATGTAAACTCCGGCCAGTGACGTTTAACAGAGGGAACAAAGCACAAGTATGAGCATGTTTAAAAAAATTGTTAAAACTTTCCACATTTTCCGGTAAGACAAAAGCTTTAGAGGGTTTTAATTACTCTATCCAGCATGTGATCAGTCTGTCAGTCCTCAAAACTAGAGGTAAAATTACTGTCCGCTGCCTGTATAGTAATGATAATGAAGCTGATGGACATTACTTGCTCTCCCTTTTCTCCGGGAACACTGGATTCCAGTAGTTCAGCTACTGCACTCATCGGTCTCACTAACGAGCTTCTGGAGAAGTTGTGGCTCAGTGAGTAAAGGCCCTGACACTGTAAACAATGACACTGACTTTGAAGCAGGGGAACCTGGTTTATCTCCTGGTGTCAGCTTGGGACCTTGGGCAAGTCACTTTATCTCCCTGTGCCTCAGGCACCAAAAAACATGGATTGTAAATTCATCTGAGCAGGGACCGTCTGTAAAATTCTTATGTGCTACGTACCATGCACTACACCAGCGGTGCGCAAACTGGGGGGCGCGCAGTTTACAGAAGCCCCGCACGCTTCCCGAAGGCGCTTAAATTAAGTGCCAGGGGAGCTGCAGAGCCTCTGTAAAACTTTACTTACTTTGGCTCCACACACGTCGCCATGGCAACGCGGCATCAAATTACGCTGCGAGGTCATGTGCCATCACGTTGCTATGGCAATGTGACTGCATGATGCCGGAGCCGAGGTAAGTGGGGGTGAAGGGGGGCGTGGGGGTGAGGTGACCGTCGGCAGGGGGGGACAGGGAAAAGTTTGCGCCCCCCTGCACTACACTACAAATGTTAAGCGCGTTGCGTCCCATTGGGAGAAAAGCGCTATATGAAATAACATTAAGTTATTAGAACTCTGCAAACTGAAGACAGAGCAAAGCTCGACATAGCCCTCAGTCTGATCAGCAAAGGCTCTTAAATAGGGTCAGATATCCCTCCTGTCTTTCTGATTCACCACTGTGGGTAGCATATGTGAGCATGGAGGGCGTCTCTATATAAAACAGAGAATGATTTATTTTATTGGACTGGTATATAGAGACTTCATTGCATTCGCTGAGGCCATAATGCGATGAAACGCAGAATGTTAGAGTTTTCATAGAATGTAATGACACTGATCACCACATAATATCCCATCACACTTGCCAGCGGGTGTAATAACCTCCATCTGTACACTGGCCCATCATTTCAGAATTCAGCGTTTGAGGTTTGTATTCTTTATTTTGTTTGTGGCGGTTTTATTTCATTTCTGCTTTCAATTCATATAAATTAAAGTGACACACACAATCTAAAGTGTTCTGAATATGTGCTATATTCGGTGTCCTATATATCTCTGAAAGCACCACCACATCCCAAATTTTTCATTTAAATTATCAACATTTTGTTAGAGAGGGATCCTGTGATTTAAATGCCCTTCAAGGGGGACCTTTTTGAGTTTTGGACTATTCAATAAAGATTTTAAATGCCCTCTAAAGCTTTTTTCTTCTTTTATTACCAGAGAAGTGTTAAAGAGTTAAAAAAGTTATTTAAAAATACATCAAGTTTTCCGATTCTGGGGGGGGGACAGGGGAGGAAAAGCAAGGGAAGTTAGAGTGGGGAAGAGGAAGGCCGGGGGGGGGGGGGGGGGGGGGGGGGGGGGGGGGGGTGGGAGGAGAGGGAGAGAGCAAAGCCGGGGGGGGGGGGGGGGGGGGGGAGAGGAGCAAAATTGGGGGTGAGAAGGGGGGAGAAGTCAGGGGTGTGGGAGAGGAGAAACAAAGAGGAGAGAGTAAAGTTTGTGGAGGGGAGAGTGGTAAGGAGAGAAATAGCGAAAGTCTGGGGGGGTGGGGGGGGGGTGGGTGTGGAGGGGGTGTAGGAACCGAGGAGTATGTAATAGGGGGACCGTCAAAAGTATGGAATATGCGGTCTTAATACTAAGTTTGGTACAATAACCCGGGTGGCACCCCAGATAACAACCACTTTCAGAAACTGTACCAAGACAAAAATTTTGTTGTGTAATTGAAAAAAAACCTTATATTTAAAAACAACCAATTATTTCTATTTTGTAATAGCAAACAAAGAAAAAAACAACAGCGGTCACATTTTCAAGAAGTTTTTTTTTTCCTTTTTCATAAAAAAAGAAAAAAAAGAAGCAGAATGGTAAGAATTAGATATGGGAAACGGAGGCGGCAGAACACAAGTGGGAAAAAACATGAAAAATCCCCTGAAATGCATGGGAGAGATTTGTTTAAAAAAAAAAAAAAAGAGAGAAGTATTAACACTTTCAGTGCCAGAACGGCAACGTAACTGCGCCGCTGCCACAGTGTGTTAAAAGATGGTCAGAATTTTTAGTTTTTTTTTTTTATTTTTTCCCCTTCCCAAACCCTTTTTAAAAAAAAAAAAAAAAAAAAAAAAAAAAAAAAAAACCTCATGAGAAGCATGCACCTCAACCACGCTCGTATGTACAATTTACACTTCCCGCAAATTTGCCGCGCTCGGGAGAACCAGCGAAAAATCGGGTGTTATTTTTTTTTTTTTTTACTCTTTTTCCTCGTTTTTAACAAAAGCGTTTTATACCAACTACAGGAAACGTATCAAAACAATTTGGAAAAAGGAAGTGATCCGCCACGCTGTGTGTGACGGCATCAGGTCAAATATTGACCAATAATTCTTGTGGTCTGGCGGGCGCCAGTTTGTGTTTTAACCCACTGGATGCTGGAGGGGTCACGTGGACGTATACATTGCTCCGTGTCTTGGTGTGTGTCCTGCAGTGGGGTTTGTGCAGAGCAATGTATAACGCAGTATACAGACCCACAGAGCAATGTACCCATCCCCGCATGTAGAGCAATGTAATGATCAGTTCTAGAGAGAAATTAATCTACACGTGTAGTTCTCCGCAGACACCGCCGCTTGAATGGGCAATGTATACCTCACCGCAGAACCGCATAATGTCTTTTCCTGATCTGCAGAGCAATGTGTTTCATCTGCATTAGAGCATTAGACATGATACAGGGCAACAGGCTGGATGCAGAGCAGTAGTGTCCAATGCTGCAGTGCAGAGAAGTGTCCGTATCTGCAGGGTAGTATATATGTCGGATCCCGCTCTGCAGAGGAGTGTAAATGCCAATGCAGTGTCCATAGTTGCAGAGCAGTGTATATGCCAGTGCAGAGCAATATCAGATCCCGCTCTGCAGAGGAGTGTAAATGCCATTGCAGTGTCCGTATCTGCAGGGTAGTGTATATGTCGGATCCCGCTCTGCAGAGGAGTGTAAATGCCAATGCAGTGTCCATATCTGCAGAGCAGTGTAGGATCCAGCTCTGCAGAGCACTGTATGTGCAAATCTGAGAAGCACTGCCACTCTCGGGTGGCTTTGACCTGGGGTTTCCGGCAGCACAGCAATCTCGCCCCCCTAACCAATTGTGTCAGTCACCGTTTTTCGTCACCAGAGAGAGTGGCTGGACCTGCATCAGGGGCAGCGCATGCAGACCGGACGGGAAGACCCCGGACTGAGATAAAATGGAGGACGTGAGCGGGATAGGCCGGGACAGCAGTGGGGAACCCACGGGCCCGGAGAGGCTGGAGGACGGCGGGGACTTGGAGGCCAGGAAGGCAGCGGAGTGGCTGAGAGATAGCTGCGCTCGAGCTTCGGGTTTGGTGGTGAGGGAAAGCGGTTGTGCCTGCTCTGAGTGGGTGGCAGCAGGTGCAGCGGGTGAGGCCAGTGCAGCAGAGGGGGTAGCAGGAGAGTCCAGCATGCTGCCATGCGAGGAGGCCGGGCTGTCACACGACTTATCCACGGGGTGATGCTGGACGCACAGCTTCTTGGTCTTATAGGTGGGAGATACTGCGTGAGAGAGAGAGAGAAAAAGTGTGGTCAGGAGAGTTGTGGCGGTGGTAGAAAGAGTTGTCGTGGAGGTTGCAGAGGTAGAAAGAGTGGTCGTGGAGGTGGCAGAGGTAGAAAGAGTGGTTATGGAGGGGGAGAGAGAAGGTTTAGGGTGGGGAGGGAGAGAAGGGTCAGGGTGGGGGAGGGAGAGAAGGGTCAGGGTGGGGGAGGGAGAGAAGGATCAGGGTGGGGGAGGGGGAGAAAGGTCAGGGGCGGAAAGAGTGTGAACGCAAGAGATAGATCTGGGAGGGATAGAGAGCGATCAGAAAGAGTATATATAAAATAAATATAATAGTTGTTACACAAGATGTGACAGGAATAACAGTTAAAGAAATACCAGTAATAAGAGCAATGGTTAAATAGCAGCAGTAGTAAAGAGAGTAGAGGAGTAGTATGAGGGGTATATTGGCGCTTACTCTCCGCTTCCTGCATTTGCTGTGGCTGCTTCTCTCTCTTCCGTTTCTTCCTTTTTCCCTGGGGGAGGAAGGGGAGGGGGGGGGGGGGAACAAGGAGAGAAATGAGACCCGGGTCAGAATTCCTGGGGTGACAGATTTTACTTGCTACACCTAGCAGGCGCTGCACACCCCGCTATGCCATTGTCCCCCCGGAGTAATGAAGGTGGCGAGAGCATTATTTAACCCCTCCAAAAAGCATGCAGAGCTTTGCTCCGTACTGTAGAGCGTGGCGTTGTGCTACGCGCCCCCTCGTACTCTTACGTAATTGTCCCGTGCAGACCACGTGGGGTAGAGTTGGGAGTGCAGTTGCCTTTCTTTCCGGGCCAGCTCGTAGTATTTGGCCTGTTCCTCCCGCGATAAGGAGTGCCACTGTAGGGAGAGAGCAAGCGAGAGAGGGGAGAGGTTCCGCAGGTCAGTAGCAGTGTATGAAGGGGGATGGGGGGTGGGGTCCCGCAGGTCAGTAACAGTATATGATGGTATGATGGAGGGGTGTCACAGGTCAATAGCAGTATATGATGTGGGGAGGGGGGAGGTCCCGCAGGTCAGTAGCAGTATATAAATGGGGTGCCCCAGCAGGCCAGTATACGAACGGGGGAGGTCCCCCGCAGGTCAGCAGCGGTATATGATGGGGTAGGTCCCACAGGTCAGCAGCGGTATATGATGGGGTGGAGGTCCCGCATGTTAGTAGCATTATATGATGGGGGAGGTCCCGAAGGTTAGTAGCGGTATATGATGAAGGGGTGGGACATCCCACAGTAGTAGCAGTATAATGGAGGAGGTCCCGCAGTAGCAGCAGTATATGGGGTGAGGTTCCACAGTAGCAGTAGTATATGGGGTGAGGTCCCACAGTAGCAGCAGTATATGGGGGGGGGTCCCATAGTAGCCGAGGTATATGATGGGGGAGAAAGGGGGTGTCAGATAAAAAGCACTTACCCTGCGGCCCAGGATCTGGTTAATGGCCGCACTCTCCTTCAGGGTGCATTCTGCAACCACCTTGGCTCTCATCTCTTTCATGTACAGCATGAAGGCGTTCAGCGGCTTTTTCACATGCGGCTTCTTCTCCTCCTCCTTCTTCACTGCCATGGGGGACTTCCTACAGCAGGAACGTAGCGGTAGCATGTTATAGGTCTACCCGTGCACACCACGTGATTAATGTTACCCAGCGCTGCAGCCAAGCCAACTAACTAGCATGTAATATCCTGGTTATTATTATTATTAAACAGCAACAAGTTCAAATTGTGCGTTTTTATTTTATTTACACAATTCACACTGGATATCTGGTTTGCGTTCAGTTTCCTGAAGCTATATTAGAGTAACGGTTATAGATACATATATACATATACGCAAGAGGCCTTGTGATACTTAAGCAGAATCTTTTGTTAAATCAGATTGCTGTAGGTTTACTGTACAAAGATTTATCCCAAGGATTTCAGTGGTTCAGATACTTCTAGACTCTCCAAACGCCCTTCAATGTATCTGCTCTAACAAAAAGTTTAAACCAGGGGAGGCCAACTCCAGTCGTTAAGGGCCATCAACAGGTCAGGTTTTAAGGACATTCCTGCTTCAGTACGGGTGGCTCAACAGGTGGCTGCTGACAGGATGTCCTCAAAAAAGGAAAAACCAGGGGAGCGAAATTACCTAGAAAAAAATATATAAAACTACCATAGTGCAGTTATGTTAAAACAAAACACAGTAGTATCAAAGCTCTTAAATTAGCAAGAGACACACTAGACAATGTCAGTAAATGTCCAACAGAAAATATCCAGATAGCAAAAATTGCAAAAATAGGAGCAAAAATAGGAGGTAGTGTGAATATCAAAAGAGAAACACAGAGCCCAGATAAAAATACCAAAGCAATTTATCCAACACTGGTAAAAATGAAGGCTTACAGGATTCCAAATTGGTCACAGCATGGGTATATGGGTACAGATGGTAGCCGAGTCGCGTCCTCGGGATCCCGTCACACCGCCGCTGCGTCCAGTGGTCTCCGTCCTGCACCTCTGCTTGGGAGCCGCTACGTCACTTCCGGATACTCTGCCGATCGAGGTGGACGTCACAGGACCTCCAGGCAGACTTTCTCCCTCCAGATAGCACACTGAGGGTCACGCTCTACGCGTTTCGCCGTTCTTAGTGACGGCTTCGTCAGGAGTAGCATTAACCCTTACAAGGATAGTATATATACCCTTTAAATTACCAATGACCTTTCCTCCTATTGGTCAAAGGATAATGACATTTTTTATCACTAAGAAGATCTTTTCTATCCAGACCCCCTGCTTTTTTATAGCATCTTTGATAATCTCATCATTATACTTTTTTTCTTTGAATCGGTCCTGTAAGAAGGCAGATTGTTTATGAAATTGTCAATATCTGAACAATTTCTCCAAATCCTCCTTATTTGTCCATAAGGAACATTCTGTAACCATTTAGGGTGATGACAACTGGCAGGAGATATATAATTGTTGATGTCAACATCTTTAAAGAACGTCTGTGTATTTATTGACCCATTCTCAATGAAAATCGTCAGGTCTAAAAAATTGACCCTTTCTTGACTATACTCACAAGTGAAATTTAAATTGAGAGGATTATCATTAAGATAATGGGTAAATCTCAACAGACTTTCTTCATCGCCTTTCCAGATGAAGAATATGTCATCTCTGAATCTTCACACCCAGCTCTGCAATCGACCATATATAGACTATATATGGTCGATTGCAGAGCTGGGTGCGAATTTGTGCCTATGGCAAAGATTCATAGATGACATATTCTTCATCTGGAAAGGTGATGAAGAAAGAAGCGCTGTGTACACGTGCATTACTGCTTGGAAGCGCTGTGTACACAGATGGCACTGTATATAAATAAAGATATACATAGCATACATACACATCTGATTTAAATAACATTTGAAACACTGATCCGCTGCAGTAAAAGCATGTAAAGACAGATGTTAATGCATACCCAATTTTTTAATTCTGAACTGAACTGAGCTTTTGTGATCTAATGCAGGGGGGGGGGGGGGGGGGGGGGGGGGCTCCACCCCAACTCCCAAGCCCCCCCCCCCCCAACAGGTCAGGTTTTCAGTATATCCCTGCTTCAGCACAGGTGGCTCAATCAGAGGCTCAATCTTCCATCTTTATCGTGTTGTCAAATGATCTGTTCTGTTTAATAATTGCAATTGCTGTGTACATCTTATTCCACTTCTTGCCTTCATGTCAATAGTAAAGTGAGCAGTATACTGTACAGTAACTCACAGCCCCATAGGATAACACCGTTTGGACACATACTGTATGCTCACACAATGCAACGTTCCTGGGCATTTCGTGAGCACACCGGATGTGTTATCCTATGGAACTCATCTGAGTTATTGTATATTTTTTACTTTACACCCCGTGAGGGCCACATATTAAAATAGCAAATTCAATGCTGCTTTGGAACGTGTGCCTTGTCTCCATGCCATTTAATTGATTATTCCCGATTTATTATTGAGTGCTGCTCCGTGTATGCTGTACTATTGTACTGATTATTTATGCCTGGCGGTGGGGGCATGGGATCCTAGCGCCATCTAGACCAGGGGCGTTCAACTCCAGTCCTCAAGCCCTCCCTAACACCCCAAACAGGTCAGGTTTTCAGGATATCCAAGGACTGATTGAGCCACCTGTGCTGAAGCAAGTACTGATTGAGCCAACTGTGCTGAAGCAGGGATATCCTGGTGAGGTCTTGACTATATTTTTTCCAAATTCTATATCTGGTGAGTGCATAATCTTTTTTTTCCTTTTGTTTTTGCCTTCATGTCAAGTCTGCGTCTGGCTTCTTCTGTTATCTGTTAGACAGCATTAACACGATGGAAATATATTATATCAGGAATGGTTTTGGAGTTGCGGAGTACAAGAGGGATATCATATAACGGGTGCTGTTATCTGAACCGCAGTAACTGTCCATAGTTTTTTATTTTTTATCGTACTAGTGAGATGATTTTTCTCCATACAGATGAGCCCTTTGGCAATGACAAGAGGGGATACAATCACGATGGAATATTTTAGAAAAGTTCAGTCTGACCTTGCCGACGAGCGAGTGCACCTTTCAATGAATAATTAAAAGATCAATGGTTCTCAACAAATATTTGTGAGCTTTTCACATCTATCTTTACCTTTTCCCCAAGCAATAAATTGCAGGCCCCTTCAGCAACGAGAGAAGAAAGACTGTTCTGGACGGAAGGAGAATTAGCAAAGAGAAAAGCACATCCTTTGAAGCTGCAGTAGTGTGTGTAACCTGTTCAGTTACATGATGATTACAGTGTGCTGTGTAACTACAGTGTATGTACATACAGACCTCATCATGCCAACAGGACCTAACAAAAAAATGACATAGAGAAAACTTCACTCGCTCGTAAGAAATAATGTGTCTGGCTGGTCTTACAATATGAAACAGTACTGGAGCTGTAAGTGCCAAGGCTAAATTGTACTGGCTCAGTGAGTAAAGACCCTGTCTGTAAACTAACAACACTGAGTTTAAAATCAGGAGAACCTGGTTCAATTCCCAGTATTAACTTGTGCCCTTAGGTAAGTCACTTTACCTCCCTGTGCCTCAGGCACCAAAACATTGATCATCTGGGCAAGGCCTGTGTCTGTAACATTGCTGTGTGCTGCGTGCTATACTGTCATTGTGGAGCACTTTGAGTCCAATTGGGAGAAAAGTGCTACATGACAAAGTTGTTGTTGTTGTTATTATTATTATTATTATTATTATTAAGGTTAGGAGAATGGGGGAGGGTAAGGGAACTGACTTGTTTTTATTACGACGTGTGTGATCGTAGTTTTTGTTTTCTCTCGGAGGAGCTGTCGAATGAACACCCCCAATGACTGTAAATAATCCCCAGCTGTACTATCCCCTTTCTACTTTCTGTACCCTCTTGTTTTGCCTTTTTTTATTTGGAAGCATGAAGAAAAACTTCAATGAAATGACGTTTCCAAAAAAATTAAATATTGAGTCGTTTGGAGAGCAAGTGACGGTCGGACTATTCGCTGACTGGAAGCGAAGGGTTACACAAAAACACAAGTGTCAGTGTATTCGATGGATAATAGCAAACGAAACATACAGCTGCGATATTGGCCTGCAAAGCATTCCAGACACTTCTGGTAACTCTTAACGGTAAAAAGTACATTATTAGCTGAATCAAATATAAATCAATTTCATTGCCTCTGACATTGCAATATGTCCCGGCGGGCTGAATCACAGCCACATTTCCGGTTCTGTGCTCGCACAGAAGTAGCGTTTCTGTGAAAATGTTCAATTTCTAGCACTCACAAGACCAGGGGCGGCCAACTCCTGTCCTCAACAGCTACCAACAGGTCAGGTTTTCAGGAAATCCCTTCTTCGGCACAGGTGGTGCAGTCAAAGACTGAGCCACTGATTGAGCCACTTGTGCTGAAGCAGGGGTATCCTGAAAACCTGACCTGTTGGTGGTTCTTGCGGACTGGATTTGGCCGCCCCTGCACAAGACCCATAGAAAACCTCTAGCTTAACCTGTTCAAGAAATATCTTCTGTTAGCAGTGTGGGCATTCAGCTTAGAACGCCATGTGGATAATCGCTGGGAAATGTGGGGTTCCGTTGAACGCGCATGTTGTCAACGTGCGAACAGATCAAAGCTGTGAATCTCCAAACATTTTAATCAGCACATTTTACGGGGTTTGGACCAAAAGTATTGATTTGTATCAGTGAGACTCCCCTGAAGGCTGTACCACTCCTGATGAACTCCAAATCACTGAGACTCAGCTGCGTCCATACTGTGGCAGACAGCACGGAAGCGTCCGTACGCTGAGCGAACAGACTGCCTTGAGGCAGTGATCGCATACATGCAGCGTGCGGGCACGTGCCCGCAGAGGAAAGGAGGGGGCGTGCGATGCGAGATAAATCAGTTAAAACTGATTGCTCGCGCGGTAGAGCGGTCACGTGAGCTCCGTGACATCATTGGCACGCCCATAGACACGTCCACGGACGGAGCGCGTACCATGGCCAGGGAAAGCAACCGCTTTCCCTCAGCCTATGCGCGCCTCCGCACGGGAGAAATTTCTATGGACGCAGCCTAAGAGTAAATCAGAGTTGGCATGTCTGCTAAAGATAGCACTGTTTTCTGCCGAAAAAGCCTTTCCGGGTTTTACTATTGATGGCGTTAATACTGGAATGTATTGTGTTACTAAATGTTCTTGTTTGATGGCAAATAAAGGTGCGATTCCACGTAGTTTACCCCCCTCCCCCCCCCAAAAAACAACCTTTTGTGAAGAATGTAACAAACGCGTTGGATTCCTTAAACATATCTAATTGCGTGAAAAGCGATTTGGTTGCTTTTGTTTCTTCTGATACTACTGTATTTACAATCTGCATTTCTTAGGGGCCTCAGAATGTGGGTCTGTTTGTTAATTGGGGCCTTGATACACTAAGCTCTGTTGAACATAAAGTGACGTAACCTAAAACAGTAACGGACGCTACTGTATGCTAACATGGTACCCATATGCAAAAACAATGCCCATACTACATCTTATTAGCCCAGGCTTAATGTCACATTATTGTACATATCGCTGCGTATACTCCAATAACGTGACTTTATAAATAATAATAATAGCATGTTCTTGTATAGCGCTGCTAGTTGTACGCAGCGCTTTACAGAGACATTTTGCAGGCACAGGTCCCTGCCCCGAGGAGATTACAATCTATGTTTTTGGTGCCTGAGGCACAGGGAGATAAAGTGACTTGCCCAAGGTCACAAGGAGCTGACACTGGGAATTGAACCAGGCTCCCCCTGTGTCGAATTCTCAGTGCCGGTCAGTGTCATTCCTCACTGAGCCGCTCCCTCTCCCTAACATTACGTCAGTCTTGGCGTTACTCCTATCCAGACCCTGATATAGGTCTTTAGCTGACGTGAAGAGAGGAAAGGGGAATAACGCTATGTTATTCAAACCTACTGTAGCTGTGACGTTACACATCCAGAGACTGCAACAGCCCTTCTTCAGCATCTGTATGCGAGTGACAGAAAAGGAGGTGCTGACTATAATAACAAACGCTAAGTCCTCGCCAGGGTCAGCTCGATGTCACTGACATCCGTGCCACTGTACCGAGCCCCCGCGCTTTTCCCCGCAGCATTTAAACTGAGAGCGCGGGAGGGCCTCTGTTAGTGCCTCTCACCTTTCTCCGGAGCCGGAATCTCCTTCGGCAATCATGTGACGATGTATCGCCATGACGCCGCGTCGCCATGACAACGTGACGTAGCAACAGGAGATGCCGCTCTGGATAAGGTAAGAGGCCCCCATCAAATCCACACTGCACCGAGCCCCACACAACTCCCAGCCGGACCTGGTCACCGCGTTAACGTTATCGGACTTTAATGGGTAGCAGATGATACGAGAACACCTCATTTGCATATCATTTGCATGTCATTATCCCTAACGTCAGTTTACACTTTGCCCTTTTTGGGAGAAAACACAACTTAAAGCTGCAGACCTAGCAATATCCTACATGTGTGCTTTTTAAAAAAAAAAAAATCAGTTCTGTACTATGAGAAATTCTTGAAGCATTTTTTGGTTTTAAAAACCACTCTAAATGAAATTTGTAATGTATTATAATGTAACAAGTATTTTTGGTTTCTATAGCAACCATTTACAAAGTCACATCCCCTTCCTCTTCTGAAGCAGGCTCTGGCACACCCCCTTTTGAGCCCTGCCCTCTCTCTAGCAGTGCACCAATTATATCTAGTGACTGCCTGGTCACATGATCTTCCCCACAGAACTTTGCATCTTTGGTCCTCTTCTGCTGCACTAACAGCCATTTAGTGAACCCCCTGAGTCGAATCTTCGCTGATTGATCACAGGAGAACAGATCGATCGCCAACTTTGCTAATTACTTATCATTGTGTGGATTGTATTGATGCACATATTAAAGGGGAAAAAATAAATAAAATAAAAAAAACAAACACGCAGCTTGGACTGCTGCTTTAACGTTCTGTTATTGTCTTTTGGGGATACAGCGTTACTCTTAACGTGATGTAAAGTAGCTTAACGGAGCTCGGGTGCATCTAGGCCGAAATATTTTCTTTAGCCTCAGTCCATCCTGTCTTTATCAGAGAGCCAATAAAGATAAGGGAAGGCGGAGAAAGAAGTGCTCACGAGCTGCCAGAGGCAATCACACCCCTCCCACGTCTCCGCTCACAATGACAAGACTTACACTGTCAAATATTATTTAATACTTCTAGCAGGTGTCGGGGGTTTTAATAAAAGGGCATCAATACACTTTGGTCTTCCACTTAAATAGAAGACCTTCCAATCTCTCTTGTCCCTGACCGTATAACACGTGAGTGTTGTCTTCCCTCTGCATACACATGAGTACATCAAATGATGTGTGCGCTCCTCTGAAAACCATGGGAAATCTAGCTATGGGTGACCCATTTTTGGGAAAACAAAATATTCAGGCTTGCCGTTTCTAATAAGGCCTGGGACATAGTAAGTCCAAGCTCGCTGAGGCGGACTGAGCCGCGCTGAGCAGATGCACTAACTAACCCCCTGCATCTGTCATCAGCGCGGCTATAGTTTTCCCCCTCCGCATGCGTGCTGATGCGTGCGGAGGCTCAGAAACTTTGCCGAGACAGGCAAGTTTCAAATTTGCCGCTCGGGGAAGCGATGTGAGCGGTCACGTGACCGCTCACATCCAATGGGAGCGAGGGACCTGCCCCGCCTCCGCCTCCTGACACGCCTCCGCCCCGCCCCGCCCCCAGAGCGCGCTCACTGCCTCGCCTGCAAGGACAGGAAAAAGCTCAATTTTCAGCAGGCGAGGCGGAGCGCGGCTCAGCACGGCTGAACCCTCTATGTCCCAGGCCTAAGCCCTATTCCAGAGGGTGAAACGCGTAGAGGGGGAGACAGTTGTGTAGCCCTAGTGTGTTCAGTACAATAAAGTTTTGTTGAAGTCATCCGGGAGTTGCTTGGACTTTGTCATGCGCAGTTGCGCCGGAGCCCTTCCATTTTCTAGGTGCGGAAGGGGTTAAGAAACTTTGGGGTGCTCTCCTAGCCAGTCCAGCAGGTTTTGCCAGCAGCTAGTTGAACTTGATATGAATGCTCGTACTCTTGGACATTATCCAATGCCAAAGCTGCTCTCTTCTGTAGCCGCGCAAAACACACACCTTCAATCTCTTCCTTTCTGAGAAGGGTTACGCTCATTGTAACCATCGCGGCAATAAATAAAAATACGGGTGTTTTTTTTGTTTTTTTTTCTAGAAGTGAACTTCAAAATGAAGATTAAAGGAGAACATGCCAATAAAATCGGGTCCTTTCAGCCCCATCCCTGCAGTCTACGGAGCTTATATTATTTGTTAAAATAGCTGAGGAAGTCATAAGGCAACTTAGCACCCATTTCTTCAACAAGCATCCGCACAGCAAAATCTCAAACTGAATTGAAGTGGAAATAATAATTTTCTGTACAGGCAAATAATACATATAAATATATATATATATATATAAATATATATACAAAGAAAGCTGGCCACCTGTGCTGAAGCAGGGATATCCTGAAAACCTGACCTGTTGGTGGCCCTTGAGGACTGGAGTTGCTCACCCTTGCTCTATGGTGTTGATCTGCACACAACCAACGTTCACATAGTACACAAATAAAATGAATGTAAATATTCACACATTCGGGGCAAAAGCCCTGAGTTATGTATCAGCAGACATTAGTAGCCCAGAGGTGCCTTCACCTATTACAGAAGGACATTGTGTACAGTGCTGTGGGACTTTTACAAGAGAGAGCGGTCTTAATCTTTCAGGAACGATGAGATATCATTATTTCCTTGCTTGTTTATTTCCCATTTTGAAAATGCCTTTTATTTGCTACAATCACGCCTTTGGCATGCCCAGTCTCTACTGTCCGCTGTGCTAACAGCAAGGTAGCGCGGAGACGTCTGGTCTGATGCAACGTCCCACTTAGCTGATGATGTTTCTTTGTATGTTTTAAGGCTGTTACCCATTGTTGTAATGTAACATGTGCTTACTCTTTGGCCGTGACAATTATAACTGCAGCGCTCCCTGCACATGCTGAGCCTGCCCATATAACTCTGGCCCATTTGCTCCGAATGTGTGAATATTTACAATCATTTTAGTTCTTTACCCGTTGCCTCCCCTCACTGATTTTGGTGCCAATTTGGGTATTTACTGTAGCCCCTGAGGAAGGTTCCCCTGGGGACCGAAACGTTGGGTGAACTGGTACTGTATAAATTCCACTTTTGTTTTCACCTTAATGTTGTGCCAAGTGTTGGTACTTAAATCTCTTCTGGGATTTTACGTGTACATGTGTTGTGTGTGTGTGTGTGTGTACATTGTACATGTGTTTGTGTGTGGTGTGTCGTGTGTGTGTGT
This sequence comes from Ascaphus truei, assembly GCA_036426205.1. Classification (NCBI taxonomy): domain Eukaryota; kingdom Metazoa; phylum Chordata; class Amphibia; order Anura; family Ascaphidae; genus Ascaphus; species Ascaphus truei. Next base: position 118,254 of record WSYH01000059.1, read on the forward strand.
GTGTGTGTGTGTGTGTGTGTGTGTGTGTGTGGGTGTGTACGTGTCTCGCTTTACATTCTGTGTGTGTCTACGTGTACATGTTGTGTGTCTACGTGTACGTGTGTGTGTGTCCTACGTGCGTGTGTGTACGTGTTTGTGTGTGTTGTGTACGCGTGTGTGTAACGTGTGTGTGTGGTGTTTTCTACGGGGTGTGTAGTTTGTGTGTGTATCCGTTTGTGTGTTTGTGTCTACGTGGTGTGTTATTTGTGTATACGTGGTGGTGTGGTTGTGTCTACCTTGTGTGTTGTTATGTGTTTTTCTCCTGTGTTGTGTATGTACGTGGTGTGTGCCTCTCCGTGTGGTGTGTGTGCCTACGTCTGTTGTGTGGTGTCTACGTGTGTGTGCTGTGTGTGTCTGTGTGTCTACGTGTGTTGGTGTTCTTGTGTGTGTTGTGTCCCCTGTGTGTCCTTTGGCCCGTGACTCCGCCTCATGAATAGGTGGAGGGGGTGGGGGAGGGCGGGGGGACAAATGAGCAGATTTCCCCTAGGGACACCGGACATCCAGCAGGCAGGCAGGCAGGGCAGGCAGGCAGGCAAACATACAGTTGCTTTCACTAATATAGTATAAGATGTACCATGCTAATAATGGACTGCAGACATCTTCCTGTTGGCAGTAAGCCCTTGTAAGTACAGGCCTGCCAGCAGTAGTAGTTATGAGGGTTTCCCCTCACACCTGGTGAGGTGCCCTATGTATGGAGGGAGTGGCTGCTGCTTGATCCCTGGATAGTGACATCAGAGATGTGCCTGCCCCCTGAGGTATATAAGGGAACACACTGTCAGTTATAGTGTTGTTGTTGCTAAAGAGTTTGGCTTGGTGAAAGGGATTGCAGGATAACTTTGTGACCCTAGTGCTGTAACTAGTGCGACGAATATTCCAATCAAGCCTGTCTAGGCCACACTGTGTCCAGGGACCTGGCGCAGGGTTGATCTCCCCACAGGGAGAGGGGGATCCCACTCCAATTAGGAGAGCAGTACCTAGCAAGGGACAGCACTGAGGAATGTGCGGCTGAGCTGAATGAAAGCTGCATGGGGCAGTCTACTACATCAGTTGATCAAATAAAGATGCCCTTGTTAACGAAACCCCCACGTGTGTGAGGATGAGATTACTATCAGTGGCAAGTCACCACCGAGAAGGAGTTCCTACCAGGACCATCTCCCTGCGGAAGCATAGATCCTGATGAGTGGAGGCGCTGCAAATGATGTAAGTTGGACTCGCACCACCTATCTCAGCACCCTGTCCTGATGACATCCCCTGATACCATCAAGAGGGGAGACTCAGGAGTCCTGTTGCTTGCAGGTGCACACCCATACACGATCACGTAATGGGCGGTTCGACCACACGGGCCAATGTGAGATTGGGGGGGTCAACAAGGGGGTCCACCCTAAATATATATGTCAAGACATGCAAATGAACATACAGTAATATTTAAGTTGATTAATATATATATATATATATATATAATATAGATATATAGATATATATATAATAGAGCCAGTATATTTACAGAGAGTAGTAAACAATTATAACACACACACACACATGTACACGTATACTCACACACATGGAGACGTACACACACACATGGAGACATATACACACACATGGAGACATACACACACACACATGGAGACATACACACACACACACATGTACACATACACACACACGTATACACTCACACACGTATACACACAGGTATACATACACATAATGTATACACACACACACATGTATACACACACATGTATACACACACACACATGTATACACACACACATGTATACACACACACACGTGTATACACACACACACGTGTATACACACACACGTGTATACACACACACGTGTATACACACACATGTGTATACACACACACATGTGTACACACACATGTGTACACACACACATGTGTACACACACACACATGTGTACACACACACACATGTGTACACACACACACACATGTGTACACACACACGTGTATACACACACATGTGTATACACACACATATGTATACACACACATGTGTATACACACACACATGTATACACACACACATGTATACACACATACACATGTATACACACACACACATGTATAGACACACACACACGTATACACACACACATGTGTATACACACACATGTGTATACACACACAAACATGTGTACACACACACAAATACACACACACACACACACACACACACACACACACTTATACACACACACACACATACAATGTATACACACAAACATGTATACACACACACAAACATGTATACACGTGTATACACACATGTGTATACACACACGTATACACACACACAATATATACATACACACAATGTATACACACACACATGTGTATACACACACGTGTATACACACACGTGTATACACACACACGTGTATACACACACACACGTGTATACACACACACGTGTATACACACACACACGTGTATACACACACACGTGTATACACACACACGTACACATACACACACACACACACACACATGTATACACACACACATACAATGTATACACACAAACATGTATACACACACACACCCCAGCACCACCACATCAGCACACCGGTATCCCATGCCCCCCCAGCACACTGGCATTCTCGGCTCCCCACCATTCCCAGCCCCCATCAACACCATCAGCACCCACACATCGCCACCTTTGCACCTCCCCCATCGGCACACCCACATCCGCACCCCCACATCAGCACCAAACCCTCCCAAATCAGCACACCAATACAATCACCATCAGTACAGCCACAGCAGCACTACCACCGCACATGGGCCGCGTGGACCACTCCCCACCCAAATGCCACACCCACACCACAAACATCCCGGGCAACGCCGGGGCTCTCAGCTAGTATATATATATATATGGAATAGTACTCAAACAAGTCGAAGACTATGTCTACCATCTAAGGCAAATAACAATGGATGGGAAACATTTTGAATTAAATCAGTAGAGATGGGATGGAGCGCATTTGGAAGAAACAAGACCTTTTTAAGGGAACCTTCCACTGTGTCCCAATAAGAAAGTTTCCGACCACTGTATTCTGTCCCTGATCACTTATGGAGGTGAAACTTGGACCCTAAATGCGAAGATAATTCAGAAGCTTCAGACAACGCAAAGAAGTAAGGAGAGATGCATGCTGGGTATTACCCGAAGAGACAGGAAAACAATGAATGGGTTTGAAACCGCACAACAGACTGTTACAGGGCACTCCTCACAAAAAGGTTAAGATATTGGCCGAAAATTGGGTACAGACTGCCTAAACACAAAAAGTGTTACGTGTAGAACAAAACAAAGCAGGCACTCCCTGATTAAATAAAGTCTAATGTATTTGGTTTATGTGTGTGTATATAAAAATATATATATATACAGGAGGGCCCCGGGTATATGGCGGGTTCTGTTCCAGGGGCCCGTCTTATAGTGAAAATCGCCGGAAAGCGGATCCGGCGATTTTCAGTTCTGCGCATGCGCAAACCGGCATTTTTTGCCATTCTGCACATGCGCGACCTATGGCCTGCGCGCACAAACTCGGATATGCGTGCAAACTACGGTCTGCGCATGTGCGCCGGGCGCAACCGTCCATTCTGGGCATGCGCGACTTAGGCTCCAACAAGGCGGCCACCGCCGAAAAGCGGAGCGCCGAGAAGCGGGGCCCTGCTGTATATAAAGTATGTTGGCGCGCTGTATAAGGCCACTACGAGCTGCACGGGCTGAGTAGCAGTATCATATCAAATGTATTATCGTGATATCGACGATTCGGTCTCAGTGGAGACGAAAACATCGATCTCACGATAGTTAATTTATCTCACAACGTCATATGGAAATCGAGAGTGCTGCACTTTAATGTTTAATGTATATATACGTACAAATAAATCACCCATGCAGGTCATCAGGACAAACGTCACAGGGATGCGCCAGGCGCAGGAATAAAGCACCCCGCTGGTAGGGAGCACCAAAATACGTATTTCAGAGTCCACATAATCCAACGTTCCGGGCCTTCATCAGGGCGATATTACGACTTGGTGACAGTGACCCAGCTGCATGAGAAACAAATGGAATGATGCGGCCTGTTTAGGTTTAGAGGCGCCGGCTGCAATGCACAGCGACGTGCTTCCTGATGCAGGCAAGCACCTTGCAGGCTGCCCTAGTGCTGAACGGGTTAAGTGCCTTCAGTGCACTTTGCATAATGTTTACAGAACAGCAAAGCTAATATACTGCATCCTGATATAAAAAAAACTAGTCTAGTGCTTCAAGTACATTTTGTAATTAATTTTTTTTGAGATAAGCACCAAATAAAATTGATTCTGTTCAGCCCTTTGTGTCGGAAAGTCCACGGATTGCGGCTTCCGTGGTCACCAGTGTTGTAATGACATGACCTCACTGCGCCCCCTGACATCACTCCTTTCCGATGGCGATCTCTGCTCGCTGAGAGGTTTGTGCGATCTCCTACAAACGTTCAAAGCAATCGTGACTTTGAAGCATCGTTTCAAGGCCAGCAGGGCGGCCACTTAAAATGATGTTGCCTTCAAAGGGTTACGATGTCAAAAAGTGCATAGAGCTAAAAAATAACTTTATTTCCCATTATATTTAGCATTGTGTTTTAATGCAGAAATGACAACTTTCTGTGACAAATTGATGTGCAGCACGGCATGAATGGCAAATAATAAATGATTATTCATGGACAACAAGATATATTGATAATATTTGTATATATCAGGTTTATATATATATATTATATCTCTATATATTATATTATTATATATATGTACCTATATATCAATATATCTTGTTGTCCATGAATAATCATTTATTATTTGCCATTCATGCCGTGCTGCACACAGAATATATTTATTTTAATAATTATATATATTATTATGTCTTTAACGTCACTCTGGGTTTAGCCTGCAGTAAGTGTCAACTTTCCTGTATTCCCAGCACTGTATATTACTGTGAATTATGTCTCCATTTCTAATGTATTCAGGGGTCAAAGTGACTTTTAAAAAAGTGTTTATTGAGCATTGGGGCAAAGCTCTTTTTACTCTATTTTATATAGGTTGAAGCAATATTAATGCTGGAAAAGTAAGAAGGGGCATACACTTGCTACAATAAAGTTTCTTTAAATGTAAGTTTACAGCTAAAAAAAACTAGTAGTTCTCCATACTCCCTCGTACCATCAGATTACCTCCACTGTATCTACTATATATTTTGGGAAATTGTTTGGTTGCTTGCTATGCAATTAGACACCTCGCCATGACCACATTTTGCATGATGGTTCCTGAGATCAAGGAGCAGGTTTTTGTGTATGTTTGTATACAATTCACAAATGACATCACTGATGACATTACAAAAAACATCGGCAATGACACAACTGATGACATCACAAGTACACGATCCCATCACACGACCCTCAAGCGACCCCTTAATCTTGGTCACTCTGAAGTTTCAATTTGCAACATTAGCAAAAATACAGGAGCAGCTAAAGTTCTTCCAAGAGAGAGAGATCATTGTTTGGGACGAGCGTACAATGTCCCACAAACACGCAGCGTTAGAGGCTCTCGATCCAACACTTCAGGACCTCAGAGGCAATGAAACTATTAAGGGTGGAGTTGTTGTTTTAGCAGGGGGATTTCGTATTAAGAAACAAATTTTTTTCATTATCCATGTATAAATCTCAGTTCTTTTGGTGTTTCTTAGGCTGAGGCCATAGAGGGGGTTGCAAGGCTGAGGCGCGCTGACGCTGAGGCTCGCCTGCTGAAATCTGCGCGATTTCATGCCCATGCAGGCGAGCCAGGTGGCGCGATCGGGACGCAGGGGGAGACTGAGCGAGGCGGGGCAGTGACGTCGCTGGGCCAATCGCCCGCGACGCACCGACGTCAACGTCACGGCGCCGTGACGTTGACGCTGCTCCGCGCTGATTGGATGTTTTCAGCCGACAGCGCTCTGAAAAACAGCTTGGCTGTCGGCTGAAAAATCCAGCGCCTCAGCACGCCTGCGGACGCTCGCGTGAGCCCCCTCTAAAGACATCCTCATGGAGGATGCAGGGGCTCAGCGCGGAGCGTCCGCACGGCTCAGCGCGGCTTGTCCTTCTATGGACGTGGCCTTAGACTTCCCTGAGCAATGCCGGGTACTTTAGCTAGTAATACATACATTACATGAAGTTATATACGTGAGCTGAATTTAATGGCGTTGGATTTAACCATTTGCTTCTGCAATGTATTTATTCTGCCTGTGTTTCGGGTCCCTCTGGCTCTGCCAGGCTTCAGCAATGTAATACACACTGGAATCGCAAATAGTGGTTTCAGTGACCACAGATGTGGCTTACACACAAAGAGGAAAAAACCTCCATATACAAATTAGTGGTTATAATTTGTTGGCATTCGTTTATCACGGCGGCTGAGCCAGCATTATTCAAAGGCAAATATTGCACTAAGCCAGCACGCTGCTTCGGTTTATTTCATTAATCGGGGGTACCCGTGGGGTTCCCCCCCTTGTGCTCCATCATTACATCACATAGCCGACTAGTTCCCATGACATCATCCACAGCTATGGATACTGACATGCGATGTTATTCATTAAAGTCAGATAGTGCTGATCAGGTCACTAGCACTAGGAGTTAACAGTTTGCTTCTTTTGCTTGCCAGCCTCTCTAGCACGGGACGACTTGAAGATGCAACGCCCGACGCTTTGACGGGAGCTTGGTCATTTTCCAGGTTTTATCCCCAGGATGGCTCAAATTGAAACCATAACGTTGGATCTCCCCAACCTGCCCAGCGCTCTCTGCCTTTTACCAACTCACTTTCACGCAAGCAATTCTATTCCATTCCGGCTTGTAATCTAAAGCTGCCAGATGGGAACTTTTTTTTTTGCCAAGTAAACACAAAACAAAACACAGCCGCAATGTCATTTTGTGAAACTCGGGATAAGTTCACACCCAAAAATACTAAAAAAAAAACATGTCACCCGGATCTGCACTTCTTTCCTAAAGTTATAAGCTACTTAAAAAGAAATGGTTTAGCATTAATGAACTAGACACACCAGACATAGCTCCGAGTTTGTGCAAACAGAACATTGCAATTCATGCATTGAAAGGCAAACAACTGACACCTTAGGAAAACAGCTACGCATTGTGCAGGTAAATAGGAGAATGTCTTAGTCACTCAATGTGACAGAGCAGTGGGGTTATTAAAAAATTAACCCTTCAAGATCAGGCCCCGATCACCTAACTAGGCCATACAATAATGGTTAATCCCAAATGACCCTGATCACATGCCTTCATTATTTTGGCTGTGCATAAAATCTATGCTCTTTTCCTCTTATTTCCAAGCCATTCAAAAAAATAGGATTTGATTCTTTGGATAGAAATCTTGAAAAATAGCAAGTGTCTATGATGTGCCCGGGCACTCAATGGGTTAAGGGGTCCATTCACTAAAGCAGGGGTGGCGAACTCCAGTCCTCAAGTACCCCCAACAGGTCAGGTTTTCAGGATATCTCAGCTTCAGCACAGTCGCAGACGAAGTCTCCGATTGAGCCACCTGTGCTGAAGCAGGGACTGATTGATCCACCTGTGCTGAAGCTGCGATATCATGAAAACCTGACCTGTTGGGGAGGGCTTGAGGACTGGAGTCAAGCCCCCCTGCGCTAAAGTGTCACAGCCATTATTAACCATTAACAGCATGCATTGGCGGTGTCAACGCAGCTCCTTGGTCCCCGCAGACTGTGAAAGAGTTAAACGTGTTCAATAGAACCCTGGTGTGTTAAACCCCTGAATCATGTGTAATGACAGCAGTTACAGCTAATCTCCTCTCAACACCTCACACATGCAAATTACGAATAGGGCCAAACACTTATCAAGTTTTTATTTTATTTTTTAAATTGTTGTTGCTTTTATTAAAAGCTGTAAAAAAAACAAAAAAACCCTCGCTATAAATAATGCCTTGGCACAGATTCCATGTTGGATGTCGGGTTGTATCCCCGAATTTTAATAGCTTCCCAATGACTCAAGGATGTTTATCGGAATGGGGCTGTGTGCAATCTCTGCTCTTCCACTTGGTGGTAAAAGGCACCCAAAAAGTGCTGCCTGCACCAGGGAGGCTCCCTTTCTCTTCCACAGAAATGCAGGCCTCCTCTGTGAAACACACACACAGGATGTTGACGGCAGGTGAGATTCGGAACCACTTGGCCCAGCCAGTCAGTGACCAGTCCATGTCATGGAGTTGCAGTGAGTTGTTACGACAGCAAGACGGTCCTCCTTGTCACCTTAAGTATCCGTAACCAGGAAGTCTCCTGGTTTACAAACCTGTGGCATTTGCAAGGTTCAGCAGAAATGTAATGACTGAAAGGGAGGATATTTGGAAAATGGATGCCACGTTGACGCCTGGCCAACCAGCCAATCAGTGAGGGTGATGTCATCAATTGACCTAATTGTTTGGCCTCTCAAAAGTTCTGGGGACAATTGCTCCCAAACCGTGGTCCCGCTGTCTAATGTCAGTGTAGCGGACCACCTGGTTAAACCCTTTCCAGACCTGATATCTATCGTGAAATCTATATTTCCAAATGCAAAGTCCTGCACATCGTCATGCCCGCCAGGTCTGAAAGGGTTAAATAATGCACAATGCCTAAATAAAATAGCTTCATTAAATATTATGGGAGCTTTTTTTTTAATCAAAATCCTAGCGGTATTATTTCCCCCTTATATTACTTTATCTCTATATTGCAAGGGAAGGGTGGCTTAAGACCCTATTTACCGTGCTGTAAAGTCACTTCCCAGTACTGGTGAAGAGTTCAGCTCCACATAATTGGGACTACAAATAGCCATCAGCTCTCCCAAACATATGTGCTTCACGTGTAAGATAATTCATAGCTTAGTCCCCCCTGGAGGAAATGTAAGATGTATGAACAGTGCACGGAGGAATTGGTACTACTGTGTTAATATAAAGTCTCTTAGCAAGTCTGCTTTAAACCACGGCATTTATGTGACTTTGCTTTAACGACTTGAGATTATTTACCACTGCTGCTGTTCAACATATGTAAACACAGCACTGTACCAGCTTATCCAGTTCTACATAAAACAGAAAGGTCTACCTAACATGCCTGTGCATTGTCCACAGTCTAACACAGGGGTGCTCAATTCTAATCCTCAAGCCCCCCCCCCCAACCCCAAACAGGTCAGGTTTATAGGATATCCCAGCTTCAGCACAGGTGGCCTCTGAGCCACCTGTGCAGAAGCAGGGACTGATTGAGCCACCTGTGCTGAAGCAGGGACTGATTGAGCCACCTACGCTGAATCAAGCACTGATTGAGCCACCTGTGCTGAAGCAGGGATATTCTGAAAACCTGACCTGTTGGCGGGGCCCGCTGACTGGAGTTGAGCACCCCCTGACCTAACATACCAATATAAAAAAAAAAGCTCAGTGTCAAATAAATGTGATTTATTTCAAAGCGTCTTGTTTGCTGAGTCCCCTACAGCACGGCTCCAAGTTCCAAGGAAAGCTCAACTCTTCACCAAAAGTGTCACTTGGTGGCGCTCATTCATGTGTGGGCCGTGGTTTGGTGGCTATGCAGAGTGTGTCTATCTATCCAGGCCTGTCTCTCTCACCCACTGGCCCAGGTTCACTAAAGGGTGCTAATAGTTAGCATTTGAATGAAAAATCCTCTGGTTAATCTAGGCCGGGGAGGGCCGGATGCACAGTAAGTCGGAGGAAACAACGTCAGGTAACCTAAATAGGTCAAACTTTATTTCCCCTGAGTTTTACAAGTATCCACTAAGCTAATTACAACGGCTGTCATTTAACTCATTAGCGTAAGAGTTAACGTTGGGTTCATTCAGCGCTACCTTGCATTGGTTCACATACCCTGACGGTAATTCATGTCTCACCCAAAGGCGGCGTTTCGAGAGAGGCAGAGAGAGAATATGCGATCTTAGAGGGACTGCCTCCTTTGCACATCATTAGCACTAACGACCGTACGTTATTTAAGGAGCAGCCCTGGGCTAACGTTAAGTTATTTGCTTTAGTGCTCCAGTCCTCAAGAGCCACCACCAACAAGTCAGGTTTTCAGGATATCAGTGCTTCAGCACAGGTCGCTCAATCAGTCCCTGCTTCAGCGCAGGTGGCTCAATCAGTGGCTCAGTCTTTGACTGAGCCACCTGTGCTGAAGCAGGGATATCCTGAAAATCTGTCCTGTTGGTGGCCCTTGAGGACTGCAGTTGGTCACATCTGCTTTAGAGCATAGGCGCTATGATTACCTTAACGTTAATTCGGGTTAACGTTAGGTTAAATAGCCTCCTACTGTATATGCATATAGGCCCGAGTGTCCTACATAGATTGCTACGCTAGTCATCAGCCTGCATGCTTTCCCTCATCAACAGTGCACAAGCCAAGATGATCCCTTTCCCCCTGCAAGTGATAGGGTGTGTGCCCTGAACACTTTGTGCTAGCAAATCAAATGCAACTAAGATGCCTTGGTTTCCTTACTTGGTACGTCATTAGTACTTAGTGTGGCTATGTCTTAAAATATAAAGAAGCAGGATATGATGATAGCAATGCTTAATTAGATTGAGACAAAAATGTGATGACCCTCTGCTGAAAACCACCCCACATCCAAACACTAGCAGAAGGTTCTTCGATACAAGGCTATGCACTGCAGACCCCTCTCTAGCTTGTACGCGGTTACAAAACCAAGCTAATGAAGAGATCCAGGAGTAAACATATTCACCTGCGGTGACACAGGCAATATAAATACCTAAGAAATAAGACTTCAATCACTATCACAAAACACCTAATGAATCAACAGCACATCAATCTCAAGATGGCAGAGCGTATTCCTGAAATTGTCCAGAACTCATCCAAAATAAGAAAAGAAACGGTCCCTTTCAGAGGGGCTTGTATTCATGTGCTGTGTATACAAGCTGTCAAAAAGTCTTCTTCTTTTGACTGCAGTTCTTCACACTGAGAAACTACTCTATGTCAGCTCAAGTTCCCCACACAGACAGTGAGGAGTAAACGGGGACACGCTGCACAATGAGAGAATCATGAGAGCTGTCAATGTTCGTGTAAAGTGGGTCTGTCAGTCATGTCACTACTGTGCAAACAGCAGCCCTTCAAACCTCCCATGTCTTCGAGATGTTTGTGATGTCAGCACGTTGTGCCTGCACTGTAACTGGCTAAGCCTTTCAGTATACGAGAGTGGTTTTCAACATTTTATTAGTTAAGGAATGCTATAATTATATTGTGAAATTCTGCGGACCCCCAACCCTCTCTAATAGCGCGTCTGAGATCAGATGCATTGTAAGGAACCCCAACCCTCTCTAATAGTGCACCTGAGATCAGATGTATGGTGAGGAACCCCAACCCTCTCTAATAGCGTGTCCGAGATCAGATGCATTGTAAGGAACCCCATCCCTCTCTAATAGCGTGTCTGAGATCCGATGCATTGTAAGGAACCCCAACCCTCTCTAATAGCGCGTCTGAGATCAGATGCATGGTGAGGAACCCCAACCCTCTCTAATAGCGTGTCTGAGATCTGATGCATTGTAAGGAACCCCAACCCTCTCTAATAGTGTGTCTGAGATCAGATGCATGGTGAGGAACCAAAACCCTCTCTAATAGCGCGTCTGAGATCAGATGCATTGTAAGGAGCCCCAACCCTCTCTAATAGTGTGTCTGAGATCCGATGCATTGTAAGGAACCCCATCCCTCTCTAATAGCGTGTCTGAGATCCAATGCATTGTAAGGAACCCCAACCCTCTCTAATAGCGCGTCTGAGATCAGATGCATTGTAAATTCTTCTGAATTTTATCCAATTTTCAAATGACTTGAAAATTGCAGGGGACCCTTTAGGGATTCCCACGGAACCCAAGGGTACCTAGGAACTCCTGTTGAAAAACAGTGCTATAAGATAAAACAGGGGCAGGTGTATTTTTGAGCAAGGATTTTCAAACTGTATTATCTTGAAACTCCTCTCTTTCTTTCTCCCCCTAAAACCATATTTCAGGGTAGATTCTCCTTTGGCGAAATTCAACAATTTAATTCCAAAATCTTGAATTTTGCTTTGACTTCTCAATTTCACCCCACTTTCTGGGACTAAAAAGTTATATCAAACATTTAAATGAATTTTCAAACTTTTTCGAAAGTTTGGCCAAAACCTGGCGAATCCGGGCAAGCTCGCAAATCTCTAGTCTGGCTGAATAAGCTTTAAATACTATACATACAATTTCAGACAGCGCTACACAAAAGCAGGATGTGTTCAAGCAAGTACTGTATGTCAAGCAATGGTGCACGAAGGGATTTAAATATTGGCCTGTCAGTAAAAAGATGGAACACTGTGAAGAAGTCTGCTCCATGCATAGTAAATACTGTATATTACAAACTAACATAAACGATACAATAAAATCATTCTCAGGGGACTGCCCATGCTATTTGTGAATCTAGATAAGCTGTGATAGCATTATGAGATTATTGATTCTCTCTGCTTTTTCTGACACACCTTTTTTCAGACAATAAAAGTATATCACGTAGGTTATTTTACGTAAGACTGGAAAAACACACAGAACAAACAGGGCTGGCCAACTTCAGTCCCCAAGGGCCACCAACAGGTCAGGTTTTAAGGATATCCCTGCTTCAGGGATCTTATGTGAGATCACAAGTGCAAACAAAACATGCTGCTATAAGGAAATGTTTGTGTAATGTGTCACGCCAAACGTTCAAAAAAGATAAAATTAGCTACAACGCATACGTTCCGGGTCCCTCTGCCACTGGAAGGTTTAGTTAGACCAGAGGTGGGTAACTCCAGTAATCAAGGGCCACCAACAGGTCAGGTTTTCAGAATATCTGTGCTTAAGCACTGGAGGCTCAATCAGTGGCTCAGATTCAGCCACCTGTGCTGAAGCAGGGATATCCTTAAAACCTGACTTGTTGGTGGCCCTTGAGGAATTGGAGTTGCCCACCCCTGAGTTAGACCAACATACAAACGTATACACGATCAACTGTATCATATCACAAAACATAATTATCTCCCACATACCAATATTTAAAATGGATGGGTGAGAACATACATAGAGGAGGGTAAAATGCGTGTATCTGGCTGTCTATGGGGAGTTAAGCATTTCCACTTTTCAAGTCATTGTTCCAGAGACAGAAACATGATATAAAAGGAATACACCATTACCTCTTCCAGATCTTCCGACAAATCTCAGATCGTTAAACCGGGCCACTTGGTTCTTCATAGCTGCTGTTGCATTTCGCAGTTCTGCAGAATAATTTTCATCGTTGCCCGCCATCACAGTGACCAAAGTGCCATCTGGAACATCCCCTAACGCCACCACCTGAAGAGAGCAGAAGTATATTTTGTCAAGTGAGAAGATGCTGGAGACAACGTGTGATGGCTGAGGACCACCGCTTATTTTTCCTACAAGCCCAGGCACAAAAATAGAGGATATATGTGGACTACCTTGTGGGCATTTCGAAGCGGAGCACGTCGGCCAGCAAAGGAGCTGAAAAGTCTTTCAATTTATGCCATTACAGCGCGTGTGTAACAAACCCTTTTAATAATGTTATTTATTACGCTATGTTAAAATCAAACACAATATCACGCCATTGTTTGGATCTTGGACAATTGTTGAAGGATTTTTTTATATATTTTTTAAACCTACAGTTTAGCTTATTATTTACATTTTTTAAGGCTCCCTCCCTTTCTTTGGAGTTTAAACGTTGTGTAATCCTTCTTTAAAATGAAATGCAAAGACCTTAGCTTCGATGTGTTACCACGGTTAGAATTCCTTATAATCAGGCACTGGACTGTGAGTTTCTGAAGCTGTTCTGACCCAGAAAGCTCCAAAGCTACTTCTCCCTTCTCTGCTACTTCTCCCGTTCTCTGCTACTCCTCCCGTTCTCTGCTATTCTTCCCGTTCTCTGCTACTCCTCCCGTTCTCTGCTACTTCTCCCGTTCTCTGCTACTTCTCCCGTTCTCTGCTACTCCTCCCGTTCTCTGCTACTCCTCCCGTTCTCTGCTACTTCTTCTCCGTTCTCTGCTACTTCTCCCGTCTCTGCTACTCTTCTCCCGTTCTCTGCTACTTCTCCCGTTCTCTGCTACTTCTCACGTTCTCTGCTACTCCTCCTGTTCTCTGCTACTTCTCCCGTTCTCTGCTACTTCTCACGTTCTCTGCTACTTCTCCCGCTCTCACCACTGCACTTGGAACTCTGGCATTTCTTTTTCCAATTTTCTTTGTGACCAAAATATCCACATCGCAAAAGAATTTCTGTCTATCGTCTGCAACATATCTAATAGGCAAATTCGACATAGAAAAATAAATAAATGATATATGAAGAAGTAGCTCAACAGTAATGTCACTCTCTGAAGTGGCTGTTCTCAGTTCTAAACCAAGGGTCATCTCTGTGTGCCTTTGTCACAAAACTTAGATTGTGAGCTCATTGGGAAAGGAACCAATTGTGCCTGCACATTTATTTATGGAAGGGAAAAAAATATTATTATTATATATGGTTCTGCATCAAGGAAAATATGTCAGGAGCCTAATAATAACCCTGTTTCATTCTACTAAATCCCTCCCAGATTCGGTAAAATAAAACTAAATATTTACCAGGACAAAGTCACTAAGACGGGTCCAATTGTTGAACCCATCATTCTTTCAGGTAAACTATATACTATATGCGACATTTCTTAAAATACTTTAAGTTCAGTGACCTATTCCGTAGATTCTGTTGATTCCGGACTACAAATTTTTAGTTTCACATAATGTTAAGTTATCAATTGAAGAATGTTTTGGGCGGGACAGTATTATGCACCTACGAATAGAACACAACGAAAAATGCCACTGTAAATAAAAACATTATTAAACTCATCTTCTATCAACAATTTCACGTATGACCATTATCTGGTAAACACTTTGATAGTTAACGGGACTCCCTTTGCAGCAATAATGGGATACAATCCCCGTCATTTTCCCCTGTATGTTGAGATAAATTGACATACCTCCAACAAAAAAAGTATTGTTACGTCGAAATACGTCTCGAGCTGGAATTATCCACGCTAACAAAAGCCGTTGGATAGGAGGAAGGCTAAATAAACTAAAGTCTGCATATTAAAAGCTTGGAGACTGAACTACTAAAGACCTTGTCTTTCAGAAGACAGAGAGAAAAAAAGAAATCACAGATGAAACGCCGTGGAAAATGCTGCAGTCCTTTTAGAAGATTTTTGCGTAAAAAGGCAGAAAAAAAAAACTGCTGCTAAGTACACAAACATGCAAGAAGCAGACTAAGCGAACAAGAAGAGACTTGCTGTGTGATGACAGTATTTGTTTTAATGTTCGGCCTTAAAGGATTAGCCGTAAAGCTGCACTACGTTTAATTACACTACTTCCATACTTCAATCTCCCATGAATCTTAAATGGGAGACAGAGGTGTAAAACGACAGTTTTTATGAACATATGTGATTGCTTTTTAATTGGCTTAGACACTGCATACTTGGGGCCTTACACTGATTGTTCCAAAAAAAGGTCATTTATTTGGAGGGGGGTTCAAATCAGCTGCTTTGACTAATACATTTCTGAAGAATGGTCTTGCAGTTTCAATGCTGTCTGACACAGAAGTCAAGCTGCCGCACTGTTAGAGAAATGATAAATACAGAGAGTCGGACGTACTAAATTAGCTTAAGATACACTAATAAAGTGTAATTGGTGATTAGTAACCCAGGGATCTGAGCGCTGCTAGTATACTCTGCATGTGACGCACTCGACGTTTGGTTTGAAAAGTCGTGTTTCATTTCCCCCCCGCCACGTTTAAAAAAAAAAAAAAGGGATCTCTTTGTGCACGTAAAAACCACCAGAGAACATCGTAAATAGGAAGTTCATTTAATACATAGCATGCGTTTGCACCCGTGCCAAGTTTGGAAAAATATACCCCGTTATTACTCTGTGCCCAGGACATACTTGAAAACGAAAGGTAACTCTCAATGTATTACTTCCTGGTAAAATATTTTATAAATAAATAAATAAATTATTATTATTATCATCGTTTATTTGCAAAGCGGCAACATATTCCGCAGGGCGGTACAACGGAGGGACAGAGTTAAAGATAAACAGAGAATGACATATCAAAAAAGGACAAACTGTTAAGAGTATACAGTATGTTAAATTGTCCCCAATTTTATTGCTGTTTTGAACATTTATGATTAACATAAAAGCACACAGTGGCCCTTATTCTGTAAGGTGTGATAAGATGACGTGCTATTGCATAAAAGCCCCATTGACTTTTCATGCGATTGTACGTCATGTTCGCTTGTCACACCTTACAGGATAAGGGACAATGTTTCCAATTTAGAATACAACTTTGTTTGCAAGTTATCCATCGTGTTGAAACAGCGAGCGATTTTGTGAGAGTGAGGTGAGCTATAGCAGTCTTGCGTAGATATGGCTTTAAAATACGATTCTCCTAGAAACGAAATCCACTTTTACAAAAGCGCAGGCGCACCCATTTCTGCAGAACTTTCTGTATTCTCCTTTTTGAGTTTTTCATTCCTGACCGAAAAAGATTTGAGTCTAAATGTCGGTTGGCATTAGGTGTTAATTATCACCGATCCTATTCTTTATTATAGCATTCTATTCTCTTTATGCTAAGTTTTCCTTTTTTTTCCGGGACGCCTGAATAGTAAATATAGCAACAATAGCAGTATGTCACACTTTGCTTTATCAATTCTAATGACAGTAGAAGCCAATGCAAACGTCTATATCCGCACGTTCATTTATATATGTTTTATTTGCCAGCACTTTATTTACTGCGCTGGGGGAAAGATTTCAATATCTACTTAACACTACTATTTTGTGTCATGACATAACGCCAAGAAACCTTCAGCACGGTGCATGCAACTGCGAATTTAAGGGGTCAATTTCCCTTGACAAATGCCCATTTCCAGCAATTCGCACCACGCTCCTATGTATGTAATTTTGTCTCATTCGATCCTCAAATAACAAGTAATTGTGGCAGGACCCTCCATAAAATATCGAAGGACAACTCAGCTCAAGTCACTAATGAAGGCTGCATTATCTGCACTGTGAATCTATCTTGCCAGTTTCTAACCATTGTGCTGTCAGCCAAGGGGTTAAAAAAGCAATGACCGCACCTTTTCATTCTGAAATCACAACCCACCAATGACATTTCGAAATGGATACAAAGATGAAAAATGTTAACATTAAAAAAAAAAAGAAAAAAATACAGTACAAGGACAACACAAGCCGGATAAATGAACGTGTGTCACTCTCGTCGCACTTTTCAAACAAAGCCTGCGCATTACTGAAGAGACACACTTGAAGTGAAGATCTTTCCAGGCGAAAGCAAACGAAGTGCAAAAATGTCTAATTATTTTAGTTACATTCCTTTGCAGGTTTCAAGACAAACAGAAAGATCTCCGCGGGACAGAAATAAGTGCAGGTTCACGTGCGTGTGACATTCAAAAACAACAGCAACGTGTCACAGACATGGAACGCTTAGTCACACCTTTAGCCGTGACTTACATCTGAAATCATTACCACGGCACATGCAAAAGTGGCAGCCTCCACGGGACCGGAGTGAGTGAGATGTGAGGGTCTTGGGGCAATAAAAATGGGAAAGTACTTATTTCTATCAGGGAGGATCCAGTGAAATCTATGAAACGCTGACACTAAAAATCAGTGAGACTCAGTGAGAGTTCACATATCTGTACATATACATATATACATATATACAGTACATATACAATGTAATATCGAGGTGGAAAAACCACACCTAATATTAGTCTATATTATGAGTGTACTGTATGCCTAATAATTTACACAGACTATAAAATAAGTAGGGAAGACAATAACAAATAATATCAATGTACAGTATAATGTATAGTTGACGCCACTTTAATTGGACTATTTATGTCCCATTGCCTTTAAGAACTGAAGGAGGTAATAAGTATGATTCTAAAATTAACAATTAAAATAAGACTAAATTGAGAATGTCGGGGTAAGTGACATTTTCCATTTAAATAACCTGATTTCTGTTTTAGTTTTTTTTTTTTAAAAACCTAAAACCAGTCTTATTGAAACGATAACGTGTATGTTCATTACCGGCCACGTCGTGTTTGCAAAGATCATAGAAATGAATTCGGGCATCATGTCGCGTGATTTAGCTCGAACCCCATTACTTGCAAGGTTCAGAAAGGCTCTGACTTCATTCTGCTCGGCCTACATTCCAGAATCTCGCTCATTTTGGTAAAACGGGTGGCATCTCTGCAAATGGGAAGGTTTTATGAGAGAGACACCTGAAGTTCTATTTCTAGGCGACCAGCTTGCTGCACATTTAGAGCTGAACATGCAACGTAGAACTTGAATGAAAACTTTACAAGCTTGGCCAAAGTGTATTATGTGTATACTCTAGATCAGGGGCAGCCTGGGGCACTGATTGAGCCACCTGTGCTGAAGCAGGGATATCCATAAAACCTGACCTGGCCATTGAGGACTCGAGTTGACTACTCCTGCTCTAGATCTCTATCAAAACATATTCCAGTGTAGGTAATTGTAGGTAGATGCAGATAATTAGATTAGTAGCATCAACAAACGTTTTAAAACTCGTTCAAATGAAGACTTCCATTCTACTGGTAAAATCCCGTTAGCTGAAGATGACTTTGCTTTGCAAGTCACATAAACACTGTACTAAGCTGTAGAATATGGTGGTCGCTCTATAAACAAACTATAATAATAATGAACCCAGGTCTTATGCTTTTTGGTAATGGGCATACGCCTCACGTTGGGTATATTTCCTTTTGGCAGCGGTGGTGATTACAAACTCACCTACGGCACTTTTTAAATAAGACAGGTCGATAGGAAAACTAGCGTCCGATACACTTTATTTATTCCCTTCAAAGTGCTGGTGCGGGTACACTTAGGTAATTATTAGCAAAATAATTGCAAGAAAGCTTTAAAAAAAAATAATCAATCAGTTATGTGAAAATAAAAAATTGTCAGAAAGTTGGACCAGAGTAATGTGGGGATATTAACACTGCCGTGGCTTTAACATGGGTTTTGGGTTTTAGATACATGACATTTATTTACGTTATCAATTTGGATCTGTTTACGCTCACAGAGTATTTAACTGTTTTCCAGCAAATACATTTTTATCAAGTAAATAATAATATTTTTAAAAAAAGCCTGTGGGCCTTTATGTGTTAAGTTGTGCTTTGAAAGATTTCGCCAGACACATTGCAGGGCGGTGAGTCAGATCTGGTGAGTAAATTATTTTACAGGAATACATTTCTTCCTGGAAACATCAAACGGTGCAGACGTGTGTGAGGGTGCAGTGTGGTATCTGGGGGGGCTCGGGAGTCTGAATGAAACACGAGTATTATCGAGTTCCATGCTGGAGGGGCCTGCGAGGCATTGCTGGATGTGAGTGATATGGTGATCACAAGGAGGGGAAGAACACGTCGCTCCAGTTCTTCAATTTGTGAATAAATGAAACTACTGTTTGTGTAACTTAAGTAATCTAACTGGCGCTTGAAACAAATAATAAAATTAAAAATGACACGTTCTGCCTCATTTAACAAGAGTGATTATGCCCCGTCCTCTTCATAAATGACCCCCCCCCAAAAAAAAAAATAATAATAATCTTTTTAAATTTTTAGCCCCATTTTGCAACTTTCTGCTCTTCAGCAATGTCAGTATGCAGAGCGATAAACCCTTCCAGTGCGAAGAGGGTAAAACCATGTGATACCACATGAGACTGCAATGTACTGGTTTGCAAAGTGTTGCTAGCCACTTTGGCGGTGAAGTGGTTAAATGACCCCAAAAGCTGTTGCACATAATGTTGTGAACAATTGTATGATATTATCTTTGACATGTTATGCCTGCTGTGTGCAGCTTCAGAGAGTAGCAGGCTTGTCCTGTCAGTGACATATGTTAGATGCTTTCTGTCTTAGAAAAGTTGGAGGGGAGTTTCTGTGACAACCCATCTGATGTTAAACATCAGGAGGACCATTTAACATTTGGATTCTCTCTGATCAAACTTTCAGAGGTTATTGTGGAGAGGCGCACCCCTCCCGAGTATTAATATCAGGACAGATAGCATGCAAAAACTTATCAGTGTAGATACAACGGCTTCATTGTATTGGCCAATACAGGAAAAGTATGCACTGATGTTACACTTGTGCATATTACTCCATGTAGTCCCCATCTGAAGAAGGGACCTCTGTGCTTTTCAAACCCCATAAATGACAGAATAACATCTCTGTTTAATTTATATGTTGGTCCCATAAAAGGCATCTCTAGTTCCCCCTGAGCCAGATATAGCTGCGAGAACTCTACACTTCTGATAACTATAGATCTAGACTGAGTTATACAGCATGGAGTCTTAATATGAAACCATGCATAGTATTTTCAATATAGTAATACCAAATATAACCAGGCAGATTTCTATGTGGATAAACTGATGTGTACACTTGGATCTACTGGGTATATTGATTTTAATTATTACAAGTAGACATAATAATGTTCTTATCACTGTAAGCTTATCACTTTATTATTTCATTAAATATGTATATTGTGTGTGTTTAAAGAGCAAAATAATAATAATGAATGAATATATATAGAAAATGATCTCTGTGTTTGTGTATATATATATATATATATATATATATATATATTTATAGTAATATATATATATATATACACATATATGCACTATTCCCAATAGTGTACAGCAATAAACCCATTACTAGATGAAATCTATCCATGACATGCCTTACCTTGAAAGCGATGGGTAAGGTCTTGTTGCACCTCCAGTGGGTGGGTAGCACCGAGCAGAGGAAGTTGGGACTGTCTGTCCGGACCAGCTCCCCCGGGTGATCGGACAGCACCTCCACCATGTTCCGGTCTGCATTCCTCAGCTTGCCCACCAGGGCGGCGCTGCTGTCCGGGCCGCCCAACGGTGGCATAGGCTGGCTCATCTTCCCCGGGCTCAGAGTGGTGGAGGGCGGCGTGAAGCGACGGCTGGTGCTGGTATCTACGGGGATACGCATCACAACAAGCCTGGTGAATTAAAGCTAATAATCTCTGAACAAAGGATATCACCACCAAAAACAGCACAAAGTGACTCAAATCTGCGGCGATCAGCATATAAAAAAAAAAAAAGTCTGATATCACAGTCCTAAAATACTAACTGGAGAAGCAGAGAAGAATGATAAGTAATGTACAGGAGGAACAGATCGGGTGAGTTGTCAATCTGATTTCAAGTTCAATTTTTGATGTTATCCAAAGTTTTTTTTTTGGTGTTAAAAGTTTTTTTTTTTTTTTTTTTTTTACAGTCACAAAGACCCTGACAATTTTTCTTTGGTGGGTAATTTAAACCAAAAAGGTCTTCCCAGCAGCTAACATCCTATAAGTTTTTTCCAGGTTATTTTCCTAAAGTCCCAATAAAACACAAAATACATTAGTGTCTTCTATCCACAGAGCAGAAAAATGTTTTGTTTTTTTTTGGTGTGGTTTTTTTCACCCCCCCCTCCTTTCAGCGAGAAGCACACTTCAGAGATCAGTTCAAGGGCTGGTGATTTCCAATGGTCAAGCAGCCAGGCACTGCATCAAATAGTTACACACACACAGGTTCTGCAGAGAACTTTAAACACAACACAAATCCATTCATTGTCCTTAGCAGGGCTTTGCTAATCAGTGGTCAGTAGTTTTCATCTTGTTCTTTCTGTGTCACTCTGGACACCTCTCCCAGGCATTGACAGTGAGGTCCTCCCAGTCCAGCATCTAGTGGCTTTTGGGGTTGTAGAGGGTTGGATCTTGGTTAAACTTGTGGCTTCTGCTGTGGTTTTATGAGCACACACAGAAAAACCCAATCATCAGGCAATGTGTGCTGATGACTCACTGTCAGTTTTTGGTTGTGTGTGTGTATGTGTGCAATATCTCAGTTTAAAACTCTTCCTCATATTCAGTCTGATGACCAGCCAGGCTGCTGCTTCCCCAGCAGGTGAACCTGCAACAGTTTCCTGACTCCCAACATCAACCAAGTGCCTTCAGGGTCTGAAATGTGATACTTTGTAAGCAAGAAGGGGAGTTTAAAAAAAAATAATGTATTCCAAACACCTCATACAAATATATATGAGTAGCAAAGAAGTAAGAAAAGGAGGACTTAAGAGTTCTTGTGCAGCAGCTTCCTGATCCCCAATGAAACTGTGGCTAATACTTTGTCGTTCTTCTCTGAAAGGGTTGTAGTGTTTGCTCCTGCTGATCTGGAAAGGACCCCGCCAGCAGCAGCTCTGTCCATCCCCTGCTCTATGAATGAGAGTGACTGGAAGTGGATTTGCTTTTACAGTAAGGAGTCCGGAGGAATGTCATTCCCCCTGCTCGGCTCATTTGCATACAGGGGAGGGAGCTGGCCAGTCAGAGCGCTTTCCGGTGGGAGTCAGGGCGTGGCTCGGGTCCCGGGAGCTGCTGGAATGGAACCTGCCCCGCCCCCAGCTACTGTGGGGATAAAGAGATCTCCGCAAGTGTCAATGGGATGCCTGGGAGGCTGGGGCAGCCGCAGCCACAGCACACTGCACATGGGTGCAGAGCTGAGCGCTGGGGCAGCTGCAGCCACAGCACGCTGCACATGGGTGCAGAGCTGAGCGCTGGGGCAGCCACAGCACGCTGCACATGGGTGCAGAGCTGAGCGCTGGGGCAGCAGCAGCCACAGCACGCTGCACATGGGTGCAGAGCTGAGCACTGGGGCAGGGGCACCCACAGCACGCTGCACATGGGTGCAGAGCTGAGCACTGGGGCAGGGGCACCCACAGCACGCTGCACATGGGTGGCAGGGTCAGTCCGGAGGAGGGGGCTGTCTGTATCACTCACTCTTTCACATCAAGGTGCAGACCTAAACTTTGCTATATAGGAAGGATTTGCGGTTTGGAAGGGGAGTTTCTACTTTTACTGTACCAGGGGTAGGGGTGGGGGTGGGGGTGGTGAAACTAAGGCTTCAGGGGATCCCCACCCGCCCCCTCTGGGATTATGGCAATGTATGTATGTTGCTGATTTTCAATGTGCAGCACCCCACCCTAAAAAAAAATAGTTACTGCAAACATATATATTTAATATTATTAACCCCATTCACCGCCAGAAGTATAAGATCCATGGGTCATTTATCACATGCATATGTTCCAGCGCAGAAGGGGTTAACACACTTAATGTCAATTCTTACATCCTATGAGAGGCAGGAGGGGCCTCAAATTCTTGCTCTCTCTCTCTCTCTCTCTGACATTGATGGGGGTTAAAAAGGGGCCCTGGATGTGTTTTTCCCTGTCACATTTTGATTAACTCATTCCTCACCAGAGGGGATTGAAAGCTGCTGCCGGAGATAATGTGTTATTTGTATTCAAAAGCATTGCCCTTTAAACCTGGACACTGTCGGAGGCGATTCACCCAAGTGCAGCCCCGAATCAAAAGAGTTTGAAAAGCACGGAGTATATCATTATAATAATAACACTAATAGTAATGTGCATTTTACTCCTCTAACAGCTTTAAAGTACCAAGGCACAAATGGGTTAAATAGTGAAAAATTAAACGACGTAAAAAAACAATAGTGTTAAAATGACCCAGTGCTTGAGTGTTTTATGCAGCGCCAAGAAAGCCTTTACTGCACTACACGGCTACGTAAGGCGGTTTAAAAAGACCATGCGGAAATAGAAGTTTTTTCACTGCTCAAATCCCTCACAATCTCTAGCAAGTGATTGGAAGGAATACAGTCTCCCAAATCCTTCTGTCTTCTCTGCAACGTATAAAAGTGCAGAACAAATTGTCCTACAGATATATCTCACAACATTCAGAGATAAAGGATGGTCCTATCCTCTCTGAAATGTAACACAAATACACACGTTTAACTGAAAAAGTAGGATCCGTGATACATTCTATATCTCTTATCAGATGCAGATACAATAGATATCTTCAAAAAAAAATAAAGCTGATACATTGTTTTAGAAAGGAACGGTATACAGGGATATACCAAAGAAGTACACATGGGAAGGATGTTGATCCAGGGAGTAATCTGATTGTCATTACTGGAGTCAGGAAGGAATTTATTTTCCCCCTTATGCGATATCATTGGATATTTCACTGGGGTTTTTTGTTTGCCTTCCTCTGGATCAATATACTGTAACTACACATATAGGATAAGTATCTGTCGTCTAAATTTAGCAGAGTTTAACTTGATGGACATCTGACTTTTTTCAACCTCATCTACTATGTCACTGTATCGTACTGTACGTAGATAAATACTACAAAATGAGGAGATTCAATATCTCTTGATAAAATTCCTTAAATAATCCTACACCCCGCGCAACTAAGAGCATGTAACCTCATGGAGTAATGCAAGAACCAAAGAGTTTCCTATCTAATTATTGCTGGCAGAGGGAGGCCAAGTGACACAGGGTGACACATAGTCACACAGCAAGAGAACGCAGCCCAGGCTGGAATGCAAGCCACACGCTCGTGGATGTAAGATCACTCGCACCTTAACCACAAATCCACGTAATAAAAGGGCAAGTAATGTTTGAGTGTCGAAATAAACACTTTCTGACAAAGGGCTTTGCCCCAAAGATTATCTTAATGTTGTATACTTGTTAGGTACCCCCGCTACAGCTAAATGTGACCGAAGGGAATGGTGCTAAGAGGGGCAAATTAATGAAAACACTGAAGATGAACAGAACCCCTATATATACAGTAGCACTCTCTTCCTATGTGAGATGGTGGATGAGTTAAAATATCTTTATTTTGAAAAGCTTCGTTAAAACAATGGGGTTTAAAACATTTATTAAATAGTACCAAGTTTTGTTAACTCTTGGGGTTTTTTACTCCAGAGGAGTGTCAATAGGATATTAAAGTCCAGTGTTTAGGGAACTCACTGACCCTAGTGTCCCTCATATAGAGTGATTGACTAGAGATTGGTGTTTGTATGGGAGCGATAGTCTTGACCATATATGTAGTGCCACAGTAAGTGAGTACTAATTGGTGCGCTAACACAAGGACCTGTTACTGTGCTGCTAGACACTGCAGCCAGTAGTGTAATATTGATTCGTTATGTGCAAATCTAGGTAGTTGTGCACCAAATGTTGTTCACTGACGCCAACATTTAATATCTTATTGACACTCCTCTGGAGTAAACAACCCCAAGAGTTAACAAAACTTGGTACTATTTAATAAATGTTTTAAACCCCATTGTTTTAACGAAGTTTTTCAAAATAAAGATATTTTAACTCATCCACCATCTCACATAGGAAGAGAGTGCTATATATAGCGGTTCTGTTCATCTTCAGTGTTATCTTAATGTTGGCCAACTGCAAAAAAAACCCTTATTATTCTTTTTGACACACAGTGTGTGGCCCTCAGTCTCTCCTGTGTGCGGAGACCTTTTTGGCATGTTTTGTCCCCTCTGAACTACCCTGGACTTGGTAAGCCCATTATTTGAGTTGATGTGAAGTGTAAGCTTCTGTTTCTCCTTGGATAGACTTGACGTTGCTACCTGCAGCAATTTCGAAAAGCAAGCAATTCGTTGGAACGCAATGGGCAGGACCCTCTGGTAATGATGGGGTTAAAAAATAAACATTTAAAAAAAAAAAGGATCTGTCCATGTTCCCCCTGACTATAGAAAATGTGTTTTATTTTTCCCCGTCTCTCTTTTTTAAACACAGACGTTGTTGCCTAAAACACACGCAAACTGAACCAAGAGGAGCTCTGTGTCCTCCCAAGCTGGAAGACACAGTGGTTAGACTTCCAGTAACTGCTACAGCAGGAATTTGGCCACAGACACACAACCATATGGGAGGGAGCAGGGCTGAGAGAAATGATCAGTGTCTCATTCACTCAAACCTACACAAGTGGGAGAGGAGTGTCTAGAGACAGTCAGATTTCTGCAACAGATCCCTCCTGGTAAACCCTACATATTTTATTGGGGGAAACCATGCGTACGCAAACTTAACTGTACAATATCAGTTCAAAGAAAGACTTCATTTTTTAGTTTTATTGCAGGATTCAAGTTAGTATTTCAATCACTTATAATTGAAAATGCATAGTGGTGAGCAGGGCCATAAATGTAAGTCTGTTCAGTGATTTTTGTATCCTTATAGGACACAGAAATTAGCTGGGCACACATTAAAGCAAATGTATTTATCAATCACCATAGTGAGCAAAACATAGGCCAAGTTCAAATGTATCTCCTTATATGCGCATCTCCCTCTCATTATCCGCCCCAAATCAGACAGAAGTTGTTATGCTTATTCTTCATTCTTGTATAGATTTGTCCATGGTAAAACAGTTCAGTCATTCTCACTCCCTTATTTAAAAGGAGGTTGTTCTGTAATGTTTATGGGAAGCTTAGCTGTCACAGTTTAAGAGCCCAAAGTAAAGGGCTTTCTGGCCCAAAGGCTGACATTATAGTGGAAATATCGTGATTTGTAAGACTAAGACTCTTTAAGATAACTGATGCTAGAATGAGTGACATTGTTTCCCAACGATTGAATGACACTTGACAGGCCTGTTTTGGGGGCATAATACCAAAGGGAGCCAATTGGGATTTTAATTACCAAGGTCACAGAGCCACACTGTACTACTGCTCAAGAACATGGATCTGGACTCAAATTACAGATAATTTCTTTAATCATAGTCCACTTAAACAAAAACTGCTGTGGGTGTTTGACAAATGAGTTGGTTACCATCCTGCAACTTCATATTGAGGGGCTGGGAAGCAATGATGTCCATAAGTACAACGTAGAGTTAGAATTAGGGAAATTGTTACAAGATTTTCCCCTTCCGTTAGAAATCATACTTTTGGGTGAGGCTACAGAGAGACTGCACACACTAACTTTGCAAAAACAAAAACAAAAAAAACACACCTAGCTTGTTATATTTAATATGCACCCCCCAAAAAATAATATTGAACATAATCTTGAGCTAACTTTAAACCAGAGTTAAACTTCATCAATACCCATCCCCCATTCATAAATGCAGTGCTATTTCTCTATTGTGTAGTAAGGGTTTAAGTACAGCAGAGGGCGCCAACAGACCTGTTCACGGATTCACGCTGTCGTTAGTGTACGACTCGCAGCAGGACTGCTATCTGTAGGACTAACCAGTTTACACAGCAGCACAGCGGGAGATATCATCCAGGCGCTTTTACCAACACCAATATTGGAAACTTTTCAGAGCACATTATCTTGTTCTTTTTATGAAGCAATCACCAACCACGTGTAAAAATCTCTTCCAGGAAAGTTTGCAGCATTGACAAACTTATCAACCCAAGCAAGACCAAAGCAAATAAATAGTCTTAAGTAACTGTTTTTTTTTTAAAAAAACTCATTCAGTAATTACAACAACGCATTTCTTGCTTATGTGTTGTAGACTCCTCTCACAGTCATGGGAGAAAATATCATTATATTTGGTTATTAAATGTGCCATCGTGACTTATCACCGCGTATAATATAATATACCTAGCACACTCCACTATAACATATACAAAGAATCATTATTTTTCAGGCCCCCATTACAATGAAGGGGTTAAAATCGACCCACCACCTTCTTTATATCTCTTAGGTTCATATTTGCTCGTGTTCTATGCTAGATTGGATTAAAAGAACATGAGTTCTTTACTTTCTGACACGTTCTTATTACTGGAATGTTTTTTTAGGGGGGAGGGTGGGGGGGGGGGTAATTACTAACTAGGTTGATCGGCTTCAAATCAACAAGATATCATTTCCCTGTAATGAGTTTTAGGTACTTCCAGCACTTATGGGTTTAAAATATTTTTTAAATAATTGCCCCAGGAGTGCCAAGATGTGAGTTATTATGTAATTAATTATAGCCTGGGTTGCATTATACAGACAGACCTAGGGTGTGACTATTTCCTCTGTCCTAAATTACTAAGACTAGAAAATCAACTAATAATTGATATACAGAAAGCTTCGCATTACAAGGAGCATGTCTGTCTAAGAAGCCAAGGAAACCTTTACAAATACGGATAGTTTTAAAAAGGTAGCCAATTTTAAAACTATAATAATAATTACATATCGAAATGATCCATTTAAACATGTATATACATCTCCCTATTTAAATCTAGCTGTAAATTGATTTAATTATATGTTATTATGGTGTAGAATGGGCCTCCCTTAAAAACGTATTCATTAACACATATTAAAACAGAGGAAATGATCTTCAGGTGGAAGGTATTTTAGTTTCAGTAAATATAACTGTTATTAAAGTACAAACTCTGTAAAATATGCACAGTGTTTATTTGTAGTTTTATATTAATATTTCTAATGTACAATTGCAAATAAGAAAACAAAATGAATAGAAAAAGAAGGTCCTTGTATTTTTAGCAGTATCGTTACAGTTCATCAACTGATTGTTACTGTTTCAATGTATAGGTTGCTTATGAAATTAACAGATCTGCTTGGCAGAAATTATCCCTCTATATAGAAACGAATTGTTGTAACAATGTGGCCATGTATTAATAAATACAGCCCAGGGTATTATTTAGCAAACATAATATTATTTAGTAATCAAAAATCATTTGATCCTGGTTATTTTTAACTGAACAAAATCAAACTATTGACGTTGGGAATGATTCCTGGTTCAGTTGCTATTGAGAGAAACAGCACAGTATGTTACTATTAAGAAGGGAAATAGATAATAGCAGAATTAAGGTTTCCCGGAAATTTCCGGCTGAGGTTTTCCTGATGTGAGAGACCAGGAACCTGCGCAAATTCTGCATCCCCGAATACTACTGTACTATACGTTAGCTCTTATTATCTGTTATATTTCATCACTGGCTTCACACACACGTGTTAATGAATACGGCTTGGGAAATATCCCTCTTTATTCATGTACCTAACAGCTTTAAAGGTAAGATCTTCGTCTTATTTAAAGGTAAGATCTCTAATAGTCTTTTAAGACTAGTAAATTATACAATGTCATACACACACAGATACAAGCAGACACACACACAACTGTATATATTTATATAAAAACATGTATATTTGTGATATAATAATATAATAAAAAATGTTATTCTCCAGTTTTACGCAAATAGTAGCACAGCAACAAGGTCTCTCGGATATAGGAGAGAGAGGGAGGGAGAGATGTAGAGAGAGAGATGAGAGAGCGACAGAGAGAGAGACAGAGAGAGAGAGAGAGAGGAGAGCATATATATCTATCTATTATATATGTATATATGTATATATATGTTATATATGTATATATATATTACATATATTTCATTTTTATGCTGTGTGTTTCTGTATTACTATTGGAATGAAATCGGGCAATGAGCATTCATTTACCTTTTTTTAAACCATTATTGCTTGACACAGACCCCATAATGCTGTTACAGGAAACTCTATGTATTTTTTTCCTTCTGATAAACAGGTGAAGAATTGTAAAATGAAGAAAATCAGCTGAATGAATCCCCTGTCCATAGAAATCCTGCTCTAACCTCACAGATTTCAGAGTGAAAGGAGACTCACAGCCCAGATTACAGGCAGCATCTACTCATGTCATTCCTACAGTATACTGCCAGGGATGGGCAGCAGCAAGGCATCCAGCAGCAAAACGGTTAATATATTAATTGGGAAAGGCAAGGAAATTAGGGAAAAAATAAATACACATTTTTGTGTTATGGGGTATTCTTTTTTTTGCATCTTTTTCATTGATACTGCTGGACATGGTGATGTTTTATTTTTTATTGTTTTTCTGATTTTAAGTATAGAGAATTTTATAAATACTTCTTTAGATTGTAAGCTCTGTGGGGCAGGGATTTCCGTTCCTGCTGTCTGACTTTGTTGCACTTATTGTATTATAATCCCCTGCACTGTATTATCTGTTTGTAAATCGCCGAGCATACTGTGGGCGCTATAAGACATGTAGATGAGCATACAGTTGTATTTGTGTATATATTATATATATATATATATATATATATATATATATATATATATAGATACACACTGTACATACTTCCTATATTCTAAGGTTCAGAAAGATAAAGGAAAATAAAACAGCAAACCTACAAATAATATATAGAACAGCACAAGGATAATTACTGCCCTCACCTGGAATTGTGCATTTCATTAAATTGTTAATTTCTCATTATAGACGCCTGGTGTTTGAAAATTCTCTATGATTAATGTGCCAGTGTTTGACTCTTCAGGATTGTGGCTCTTCTTACCTGTTAATACAAATAAATCAGGCAAAACTATGCTGGCAATCCAGTAAATAAATGTTCCCATTGAAACCAAAGAGATCTTTTTCTTTGATCAACCTGTTCTCCCTCAGATTTGCAGCCAGAAAATGAATCAATAATTCCCATTTATCAAATAATCCTGACGGCAAAAACTGGATATAAAAAAATGTCATTGTCTCATTACACCCGGAGGGACCTTTTTCTTTGATAAATTAGAAGCATAAACTGTGTATATATACATATATATTTATCTTAAAGAAGAAACAAGCACTCACATTTAAAAAAATATATATAATCTTTGTAAAAGACTAATATATATATAAAATCAAAAGCGAATAGACGATACCATTCTGTGGCTTACGAAATGCTTTTATGCATATATGTACTGTATATATATATATATATATATTTAAATATATATATATGTATATATATATATATATATATATATATATATGTAAGTATATATAGGGCCTATGCACAAAGATTATATTTAAAAAATTCAATGCGAGCCACGATTTCATTGCTAAAAAGTAATACAAATCATCAAAAAATGCGCATCATACTTCATAGACTTCATACAGACGACACATCATTTGCTGTTTGAAATCATTTTTGACACATTGCATGATGATACATTTCTGATGAATTAAAATAAAAGCAGAATTGTGTATTTTTCTTTATTTACAAGCAGTATGAATACATCTAAATCCTAAATGCAATAGTGTAATATTAGTTCTAATAGCCATAACTGTGAAACGAATACATTGTGGTAACCTGTTTTGCTGCGTCAAATTGATACATAGCAACTTGATTCTGCGCTAACAATATATAAACAGACTTTCTAGCGTTGGTGCCAAGTGACTACAGGATGATTCTGACGTCATTTTTTTTACATTCACACACATTCTTTAGAGCATAAACGATTTAATCTGTATGCCTGTCACAGTATTTTCTGGGCTTTAAACAATGAACACTCTTTTTTGATGCTGCTTTTTTGATGCTGCTTTTTTGATGCTGCTTTTTTGATGCTCTTTTTTGACGCAGATGGAGAAAATCGAAATATGAAGTTCAAATTTCCCTGCTCCAATATTGCACCACTCAAGCCATCTGCAATGCTTAGTCCATAGATCTAATAGTCATTTCCCAATGCCATCAAGAATCAGACTTCTTCTCATAAAACAGAACTGTGTAACATTTGCTTGATGTTTTTAATCTCAACATATTCCTGCTTTGCCCACGGAAAACTGGTAACATTCTACAGTAGCAAATAGAACGGGACAGACTCAAATGAAAAAGTGCTAAGTAGCAATAAGAATAATACAGGTATGTGACATTTGACAACAAAAAAACCCAGAAAATATTGGGGAATTCTAAAATGCCATACATAATTTTATTTATTATAATATATATATATATATAATCAAAAGACGATATATATAGACGATAACGTTCTATGGCTAACGAAATGCTTTTATTTGTGCGAGCTGAGGAGATCAGTGTATCTCGAAAGCATTTCGTTAGCCACAGAACAGTATTGTCTATTCATTTTTGATTATTAAAACTCGGCTAACACGGTACTGATACCTCTACATACTGTAAATATAGGGGACAAAAAGTGGCCGCACACACTGGGTAAAGATCTCTCAGCAGAGAGGTTGGTGGTGCATGGTAAAGTGGGGGTAATAATAGAGGGGTAAGATCAGTAGGTGATCAAAGTACCAGCACAACACGGAGGGTAGTGCAAAAAAGGATTTAATGATCCATCAAGGGAACATATCCCAATGTTTCGGTCCTCAAAGGGACTTCTGAGGTCATATATATATTATATATATATATTTATATATATTTCATCATATATTTATAGTTGTGATAATTCAGAGAATGGGTTAAGGTTCGGGCCAGTCCATGAATGACTGTAAACATGTGTTGATGGCCTCCCCAAGCACTTGGATGGGTTGATAATAATGTATTGTCATAAAGTATTTGGCAAGTTCTGCAGCCAAAAAAAGAAAAGATTTTATAGGCCTAATAAAAAGCTGCACCAGGGATGTTGCAACCCTACAGATATAGAAACGCTGACACTTAGCAAAATCTCTCAGCTGTAAATCAGGTGCAAGAAAGGGCAGCAGATGTATCCAAAGATCAATGAATTGAGCTGCGAGTCGCCCTGTCCTTCGCCTCGGGTGATTATTACACACTTTCTGTGTTTAAGGTGCTCGAATCCGGCACCCACACCTCTGGGGACACAAAGCCATCCAACAATGTGTCACAATGGATCAGCGCTGCGAGAGATATAATACATCGAGATGAACTCGCGTGTTCCTTTCATATCCAAAAGTTCCTTCCTTTAATATGCAAAATTGTTTACATATTAAAAGAAGAGACTTTTGGATATCAAAGGAACACGCGAGTTCATCTCTATTTATTATGTCTTTTGCGGCGCTGATGCATTGTGACACATTGTTGGATAGCAGATTTATCAAAAGACATTTTTCCAAATGAAAGCATTGGGTTTTTTTTTTCACTATAAATGGGGTGTATTTTTTTTTTAGCAACACCAAGTAATTCTTCTAGAGTGTTCTCTCTCTCTCGTTCGTGTTCTCTCGTGTTTTCTCTCTCATTCTCTCTCTCTCTCTCTCGTGTTCTCTCGTGTTCTCGTGTTCTCTCTCTCTCGTGTTCTCTCGTGTGCTCTCTCTCATTCTCTCTCTCTCGTGTTCTCTCGTGTTCTCTCGTGTTCTCTCTCTCTCGTGTTCTCTCGTGTTCTCTCTCTCATTCTCTCTCTCTCGTGTTCTCTCTCATTCTCTCTCGTGTTCTCTCGTGTTCTCTCGTGTTCTCTCTCTCTCTCATCAAAAATGAATAGATGATACCGTTCTGTGGCTAACGAAATTTTATTTGTGCGAGCTTTCGAGATACCCTGATCTCTACGTCACCGGAAGAAGAGATCAGTGTATCTCGAAAGCTTGCACAAATAAAAGCATTTCGTTAGCCACAGAAAGTTATCGTCTATTCATTTTTGATTATATACTGTATATAAACAGATAGTGTTTTAAAATTGCACCCAGTATGCCGTTGGAATCACTTTGAACTCTAAGGGATTTATTCAATATGCTTGGATGCTAAAACTCCCATTCAAGTCGATATGCGTTTTCTATGATCTGCCTAGTCAGAGCACGTTGTATAAGCCCCTAACTTGTCCTGTCACAGAACCACTGAGTCTGCCACTGATGGGGTTAAATAGGAATAACATATGCTTCATAAACAGTCATTTTAGTATCACAATCCCTCCCCAGCCCACTAATCAGTGTGCTGAGAACCTGGGAAAAGCATGGACAATTTTCATTCTCTTGAATGGAGGGGGTCACTACTGCTTCTCACCACACTGAGGAAGGACCGAGGAGACAGGACGGTCTATAAGGTGCACTGCTTAGGCAATATGGCCCATCGTTTGTTTTCACAAAGAATGGAAACTTTATATATATATATATATATATATATATATATTTTTCTGCATGTTTCTATTTCTTTTACAATTCAACTAAATAATTTTTTATTTAAAAAAAAAAAAAAAAATGAAATGCCAGTTCCTGCATAGTAATATATATATTTTTCGGTGTATTTTTATTTCTTCATACAGTTCAATAAAATAATTTATATTCAAATTAAATGCCAGTTTCTGTATAGCAATCTACCTTTCCCTCGGTGTCCAATGACCCTTTAATAGTGCCAAGAGATTTTATTTTTAAGGGGAATAATGTATGGGTTTTGTTTAAACTGAGAGCTTTGTCTGCCTCAGGTTTATATTCCTAGCATACAGTAAGTATAAAGTAAGCAGTGTGTGTACGTTTGTGCGTATGCTACAAACTATTGTATGATTGCATTTTTGACACAAACGGCTTCGGGAGGGCGGGGTGCTGATGTAATCCATCTTGTATAGTCTGGGAGAAATTGATAACATTATAACGTTCATGTTTTCATTTCACACGCTCGGTACAGAGATGTCAATATTTTGACATTTCCACCCATTTATATTAGTTATCTTGCATGTTGTGTGAACTTTAGTAACTCTGTCAGGGAATCTTTTTAACTTAAACTGTTTTGGATGCATTTTGCATCATTTTTAATATTTGTAAAGTGTTAAAAAAAATCCCAAGAGGAAGGTACCTTCTCATGTCCTTTAATTCACTCAGAGACCCAGAGTCACTGACAGGACAGGTTCTGTCATGTCACTCATCCAGTCGGGTCCTGTGCCCCTCTCTGAGCTAATTGGGCCCCGATAAACGAATCGGCCCCATGCCTCCCCTCTGGTCAACCAATCGGGCCCAGCGCCCCAGCTCTGCTCAGCCAATCAGTCCATTCCCCCCCCCCCGCTCAACAACTCACTGGGGCCCAGGCGTGACTTCAGTCCTTGGCCCCTGCAAACCTTTCACTGGGCCTGCGAACACCATTGACATCACTGAATTAAAACAAAAGAAATTATCCGTCTGGGTCTCTAAATGCAGCTCATATACTGATTTAAAAAAAAATTAAATGGATGATGAGAAAGACATTTATGCATCAGTGTAGCAAGGTGCTGCTTTTGACTGAGAGTTACTAAGCTCCGATAAGGGGTAACAGAGCTTCATCTAGCATTAGCTACCATTGGTTTGAATGGCAGTTAATGTTGGACCGAGTTTCGACACCCCTAATCTGTGCTTAGGGAATCATTGTCATTAGCTCTCTCTCCACCTCATGTTTTGGGGGGCTGGTGTAGGAGGAATCAGGTATATTATCATGGGGCGTGCCTAATAATGTGACTAGTACTGACTTTTTTCTGTTCATTTTCTTACTGTCAAAAACCATTTCTGGCGTGGCATAAACTCCACTGGCATATAATCAGTGTCCAGCGGAACATAGCTCATTCACCCGGTTCTTACATTGAAAGGAGCTAGGTGCGTATTTGGGCATTATATTTAGCATGGCCTGTGCAAAGAGTTCTACAGAATGATAGCCTAACATTGCGCATTTTAATGCAGTGTTAATCCCTTCATTGTCTTGTAGGGCTTTGAAATGAAATATAACATTTTATAGGCATTCAAACTAAAGGACGTCAGGTAGCTTTCTTTTAGGGTTCAACCTCTTTAAAAAGTTTGGAATTGATTGCTAAAATATGCAGTAACCTGTTTTTTTGTTTTTTCTAAATTTTTAAATTATGAATGAAATCCATTATTTTCTAGGGGTGAAAAGGCAGCAATAATGTTAACAATGATGCCCGACAACTAACAACTAACTCAACTAACAACTAACTCAACTAACAACTAACTCAACTAACAACTAACTCAACTAACAACTAACTCAACTAACAACTAACTCCAGGTCAACAGATTTATAATGATCCAGGCCCGGTTTTATAAAGATCTAAGATTCCTCTATCTCAGGTGCGGCCAAGTCCTCAATTGCCACCAGCAGGCCGGGTATTAGGCATATCCCTGCTTCAGCACAGGTGGCTCAATCAACTGAGTCACTGATTGAGCAACCTGTGCTGACGCAGGTATATCCTTAAAACCTGACCTGTTGGTGGCCCTTGAGGACTGGAGTTGGCCCCGCCCCTGCTCTAGATTGTGAGCTCCCAGGAGCAGGGCCCTCCTGATATTGTGTATCTGTTTGTGCTCGTTTCTGTCCTTATTTGATATGTTATTCTGCTTACGTGTAAAGATCACTGATCAGTCAGCTGCATTTGTAAACAGTTTTCATCTGCAAAATAAGTCTGAGATTGCGATGGAATGTAACCCCTTCCCTGCCAGGTGGGAATAACCCAGCCGGGTCTGTAAAGTGCCAAGCTCAGCTGTACACTATAAGGCTGGGATTATGATGCTGGCGTCGCTGCGTGCGCGCACCCGGAAAGCACTCTGCTGTATTTTCTTGTGGGAGCTACCCCCCGTGCCTGCGCACTTACAGGCGGAGAGGCGCGGTGACGCGGCCGCACCTTGAAAATACAACACATTTTGTATTTTAAGGCGGCTGCTACGTGACGTCAGCGCCCGTGATCTGGTTCAGCCAATGAGGGCGAACCAGCTTCGTGACGCGTCCGCCACGCCCACGCCCTCGCGACGCGTCTACGATCTCCTGCAGCTAAGTTCACAAATCGCTTGGGCTACAGGAGTGCGCGCGGTGGTGCGCTCGTTCTCACGCGGCCGCGCAGGGACAATAATAGGTGCCTTATAGACACACTAGATACTTGAAATGTGAATAAAAAAAATGCAAGATTATACTAATCTAATCTGTATGATTCTCAGGAAGAAATGCAGAAGCAGAAATGACACTGCAGAGTGCAACCCACTCACATAGGCGGGATTATTGTCCCTGCGCGGCCACGTGAGAACGAGCGCGCCACCGCGCGCACTCCTGCAGCCCGAGCGATCTGTGAACTTGGCTGCAGGAGACCGTAGATGCGTTGCGGGGGCGTGGCAGACACATCACGAAGCTGGTTCGCCCTCATTGGCTGAACCAGCCCACGTGCGCTGATGTCACGCGGCAGCCGCCTGAAAATACAAAATGTGTTGTATTTTCAAAACGCGGTCGCGTCAACGCACCTGTCCGCCTGTAGGCGCGCAGGCACGGGGGTAGGTCTCATAAGATAATACAGCAGAGTGCTTGCCGGGTGCTCGCACCCCGCGATGCCAGCACCATAATCTGGGCCTTAGGTATAAAAGTGGGGGTATATTCAAACATGTAGGCAAATAATGCTTATTTACATAACACCTGCAGTGGGGTGGGGGGGGGAGGGGGAGGTTGAGGGGAAACAGCTTCCTACAGTAGCTACAGCAAATGCAATGAGCCTACATTAATATCCTGACGTGTTGTAAAGTATAGGAGTGTACATTGTACAATGGGTAGCGAGAACTAAAGGAAACCAGTTATTAGGCATTTGTAGGGGTGGCTGTTTAAAGGGGTACATTCCATGGACCAAAATGTTACTCTTAAGAGCAGGATCTCCAAGCAGGTGTTTTCATCTCGTCCTTCTGATTTTCTCTTTATCATCTACTCAATCTTAATAGTCACATCGCTGTCATATCACTGTCTTCCTATCACACCACTGCCAATCCCAATTATTTTCTGTATTATTTGTTTTATACAAATCATTTAATCCCATGCACTTGCTAAACCAACCTCGGAAGGAGACATGTGACCGGGGATAAACTATTGTATCACATGCTTCCAAATACTTGACTTAATCCGTGCTCTTCTGAAAATATACTCACTCTTATGTAGTGTCTGCTTGTGGTAAAATTACTGCATTCCGAAAGAATTGCTATGATCACCTCTGTCACTGCGTGTTAGGGGCAGCAGATATGGGCGCCATTCAAAAACAACATGGCAGATTTAGGCAATACTCTTTTGAAAAGCTCAAAACCCAATGGGAGAAATACAAAAAACACAGGGTATTATAGGCAGGACCTCCTGAAGCTTGAAATGTTTTGGCCAAAGGGCCAAAAGACCAAATGACCCATATTTATGACAAGAAAAAAATATCGAAAAAACATATAGTAATGAACTAAATAATTTGTCTTATTGGATGTGCTTTGGGGCTTCTTTGTTTATAATTGCCAGAGTAATGATACTCAGCACCCTTAGATTATGCAGTGTATAAATGTTTATGAGGGATTCAAGTTTGCTTTCCGCACAACAAATAACTCTGCCTTCAATGTGATCAACACATGCATATTATGTTATGGTCCTCTGAGTGTCTTTCCAGCTACCACTAAGAAAAAAGGAGATTGTCCCATTTCAACGAATAAACAGTGACGCTGGGTATCTCACACTGCACGTTAGCAATGAGTAGGAATGAATGCAACAGGTACAGATGTCTGTATCCATCGCACAAAGACAACCAATGTAATAATGAAGAACAAGTCCTCCTGGTGCTGAGGACTAGAGCTTTGCTTTTTGCAACTGAAGCATAAGAACAATTCATCCTCTCCCCTCTCACACACCAGCAACATGAATGCTACAGTAAGTCAATATCAGTCAAAGTCCTGTTGGCACACGCCAATGTTTTCTATTTGCTCCACTGTAGGTCTGGCTTTGAGCACTAATTGTTTTCAGAAAGAAACATATCCAAGCCAAAATATTAGTCTCCAGCTTATTTTTATTACCCCATGCATCGAGATGCATCTGAACCCCTGCTATTCATTTCTCCACTCCCACTCCCACACACAACACTTCCGTCAGATGGCGAATCATCGGGAATACATATTTGTTGTCTTAACAGGGGAACATGTTTCTAATAAGTGCTGAAAGTGTTTTATTTGAAACCAGGACACACAGATTGCCTCCAGGATGCATTAAATGTTTATCTAATTAGTGGGAAAGATATAAGGAGACAGAATCTCTGGTTTCCTAGCACACACACCAAAAAAAAAAAAAGCCTGTCAGGAGAAGAGAGGCTGAATGGAGAGTTTAATGGGAGTGAAAGTGGATGATGTATCCGTAGCCCCTTAATCCTACTGTACACAAGAGTTTAGTGTTCCTTCTTATAGTGTCCCAGATGCAAAGATCCCCCATCAAAGTCCCGGATACACAAAACGTTCCATACAGGCAGCCGGCACTTTGAGCTTGATATGTATCTTCAATGTATTGTCAGGACACAATGCTAACATCTCAATCATACATGGTCCTCATCATTTCCATGATGAAGAGCTACATAGACTGAAACATGGACATCATGTCACATTAACACAAAATAATACAACTGTCATGGTTTGATCTTTTTAATCTTCGTAGTTCAGCAATGTCGCAATTAATTAGGACATATGCGTATCTCATGACTTCTAGCACATTAGTTGTATGGCAAAATGGTTCATGTAATGGCTGTTACTCAAACTACAATGCATGTCTCCTCTTTTCAAAGAAGCATTGCACATATCAGGGGGGAGGGGGGAATGACCAGCCTTTAATAGGAAAATGGTGTACTGTATGACAGCTCTGAATATCCCAATACAGTGGCGTAATTATAGCCCGGGACCTGTGCCCTTAAGGGGCACTCTCTCTCGCATTGTTGTCCCCTGACTGCGCATGCGCAAATCTGGCAATCTGCTCGCCGAGTGCCCACGTGCGAGAGCAGCCGACAGACGCTGATGTGCAGTCAACATGTGCCAATTGCGCATGCGCAGGAGCAGCCGGCAAAAATTCGCCCGGTGGCTCGCGCATATCCCGCTACGCCACTGTCCATGTGCTCTTAGGGGGCACAATCTCTCGCATTGTTGTTCCCCAACTGCGCATGCGCAAATCTGGCCATCTGCTCGCCGAGTGCCCATGCGTGAGAGCAGCCGGCAGATGCCAATGTGCGGTCGGCACTTGCCAATCGCGCATGCGCAGGAGCAGCCGGCAAAATTTCGCTCGGTGGCTCGCGCATATCCCGCTACGCCACTGTCCCAATATGCTGACAATGTGCACCTGAGTCTGGTTCGTAATGAAAATAAAACTTAAGATATGCATTACCTGCAGGTGTTGAAAAAGATAACTGTACTCAAATCCTTGATGGAGAAGGATTTAGGAGTGCTTGGCTTAGCAATGGTGCCCAAAGTCATGCAGTAGCTGCAAAGGCAAACATATCGAGTACAATTTGGGGCACCACTCCTTAGAAAAGATATTATGGTATTAGAGAATGTGCAGATAAGACCTACAAACGACACAGGGTCATCCCTTTAAGGTTGGAGGAAAGGAGATTTCACCAGCAACAAAGGAAAGGGCAGTTAAAATGTGGACATCATTACCTATGGAGACTGTGATGGCAGATACAATAGATATCTTAAAAAAAAAAAGGTTGGGCATCGTTTTAGAAAGGAAAGGTATATAGGGATATATCAAATAAGTAAACATGGGAAGGAGGTTGATCCAGGAAGAAATCTGATTGCCAATACTGGAGTAAGGAAGGAATGTATTTTATGGGATATCATTGGATGATATGACACTGGGGTTTTTTGTTTGCCTTCCTCTGGATCAATATAGTGTAAGTACAAATATAGAATAAAGTATCTGTCGTCTAAATTTAGCATACGTTGAACTGGATACGTATGTCTTTTTTCAACCCCATCTACTATGTAACTATGTACTTAGAGAGTAATAGCTAGAAGAGTCCTTCCTTACAATAGGGATTTCTTTAAACGTTTTGTGGATGACATTAATAATGCAGAATTAGAGATGCTTGAAACAAGATCACACACTTGCATGTATGGCAAATCCTGGGCCTTTGTGGCTGACAAACGACAAAAGGTTGAGAAACGAGCAAAATATTTGCACTGAAAGATTGTGAAGAATGTACGTGGTGGTCGTGCGGATTGCGAATAGCCTTGGCTTGAATATGTTGCAGAGTTGTGAATGATTTTAAATAGGTTCAAGGGAACCTTGGCAAAGTCAAAAGAGGCTACTCTTGAAAATGGCGAAGTTCGGGCTTTTGCTGCTGACGACAATGTTGTGAAGTTGTCGGCATGTGCAACAATTTGTTAAGCTTTAGCAAATAATTACACGGTGTAAGTTCTGGTGAATAAAAAGTACTGTCTTTAATGGTACTAGTGCAGGCTGGCAGGGTCAGTACCACCTGTAGTGGCTGTGAGAGAGACATCAGCACTACAAACAGAAGTGGATGCTGAACTTGCTGTACCAGCACTGATACTGTATACTGCACCGACACACTTTATTCGAGCAAATACCCAGTATGTACCTGGCAGATACCTGGAATGCGCCGCTCCTCACCTCTGACAAGCCCCGTTGCATTTGCCTTCCCAGCCTGGGTTCATGCCTGGCTGACGGGCGGCTGATCTGTTAAATGATAATGATTAGGATTTAATAGGCTGCAATGCTTCGCGTGTCTACCAGATGGCATAAATTCATGAATTGTAATGCAGTATATATATATATACTGTGCAGTATTGCAGCCAGCGGGAATAAAATGCTTCAATCCCTGCCTGAAAATAACCCAATGCACTCGGGCAGAAAACAGTCACAAACCTCAATACACCCGGGTATACCCGAATTCGTGGGACTAGCCGAGCTCGAATAAAGTGTGTCGCCAGTGTATGCTCATGCTTTGTTTTCAATGGGGATTTCCATTTATGTATATCTTTATTTATATGCCCGCCCTGTACGTAGCGTGTCACAGCAGTAATGCACGTTATAATAGTTAACATAATGGGAATAAGTGCTTGAGACATAAAAGTAACATTTAGGAAAAGGAGTTCCTGCCCCGAAGAGCTTACAATCTAAGTGGTAGGTAGGGAGAACGTACAGAGACAGTAGGAGGGCGTTCTGGTAAGTGAGTCCATGAGGGCTCGTTACCTCTGCAGACCTGCATCAGATTTGACCCATCACAAAAGTGGCTAAAAAAAATTGTTTGCTACTCAAAAACAGGGAACATTTCTTCCGTTTTGTACCTGCAATGATTGCTTTTCAAATGACTTCCGTTTTTCCCTTTAATAAATGACCCCCTCCATCTGTCAAATGTTAAATAACCTGCCTGCAGAACGCAGCACATCTGGATTGCATGCAGAGTTGAGAGGTGAAACATCGTTACCTCTGGGGCCGTAGAGAAAGAGCAGACTTAAACTAAGAGCAGAATTCATCATCCCCGTGCTGCTGAGAACAAGCCATATCGTAGATAGCATTGCTTTATCCTACTTGTATTTGATATGAAATCATATATTACCCCACTTCTGCTTTATGTTTGTTTGAATTACGGATTATGTGGAATAATGCACACACGGCTCTAATTACAAAAGCAAAGCTAAAACCTAAACATACAGCGCCAGAGGACTCATTATTAAGCAGGACTAGCCAGACCGAGTGCTACTTTCAGTAAACCAAACGCTCATTATCAGACGGGGCTTGAGTCTAAGCCTTGATGGACGCAGAGACTTCTTTCAGTTATATGCCTGGTTACTATGTTACCCTGTAATTGTTAATGGCTTATAAGAACCACTATTAAGGACACAGAGTAGCCTTGTGGTTTAGGAGTTGCCCTGTAATGTGAGAGGTCCAATTTGAAGTTCCTTCAAGTAACCTCGGGTATGTCACTTTATCTCCCTGTGCTTCAAATATGCCATTATAATGCAAGCTTCTTAGTGCAAATCTGGATTGTGCATTTGTCCTACAATATGCAGTACCCTATACACATTATCTGAAAAAACAAACAATTTGTTACACTTCTTTCATATACTTTACACACATTATTCACCAGTGACTTCTGTGGTTATTGGCCATAACCCCTGGAACCTCCTGGCTTCAGATATCTTGGGAAAGACCCCATCGCTGCCAGAGCGGGCACCCACAGTTTCCTTTGTATTGCTTACTATGGAGAAGTGGGTTAACACAGGGCTGCTCAACTCCAGGCCGCAATCCACCCGCAACAGGTCAGGTTTCCAGGATATCCCTGCTTCAGCACAGGTGGCTCAATCAGAGGCTTGGTCAGAGACCGAGTCATTTATTGAGCCACCTGTGCAGAAGCAGGGACTGATTGAGCCACCCGTGCTGAAGCAGGGACTGATTGAGCCACCTGTGCTGACGCAGGGACTAATTGAGCCACTTGTGCTGAAGCATG
The DNA here is from genome assembly GCA_036426205.1 of Ascaphus truei. NCBI lineage: Eukaryota > Metazoa > Chordata > Amphibia > Anura > Ascaphidae > Ascaphus > Ascaphus truei. The sequence continues at coordinate 161,144 of WSYH01000059.1, forward strand.
GATATCCTGAAAACCTGACCTGTAGGGGGTGGGCAGAGTGGGAAGCTTGAGGACTGGAGTTGAGCACCCCTAAGTTAACACACTGTTAGCTGTAGATCAACTTCCGTCCTCATGAATGGACGTTACTGCAGTATATTAGCTAATGTGTGAATGGGTAAGCTTGCACTACACTGAATCCCTCTGTGCTGAATAGCACCACCTCCTCATATCTGCCTTAGCATAAGCAGACACAATGATGCGTGGGGACATGATACACCAGGACTTGTGTTTAGAAAGGGAAATAGATGCTCAGTGTCATCTCTTTATGTCAGTGACATAATATTAAGGTTGAAATGAAGACATTTTTTAAGCCTTGACCAAGCCACAGTGTTTTTAACCATTTACCACAACCAGATGTATAAATAAACATGTAATATATAGTATGTTAGCACTGACAACGCTAAACAAACGTTATATACCCTTTATATATTTTTTTATTTCTAAGTGGGGTTATTTTTTTTGGGGGGGGGGGGGGGGGGGGGGGGGGGGTTAATGGCTGATATTTCCTGATAAAGGAAATATCTGGTTTGAAATGCAAACTCCCAGAGATAGAGTAATCAAAAACAAACTGTTTATTACTCACATAATAAAGCCAATGTTTTGACCCACACACTAGAGGTCGTCCTCAGGGCCACTCTCAGAGAGCAAAAATGCAACAGCCTGCCCCATTGAACCCCTGAGGAGGTAGCACTACTGTGCAGTTAATAAATCGGAAGGACTGTGAAACCTTTTAATGAACCAAGAAGAGCGTCCTTCTATAGATGAAAATGTAGTGTTCAGAGCTGTAAAAACCTCACATCTCTAAAGTGAGTTGTTTTTATATAGTATAAATACGTGGTTAAGTACCATAAGTTAAATAACTTATATTGTCATATCACTTTAATAGACACAAAAATATCTAACATATAATAGAGCTAATACAGTTGTGTAAAAATGTCGCGTGAAACAACTTTGTCTATGGCTGAAGGAGAAGGTTAGCAGGCAGATCAGGGCTTTTGAAGTGAGGGGACTTGGTTTGAATCCCATTGTGACCTTTGTAACCCTTCAAGTGTGACCTTGGTAACCTCTCAGTGTGACCTTTGTAACCCAAGTGTGACATTGGTAAATCTCCCAGTGTGACCTTGGTAAACCCCCCTGTGTGACCTTGGTAAACCCCCCTGTGTGACCTTGTTAAACCTCACAGTGTGACCTTGTTAAACCTCACAGTGTGACCTTGTTAAACCTCACCGTGTGACCTTGGTAAATCTCCAGTGTCACCTTGTTAAACCTCACAGTGTGACCTTGTTAAACCTCACAGTGTGACCTTGGTAAATTTCCAGTGTGACCTTGTTAAACCTCACAGTGTGACCTTGGTAAACCTCCCAGTGTGACCTTGTTAAACCTCACAGTGTGACCTTGTTAAACCTCACAGTGTGACCTTGTTAAACCTCACAGTGTGACCTTGTTAAACCTCACTGTGTGACCTTGGTAAACCTCCCGTGTGACGCCTTGTTAACCTCCCAGTGTGACCTGTTACACCATTGGACCTGTCCTCACAGTGTGACCTTCGTAAACCTCCCTGTGTGACCTTGTTAAACCTCACAGTGTGACCTTCGTAAACCTCCCTGTGTGACCTTGTTAAACCTCACAGTGTGACCTTGGTAAATCTCACAATCTGACCTTGGTAAATCTCCCTGTGTGACCTTGGTAAATCTCCCTGTGTGACCTTGGTAAATCTCACAGTCTGACCTTGGTAAATCTCCCTGTGTGACCTTGGTAAATCTCCCTGTGTGACCTTGGTAAACCTCCCTGTGTGACCTTGGTAAATCTCACAGTCTGACCTTGGTAAATCTCCCTGTGTGACCTTGGTAAATCTCCCTGTGTGACCTTGGTAAACCTCCCTGTGTGACCTTGGTAAATCTCACAGTCTGACCTTGGTAAATCTCCCTGTGTGACCTTGGTAAATCTCACAGTCTGACCTTGGTAAATCTCCCTGTGTGACCATGGCACATCTCTCTGTGACTCAGGCTAACCACACACACGATTGCCAGCTCTTGGGCAAGAGTACGCCCCCCTAAAAAAATTGTCCTGCAAAAGTTCCTATGTACAGGCTGTATCAGTGCACGAGCTAACAAACAAAAACATCAATGTTACTATTCTTTTCTCAAGAGTGGTCACCACTTTTAACATCATGTTTATTCATCTTGTTAAAATTGTTTCAAATTCAAGCAATAACTTTGATCTCCCCCCTCTGTCTCCTAATCCTTTCTTTATACCCAGACTGTCTTGAAATAAGCACATCTACAATTAGCAGCACAGGAAGCTTTTTATGAAAGCTTCATAAACAAATGTCATTTTTATTTTTACCTCCAGTGATTTTCATTCATTTACACTTTTGCTATTTTTCCCTCCAAAGCTCAATTAAAAAAAAAGAAGTATTATTGATATATTTTTCTGTATCTTTCAAATTGGTTGTTTCCTAAATGTTCACTGCGCACGCCTAGTCGTAATATCCCACCTGGTAAATCCTGGTTTTAAGTCAAATAAACATTAAAATAGACCCAGTAACATGTATTAAGAAATATGTTTACTATATAAATTACCAACCACTGACACCACAATTTAAATAGGTATGTCTCCCATGGATGTTCACAACGCATCACCCTCCTGATTATGATTTTAAATAATACACATACACAACATAATCAAATGACAAATTTATTTTGCACACGTGTAAACTTATTAATTATGGTTATAATAACTGTTTTAAATAAGGCAAAATATCGGAATTGGTGTCACTGGCATCCAAAGAGTAAGGAAATCAACCAGCGATAAATAAAACTGAGGTATTATTCATCCAAACGAAAGGACACCGCAGGAGTGTATACTCTACGCGTTTCGGTCCTCAGATGAGACTTTATCAAAGAGAATCGTGCTAGAGATTGGTTTTCTAACACAATCCTCGCCTATTTTTGAAAATCCAATACTTTAAAATTCCAGCACCTAGGTAGCACCCATGGCCTACGTATCTAGACTTTTAGGCGAGATTGAGAGGGTAAAAAAAAACCCATCCAAAAACTGTTGTGACAAATATTATCCACCACAATAGTCCTCAAGTCTGTTCTAGTTAAAAGGAGCAATCCCGCATAGCACGCAAAAAAAACAAACAAAATTAACTTGTTAGCGGAATTGGCTCTGAGATAAATTCAATAACCCTACACTTTTGACTTAACTGCTTGCTGTGAAAAATGTAATTCAAACAGTAATAATAACTTATCGTATACACTTTTATCTGTTTTCCCAATTGTGGCATCATCATTATTATTTACAAACAATAAAGACAGTGGGGACTGAGAATTTAAATGTAGACACAAGTGCTCATGAAAATGTAACAGCAATAAAAAAAATGTTAAACTCCCAAAACTTTCCCATGTATTTGGTTACAATGGAAACACCAAACGTTAATAGCCATATGTTTAAGAGTATATGCATGTCATGCCTCAACCGGTCACATTTACACTACCTACTCCTTCTCCTTCCTTTGCTACTTAAACCACTTACATTTAAACAATTAAACATGCCACTACCATTAGCTCACATTGATCCAAAGAATAACAGCCCTTTGTATTACCATCAAACAGTTAAGTGAAATAGATGTTGGTGACACAGCGACAGTGACCCTTGTGTGAGACATGTGGACGCACGCGTGACTTTTGCCTATTTAATGCCTATACTATTGAAATACCTCAACCTACAGAAATTTAGCGGCAAGTGCCAACCCTGGTCACACACAAGTTCTGACGACTATTCATTTCCAAACACAAAATACTTGCACACGTACAAAAAGAAACAAAAGCGAGAGAAGAAAGAGGAACATTACCAAAAAAGCCGGCCTGGGCTCTATTTTTCCTCATCAGGTACATGGCCAAGGATAGCGTTGATGCCACGCCAAACTGCCCATGGTTCATGGCTCCTTGTTAGACCGAAAATAGCAGCCAGGCACCAAGAAGGATGAACGCCAACTAAGCAGAACCAGTCTACAGCTCTTCACTTCACTCTTTAACTGCCCTTGAGATCATTATTTAGCACAAGCAAATTGAAAAAATGACAAGCAGTCATGCTTAATATTTTTTTTTTGTTGCACTAACCAAACTCACTAGAGACATTACTTATTTTTGTGCCTGAGGCATCTTTAGGCCAGAAATTTTCATTTTGCTTCTGTAATGATTTTTTTTAAGGGGAAAAAAAATGTATTTTTTTTTATTCTGCTTGACTTCCTTCCTAAAGTTAAGTCTTTATTGAATAACAGGTTTTGTGAGATTGGCCCTAAAGTAATATTTTCTTGTTGTTTGTACCGGGGAAAATGAAAAATGTATCTATTCTTCTAATAGCCATTATCTTCTGCCTAACCAAAAAAAAACTATATAATTTTTTAACAGGAAGGGAGCACTCACTATCCAAATGGTATATAGTGAATGATCACAATACACTAATTAAGCCTCTTATTTTCCCACCTCGCTACAAACTGAATACGCTTTCATGCACAGGCAGTACAGAATGACATGAATACATGAACCTTTATGACATGAATACATGAAGCAAATGAAGGAGTTAGGGTAAAAGTTTCTAGAGAGCAATGTTACAATGAAATGAACTAGGATCTGACTCCAAATTAAACATGCCAGATGTCAAATGACAGATGTTTCTGCTCCAAACCGATATGCATCAAACAAGCCTCTTACATTTGAAACCGATGATAACAATTAAAATAAAAAAAAATCTATGGTCAGCGTCAAGCGGCATATACTGGGTGCCTGTCTACACTTCATGGGGAGTACGGAGTTCTCTGCAGGTCCTTTGAGCACCGGAGCACTGTTTTTGCATGCTGAGGCAATGCTTTTCCGAAGCGTTACTCAGCACAGACCGTTTGCATTGTTTGCTTAGATCGTTCGCTAGCCAAAGAGTCAATGTTTCATTTCGCAGCAATGTATTGGAACGGGGGTTCTCAACTCCACTCCTCAACAGCCCCCCCAACAGGTCAGCTTTCAGGATATCCCTGCTTCCAGCACAGGTGGCTCAATCATGGCTCAGTCTTCGACTGAGCCACCTGTGCTGAAGCAGGGATATCCTGAAAACCTGACCTGTTGGGGGGTCTTGAGGACTGGAGTTTAGAACCCCAGTATTAGAAACACAAAACATACCGCAAGCAACAAAGGGGGTGCTTTTTCTAGGGCAAACCCTTCACGCTGCAGATGGGTTAAGTAAACTGCTTGTATCTGGAATGTGCATCACACATTTAAATAACAGGGGTTATTGTAAGACAAAAACACCAGACTTCGAATCCCTGCTATCATTTTGCAAGAGTCTGCTCAAGGAGAAGACTTCTCCAACCGGGCCGAAGCTGCCCTTGTATTTTAAAGCCTTTCGTTTAGATCCCCGTTTTATTTCTCTACCTGGCGCTGCCCGCAGATTATACTCACCATAGCACCGTTGTGCACTAAAGTAATTTTTTTTAAATTTGACTTGCATTTATCCACAAGAATACGAGCGTATCCTTTCTTGTAACAGTTTCCTCCACGTGCCGTTGGTTGAGCAAGGCTCTCGCATGGCTGATGGCGAGGATATGGCCCAACATTAACCATTTCAACAACTATTTCACAATCTCCTGTTCTAGCCTTTTTTTTTTTTTAACAGCAGATGAAAGCTCGGGGAGGACTTTGAGCGTGTTTCAGCAACTTCTCAGCAAGGTGTTTCCTGGTTTTGCAGACACTCTGGAGATGCAATAATAACCTCTCTGCTGCAGACCAGATAACATACTTCTGGTAGCTGATATCTTTAAGTGCCTGGATAAGCCATTATCACTATATCACATTATTGGGACAGAGCTCTAGAAATGCACATTTCTTTGTTGCTAAAACTCTTCATGTGTTATCACGTGGCTGTCATCCTCCATTCACTTTTGCTCGGGTCGCTGAGTGTGCAAATCATATCTCTTTTATCTGTTTCTGAGATAGTTTCATGTTCTGGGTTACAGTCATGAATAGGTCTGCCAACAGCATTTACAGGGCCAAGGACAGAGTACTGACCAGGACTGTTGAGCGACGGGGGTGGGGGAGTTTTAGTACCATATTATTATAGTAGCCCCAGAAGAATGTACGGAGGTGGGCTCAGATCGGCTGGCAGAGGGGAGCAGGAGAGCGTGGTCCACCCGGGCACCAGAAAGAAGTGGAACCACCACGGTGCAGGAGGAGATGTTAGCGCAAGTTAGACCCAACTTCTGCTCTGGCCCAACATGTCCCCTAGAGCCGCCAGGCCCAGGACACTTATCCTGTCTCTCCTCTTTCCCCACCGCATGTTGGCAGCCCTGGTCATAAAATTTGAGATATGAGTCAGATGGTTCCATGCCAGGTCATGTTTGTCCAACCACCTTCCCATACACTGATAGCAGCACTGCAGTCTCATTTTAAGTTAGGGCAACTGATCCCACTGCAATCCCACAACACAAAGAGGTTTATGTGTCAAGACACAAATATAAGTGCAATATCATTATTTCAACGTAAATCGTGCTAAAAAAATACCTGGGCCAATGTAGTCACCTTAGTTGCGTCATTTATGGGTATGTCTGCGTCGAGATGAGGGTTTTTTAGAGCAAGTGGGAGGAGTTAGAGCAGAGTTACATTTGCATATTGGCGCAGGTCTTTGTGCGGCTTGTGTTACTTTTCTTGGCTGTTTTCTGCTAGCATGTGTCCGATTCTACAACGGTAGAAATACACAGAATACATATGTGGCATTTCAGACAGAAAAATGCTAAAAAATGTCACGCAAATGCATCAGCGACTAGCACTTTCTTGATACATAGACCCCGAAATGGTTTATGTATCAAGGCAAAAGTGGGGGCAATTCTGGGACAACTTGGCTTTAGATGTCCATTTCAATGGGATTTTATTCTTCGACCCTGTGTGAGACGTGTAGACACACGCGTGACTTTTTCCTATCGAATTATTGCCTTTACTATTGAAATACCTCAACATACAGACATTTAGCGGCAAGTGCCAAACCTGGTCACACACAAGTTCTGACGTCCTGAGTTGATAAACGAGCACATTAATTTCCATGCCAATGCGCAACACAAAATACTGTCCCCATGTACAGGTGCGCCGACGAGTATTCTAAAACTTGCCTTAAACTTGCCTTGGAAAATCTGGGGCTATCACCAACAAGATCCAGGTACATGCTGGGTACATACTGGGTACATGCTGGGTACATGCTGGGTACATGCTGGTACATGCTTCAACATTTCTGTGACATTTCTGCAGAGACTAATGGCCCATCGGATTAACACAGCAGGGGTCCCTGGCAGTCCCATTCAGTTTGACCGAAAATAGCAGCCAGGCACCAAGAAGGATGAACGCCAACTAAGCAGAACCATTTAGAGTGCAGGGTTTTTCTCCAGAGTTGCACCATGTTTGCCTTGATACATATGACCCAAAGTCAAGTTACAAATCCAGGCCTATATTTGAAATCTGTCATTAGGCAGGGTTAGGAAATCCAGAATGCCAGACAGAAGTGATCAGTGGTCGAAGTGCGATGGTAACAGGGGGTGAAGAGTTGCCCTCCCACTTTTATTTATAAATCCAGGGACAAGTTCTATTGTGTTGACACACACACAGTTTGCCTATCTTTTTAAAGAAGAAGAAAAAAAAAAAGATTTATTGTGTTAAAACTCTCTCTCTCATTTTGTTTCTGAAGCATAAATATTGTGGAAATCTACCTAAAATATGTTAGTGTTTTTACACAATTTAATCCGTTTCGGAACGTTTAGTTTTGCCATCAGACACAGTACCGCACATCTCACAGCCACCGCAGGGCAAGTATAATAGGGACTAAACCAAGGCTCTTCCACTGGCGACCGTTGGCCAGAAGCAAACCCTCGAAGACCATGATGTGGCCCTTGATGTGGCCCATAATGCAGCCCCTGATGCGGCCCTTGATGCTGCCCTTGATGCGACCCATAATGCGGTCCCTGATGTGGCCTTTGATGCAGCTCATGATGTGGCCCTTGATGCGGCTTATGATGCGGCCCTTGATGTGACCCATAATGCGGTCCCTGATGCGGCCCTTGATGTGGCCCATGATGGAGCTCATGATGTGGCCCTTGATGTGGCTCATGATGCGGCCCATGATGCAGCTCATGATGTGGCCCTTGATGCGGCTTATGATGCGGCCCTTGATGCTGCCCTTGATGCGACCCATAATGCGGTCCCTGATGTGGCCTTTGATGCAGCTCATGATGTGGCCCTTGATGCGGCTTATGATGCGGCCCTTGATGTGACCCATAATGCGGTCCCTGATGCGGCCCTTGATGTGACCCATAATGCGGTCCATGATGCGGCCCTTGATGTGACCCTTGATGCGGCTCATGATGTGTCCCTTGATGTGGCCCTTGATGCGGCCCTTGATGCTGCCCTTGTTGCGGCCCCTGATGCGGCCCTTGATGTGGCCTTGATGCTGCCCTTGATGCTACCCATGTTGTGGCCCCTGATGTGGTACTTGATGCGGCCCTTGATGCGGCCCTTGATGCGGCCCTTGTTGTGGCCCCTGATGTGGTACTTGATGCGGCCCTTGATGCTACCCATGTTGTGGCCCCTGATGTGGTACTTGATGCGGCCCTTGATGCGGCCCTTGATGCGGCCCCTGATGTGGTACTTGATGCGGCCCTTGATGTGACCCTTGATGCGGCCCTTGATGCGGCCCTTGATGCGGCCCTTGATGCGGCCCTTGATGCTGCCCTTGATGCGGCTCATGATGTGGCCCTTGATGTGGCCCTTGATGCGGCCCTTGATGCGGCCCTTGATGCGACCCTTGATGTGACCCTTGATGCGGCTCATGATGTGGCCCTTGATGCGGCCCTTGATGCGGCCTTGATGCTGCCCTTGTTGCGGCCTTTGATGCGGCCCTTGATGCGGCCCTTGATGCAGCCCTTGTTGCAGCCCTTGATGTGGTCCTTGATGCGGCCCTTGATGCGGCCCCTGATGTGGTACTTGATGCGGCCCTTGTTGCGGCCCATGATGTGGCCCCTGATGCGGCCCTTGATGTGGCCCTTGATGCGGCCCTTGGATTCTGCTCCTGCTAATTTCATACTAGTTGCTTAGGCAGCTAAGTGCAGTTTTTCCACACTGAAACTCCCTTGCAAGTTAAGGTAATGTAAATATATATATTATATAGTACAGATATTACACATGCTTAAAACATTATTGAAACATAATAATAATTTTCGAGTCTTTAACTGTATCTAAAATGACATTACAATACGTTTGTGGTCCGTCTACGCCTACATGTTTTTTGATCTGGCCCGTTTGGAGAACTGATTGGCGAGCCCTGAAAACCAGTGATCAGGATTTAGGGCCATATACGCAAAGTGATGCACAGCTATACTGCACTGTATCCGGCTATAAGGTGTTCATAGCTTATCATAGCACCCTCAATGGGATATGCATTAAACTGTGATAGCTTATAGCAGTTCCCTGCCCTGATAGGAACCACCACCATTTAATGAATATTCCCCTTTCAGACCCTTCAACCCAGGATTCATTAAAATAGGCACAGTACACGTTAGTTCCTTTGTCAATGTGAGACACCTCCTTTTCAGGCCCCATAACACATGCAATTTATTAAACGGCGAGATCAGCCTGCCAATAAAACATACTGCACTTACTTTGGGATTTATTTGTTCATACTAATATTAAATATAAAAGCAAAGATAACTTCCCCTGTAACCTGCTGATCATTTATGAAACCAGTCACTGATTTTGAAACTGCTGTAAATTAGCGGAATGTTCTGAACTTCAGCCAATAAGAGACAGGCAGCGGAGCGCTCCACAGCCCTCAGACACAAGCAGAAAGAGGTGCAACAGGTTTACAGAACATACAAAATAGGTAAAGTACCTGATTAAAGGGTACTGGTGGTGGGTATTCCCTTTAGTATCACGTGGCCACATTATTTCTAGCATTCTCCCCAGATAAATATCTGTATCTCCAGCCCCCCCCCCCCCCCCTTTACTCCCTCTCCCCCCCCCCCAGTCTATTCTAGCCCCCCCCCCTCTCTCTCCCCCCCCCCCCCTCCTGGAATATTCCAGTCCCCCGTCTCTCCCCCTCCTGGTACTACTCCTGAGTCCAAGCCAACCAACATCTAAGGCCTAAGTGACCACAACATTGATACAGTAAAACCAAGTGATTGTTAAGAAAAAAATGGATTCCTTTAAAAAAAAAAAAATGGATTCCTTTAACAAAATGGCTTCCCAAAAACACAGCAACAAAACTGTCTCCTGCAAGTGGCGCAAGTGCTGCAGAATCACAAGCATTGCAGTATACGCACTCCACGCGCTTTGCATTGAACACATATTTGGTCCCTGACCACTCAGTTATCTATATGTAATATAAAAGGCATCTACATGTATGGAGGAGCACGTTCACTTAACCCCCTCCCTGCCAGAGCGTCCAGCAAGGCATTACAGAGCATACGCCTCCGAGTGACTGAACCTCTGCCCAGTACAGTTGAGCTCAGTTGACTTTCTGCCTGCAATATAATGCGCATACGTTCAGCCTGCTGCCATACTTTTGAGATGAATTGATTATAGGTGACTTTTGTTCTCTATAAATATTAACTTTGACAAATACCAAATCGGTTCCACTAAGTGCAGAGCCAAGTTAGCACATCTTAGAATGATTGTCACCACATGACATTCCATTACTCGGCCCTAGTTTGTGTGGGGGATTCCTCCGGAGATGTTATTCAGCCAGTTCTGCATTTTATAGCCTTTTAAATTTGAATTTTTTCTATGTATAAAAGTGTCTTTAACCCTTATCAGAGTTATTTCCACTGCAGGGAACTACAGACACAAGTTTTAATGGCCAGGTTAGTGTTATTTTTGGGCTTCCTATCATCTCTTTTCTCTCACTCACCCTAAAAAAATACTTAATGGGGTTCAAACAAGAAATGTATATATATCTATATATATAAAAATATCTATCTATATATACAGTATATATATATATATATATATATATATGTATATATATATATATATATATATATATATATAAAAAATAATATATATGTATGTATATATATATATATACACACACATCTCCCCCATCAACTTTGTGACCCCTACATACCCCTGCAAACCTTTCTGGACCTTGACCTTGGCCTCCCTCAACCCCCCCCTCCCTATAATAACCACCCTCTCCTTCCTCCTCGCTGTCCTGGGACACCCGTCTCCTGGTGTTCACCTGTTCCTCCAGCAATGTGGTGTACCTGATCATGTGAATGAAATGCCCAGGGGGCTGCTACTAGATAGGTGAGACGGGACAGGGGCTAAACAAGAGAATGAATCTGCATTGCCAAAGCATCAAACGCAGAAAAAGAGACAGTCTTGTCGGCGAACATTTCTTTGACTCGGGCCATAAGATGAACGATCTGAAGGTGGCCATATTCAAAGGTAATCTTAGAATACCGAAAGTGAGACGGTTGCATGAATACAAATTTATGCGACTGTTCGGGACACTTCGCGGTGGCCTAAACTGGGACCGCAGCTTCATGCGTCACTACCCTGACACAAGGGAACTCTCTTCCCTTGAGTGCTAAAGGCCATGTCTATACATACTGTGCTATATGAATGCACACACATACTATACACATACTGTATATATATATGATATACGAAGCTATGTGCCAAAAATACCAAAACCTTCCTTTTGATCCTATTAGATAGCATGGCAAGTTTTCGACCAGTGTATTCTGCCTATGCTCACGTATAATGGGAAACTTGGACCCTAAATGTAACGATAATTACGATGCTTCAGACAAAGCAATGAAGTATGCAGAGATGTATGCTGGGTATTAACCAAAGAGACAGCAAAAAGAATGAATGGGTTCGAAATCAAACAAAAGTCTTTGACATCATCACAATGGTGAAGATATTAAAATGGCGGTGGGTCAGATATATTGCAAGAAGAAATTACCATTGTGGGACAAAGATGATACTCAACTGGATTCCAATGGAAATTAAAGACCAAGACAAAAACCAAAAGTAAGATGGGAGGATGAAATGAGAAAACTTCTTGCAGGAACATGGAGAAGAGAGACTTGCAACCACAATACTTGGAAGATCATTGGAGAGGCCTTCATTTTCCACAGTAGCCTCACCCCCTTTTTATTTTTATTTTGAATGGCGGTTGCTCCCGCCAGCGTGTTGTGTGTGTCCCGGTGGCTACATCTGTAGCACTATTAGAAAGGCTCAAACGTCTTTCCAGTTAAAGAGACAATCCCTCCTAGGACCAAAAGTGAAATAGTTCCAGTGACATGTTTAAGGGGTCTCATCAGGGGTGATTGATACATGGTTTACCCAAATCTAACACCTACAAGTATTTATCTGTTATTTTTTTTAAAGTTAGGAGGGGTTTGATTTTCTCTGGCTGCTCCCTTTTGTGCGATGTCACTGTGTGATGTCACTGTGTGATCAGCAAGTGATTGGACAGCCTCTCCCCGAACCTCCCCTTATCTTTATTTGTTCTCTCTTATAAAAAAATCCCTCAATTGAATGCTTGTCAGTGGATGACAGAGATCTCTTAATTGACAGTATGCATCACCGTTGTTGTTTTTTTAACATGCTGCCACAGGCCTTGCTGGTGCCACCATGTGACCTTTTTCCTTAATGAAAAGCAGGGTTGGTGGACTCTTCTTACTCAAAAACTCACGTTACCAGCTAACGGGAGAGTCTGGGTCATCCCAAACAACATCTCTATTTGCTATCCTCATGGGTTAGGGAACAATTGAGGTGAGGGAGCCAGGTATTTAGGTGCAGAGAAGAGCGGTTCTTTTCTGGCGTTCGTGAATCAGAAGAAGTTTGACGACTGTTGGTTTCGTGAACATTCAAAAGTCAATGTGCATTTGCAAATTCCAACACATATGCCATCTAGTCACATGGCCCTTCATATACGGCTAATTCCTCGAAACGCTAAAAAAAGTCACGGTAATCTGGCAAATATGTCTCCTCCGTCTAATTTAGCACAATCGCGAGCACTGTGAACTTTAGTGAAAATCCGCATTAAGTCAACAAGTTCAGTGAACCTCTTCTTTATACAGAATGTGCTAGCAAAACATGCTGAAAATTGGCACGTACAGTATGAAGATATCAATACTGGGAATTCAGGTAGTTGTTGCATACACTTCCAAATGTCACCATGATGTTGGCCAGCAGTGAAAGTTCAAAGTTAGTCCATTTAGAACCATAGTAACATTTCCAGCATTGACTGAGTGGGAAGGTGGTTCCCGGAGACCATTGCTTTGCTAGCCCCTCTGCTGCTGAAGGTTTAAACCTGCTGAGGAGTTAGAGAACAAGACTGGATACTCTGAGAAACAGTGACATCCTGGATAAAGGACCAGGCTAGTTGTGTTCTTGGAAGCCTCTCTGGCAGCAAAGATGTTAAGTTGTCTAAGTATCTAAATGCTTGGCTGAATTCAGACCTTCACTCTCTTGAACAGGCATCTTCCACCCTTTTTCTTGCCCCTCAAGCCTATTCAATATTGTTGATTGGCCTCCAGGGCAGAAGCAACATTTTGCACTTTCTGCGAAGACAGGGTTTCAGTTTGGGGAAAAAACTGAGCCTTGCTTTCTTTAATAATTCAAATGGAGGAATTGTGTGGATACTCTTAACTGCTGCTTAAAAGTAATTAATTGATTTTCTGACATATCAGTTAACAATGTATTGCACTGACATGAAGTTGTGATTCTGCCGTTGATTGGGCTTGATGACTAGATGCATCATACTCAGCAAAGGGATTTACGTTAAGAGACTAAAAGTAATTGAGTGAAGTGGAAGAGATTATTACCAGCAGCCTTTCTCTAAAAAGCTTAACGAGATGCATAAACTACGTAAACATTTAAACGCTGTCAAAAAGTTTCATCTTAGTCATATTGTGTTAGTATTATCCAGATGAAAGGATGAGGCATGTAACCATCCTTGTTAGCCAACAGACACTTGAAGAAATAAATAAATACATCACTATTTTTTTTTTTATAGGAATCTCAATCTGTTCCAAATATACCCCAACACAACTACAAGAGTTTTGGGACATTTGAGAAAAAAGGAGTCTCGTGTTCATAATGACCAATATAAACAATATTAATACCTGGATAGGACGTCCTGACCGCATATTCCAAATACATAACTCTTATGCGGCTACGTCTGATTGGATACTTTTTTTTTGGGGGGGGGGGGGGAGACTCCTATAAGCTTCAATACTTATTAAAGGCTATCCAAGCATTTTAAGTTTAAGTAAGGTCAGTGCTGCTGTGTTAATCCTATGGGCCATTAGGAATCTCACAGAAATGTTGAGGCAATGTTGCAGCAACATTGAAGCATTTACTGTGAGACTGCCCAAGAATCTACCCAGGCAGAGTTCTAATACTCGTTGCTGCATCTGTAGTTCTGTGCAGTATCTGTATTGATAATGGAGACTTGAAATAAACTACACTCTTATGATGTGTAACAGGTAACCAAGGGGTTGACCACTCAGGCACTTCAAGAGTCAGCTTGATAGCTGTGTCCTGCTTGTAAATAAATAAATAAAGTCCCGGCTAATCTCCAAAGTAAACCTATGAGTATAAGCTTCTCCTTCTAACAACTAGCTCTCCATAGAGCACAAGTAATATTGCATGTGGAGACTCACGGTTAGAGGAGCAGTGAAAGCCGTTTGGTAATGGAAAGTGAAGCCGCAGACAGACAACCTGCAAATCGCCAGGTAACTTCTCTATGCAGATGTTGGGTGTCAAAGAGTGACAAAGGCCCACCGGGCTGAAACGCGTCAGAGGATCCGCCAGACTTTTACCATGATGTTCTATTAAACGTTTTTCTATCACCACCACTGCCTGTATGCGGTTTCCTTCTACGGCTGTGCATCGCTTCTACCTCCGGCGGGAGGTGTGTGTACTGTTACCCTCTTATGATGACATGGAGTTGGGTTGGTAATACTGCTTACGGAATCCTATACGTCTATTCTCTGACAATGGCGGCCTAGAAAATGTATGCACATGTTTTATGATAGTCCAGTCCTCCCGAAACGTAATATCGCTCTTAACTATGGTACTCTTATAATATTTGTAAGTGACCAGCGATAGGAGTAACCATTGACTTGTTGACATTTTAAAGCAGAACCATCTTCTTTAAGTGATTGTACCACACTTACGCTGGGTCTGGGATGAGTCCCCCCCCACCCCCTTTTTAATTTTTTTTTTTATAAAAGTAATAATTGCTGGAAATTGAAATAAAATAAAGCCACCAGGTTACTGTCAGTGGAACGTGTACACCTACGGTCATGGTGTCAGCTCAAAAAAAGTGAAGGTGAAATGCATCATTTTTGTGTTCAGGCGAGGACTCCCAAATCTACTCTCATTGCTGCAATAAAAAAAAAGACTACAAAATTGCAATTCCACAGTAATTTTATGCTGTAAAACATAGCGGGTTCCTGCAATAATACCGAAAAGTCACATTGTAAGGAGGATGTGCTGTTGTCAAGAAAATAACACAGAAGCCACTTATATTCAATATTTAGTTCCATTTTTGCATCGTGACTTTGTAATCTCTTTATAAAAGCTGTGACTGTAATCAGAGTATATATTTACATTTTAAGTAAATATACATGCACATGAAGTAGAATAAAAGGTATTTGGGGAGATTTGAGTTTTGATACATACACTATATGTAGAAGAATTCCGAAGAATCGCATCGCGATACAAGCGGATTGTGTTAGAAAATTCTAGCCATAAACTTATACATGCTACAGTATCAATTTCGTATGTCTCATTTTTGCGCGTGAGAATTGCGCCCCTCAGGGGTTCAGTGGCCGCTGGAGGGGGAGAGCTGGGATAACTTTCCCAGCTGTTCCAGGTCCGCTGCACAGAGGCACCCCCCATGCAGGAGTGATCAGCAGCAGGAGCTGGCAGCTCTCTCCTCTCCCTGCTTCTGCCATCAGCTTCTGGCTGAAAGGGAGAGAGAGGAAAATCAGCACGAGAGCCAGCTCCCTTATAGAGACAGTGTGTATATATGTCTGTGTGTGTCTTTGTGTGTGTGTGTCTGTAAGTGTGTGTCTGTATGTGTCTCTCTCTGTGTGTGTGTGTGTCTCTGAGGCGAGGAGGAGGGGGGCGCGAGCCGGGAGGTGAGCAGGCAGGGGTGCGCAGGGGGAAAAGTTTGTGCACCCTTGGAGTGGAGGACAGAAGCAGCTAGAGACATCCAGCTCCCTACCACCAGGGACATGACAAGCCCTGGTCACCCCAGCAGGGCACAGGAGAGGCTGGATCTGGCCTAGTATATATACTGTATATATGTATATCATGTGTTCAGAAGAAAAAAATCCACATGACTTACGAAAATTGAGAGTCTCGCTTGCATCGCGTTATAAGCGGATTCGCGTTGTAATGAAATGCGTTATTACGGGGTTGAGCTGTATATATATATACAGCCGGTCCGCGCTTATCCGACGTAATGTGTCCTGCAAACCGCCGTCGGATAACGGACCGTCGGATTGCGGGTCCATGCTATTCAGCAGGGTTGACTGTTGGATAAGCGGGTCCAACGTCGGATAATACGTTCAGCGGACTGCATTATGTGCCGTCGGATAAGGCATCCGACGGAAAGCGGGATGTCAGATACCGAGGACCACCTGTATATATATATATATATATATATATAATACACTTGCATACGATATATATAATATATATATTATATAAAAAAACAATATCTACCTAAGTATATACAATCCATTCATATTATATTCTCTCCTCTCTCATCTCTCTCTCTCCCTCTCTCTCTCCTCTCTATCTCTATCTCTCTCTCTACTTCCTCTCTCTCGCTCTCTCTCTCTCTCCTCTCCCCCCCCAAACCTATTGGTACCAGATGTGCGACTGGACTAAACTCGATGCTATCTAACATCCACTAACATCCACCCGCCCAAACCTTAATAGATCCAGCAGTGCAGCTACACCATACTCCATCCTAAGACATACTCCACCCCACAACCAGCAGCTACTTTACCTTTTGTTTCAACATTGTCTCTTATTCCCTCTAGACTGTAAGCTCTCAGGGGCAGCCCCCTCATTACCTTCTGTACCTGTTTGGGCTGGTTTGTCCTTATTTGTATGTCATTCTGTTTATGTAATTGATGTCACTCTGTACCCCCCATGGTACCACGCTGCGGAATATGTTGGAGCTTTACAAATAAACGATATATATATATATATCACAGTGAGTTAGTGATGTAAAAGGTAGTTTCAATGTAAATGGCAAAAATGTAAGCAGATTCAGTAATGCATATGCTCTGAGGTACGTGTCTTAAATGAAAAGGAAGACAGTTTATGAATAATTAAGAGCCCTTGATAGATGGGAGAGCGTATCCAGATTTTGCTGAAGTCATTGATTGATTTTCTGACACAACAACTGAAAAGATGTGAAAGTAGCCACTTGGAGTGGAGTGTCAGATATACGAGACATTGCCAAATGAAATGATTCACTCCAGTTTCTAACTCGGTGCTCTAGTGTTTATTATAACTGGCAATAAATAAGTATGCTTAGCAGAACGTGATATAGACCCAATAATGAAACAGTCTAACAGAATAGCCTGGGGTCTATGTACCAATGCAGAACAGTCTGTTTTGTACACAGTTGCATGAAATGTAAGAGATAGTTCTATATATCTGATGTCAATTGTTAGCTATAGAAGTTTACAACACTTTAGATCTGGCGTATTGTTGATGCAAAAATGGGAGAAGCGAATGAAGTCTAAACATGCAGAATGTAATACATTTCATTGTAATGTGTCAGGTACCGCCTTTCTGTTCCCTAAATACTACTGACACTTCACGAAATTACAAACTCCAAGAAGCAAAGGGTTCAGTTTTATCCCAAAATTATCTTCATATACTCTAAAGTTTAAACTCCAAATGTGCAATTTGTGAAAATGAATTAAAATAAAGATATACTTTTTTCCCTTACATTAAACAAGTATTGTTACTTTCCATATATGTTCATGGAGGGAATCATTGAGGTGGACATGCTGAAGTCTGCATGGTGCAAAACTGGGGAAAACAGAGTGGACAATATTTATCAAATAAATAAACAATTCTATTATTTTCAATAGCGTTTCTGTCTATGAAAAATCTGGTGCACTGAGACGCTGTTTTGCAGCCCAGAGACCTTGATACAGATGTAGTGTGGTTTCCTACTGTAGCCCCCTTTCCTCCCTAGTCTAGGGTGACCACGTGTGATGCTATTACCTGAGTGGCAAACAGGAGGCTTGATCCTCCACCACTGGGAGCCTGGGGTGTGTGTAATGAATATACTAACAGCGCCTCCACCTGGGAAGGATCCTCACACAGTGGGATAGCCCCTCCCAAGACAATACAGTCAGTAATTGCACACGAGGGTATATGTAACAGTATTTACTGAACAGTAACTTATAACAACAACTATGCAACAGATCATAACACCACCACAGTATAATGAGCACCCCACCCAGTACCACCAGTGAATGTCCCAAATGTACTTTGGGTCCTAGGCACCAATACCCTGCTGTCCCTTTCCCAGTTTCCAACCCACCCAAAAGTGTAAGGAGTAGCGCTCTCCCGTGAACGGTTGGTGCACTTGTTGAGGTACCTGCCGAGTACTCCAGTACTCGGTGCGGCCGACTTAGAAATGAGGATCCGTCTGATCCATTGATGTGGCCCTCAGTGATGGTGTCCGCCTCTGCGTTGGGTGGACTCCGGCAGGAGGGTCTCACCTTTAAGAGTCTTTGTTAACACCGCGGTGGTCTGGTCCCACCACATGGCGTCTTCCTTGTGTCCCTGACACTATAGTAAAATGGGTAAGCGTCCCTATCTAAAGGGCCTTCCCTGCAGCAGGCACCCGCTTCACATGATTGGGACCTACCTGGGACCTAAGGGGAGTTTCTAGCCTAGTCTGAGTGCCACTGACACTCAGATCCTCCCTTCCCCTTGTCTGCCCTGGCTCCAACAAAGGCCTGGGACATAGTAGCTTCAGCCTCGCTGAGCCGGGCTGAGCCGCGCTGAGCAGATGCACTAACCCCCTGCATCTGTCATCAGCGCGGCTATAGTTTCCCCCTCCGCATGCGTGCTGATGTGTGCGGAGGCTCAGAAACTTTGCCGAGACAGGCAAGTTTCAAATTTGCCGCTCGGGGGAAGCAATGTGAGCGGTCACGTGACCGCTCACATCCAATGGGAGCGAGGGACTAGCCCCGCCTCCGCCCCGCCCCCAGAGCGTGCTCACTGCCTCGCCTGCAAGGACAGGAAAAAGCTCAATTTTGAGCAGGCGAGGCAGAGCAGGAGCGCGGCTCAGCGCGGCTGTACCTGCTATGTCCCAGGCCTAACAGTCCCCTTAACTGTCAGAATCTCTCAGCCCTATTGGTTGCCTGGCAACATGTGGACTGCAGCCCCTGAGGCTGTTGGAACTTGCAGTTCCCTTGCTCCTATACTCCTTTGGAAAGGTAAGGGGACAAACAGGGGACCAGGGGGGGCCCAGGCTATACTACATCTGTACATCCCCTTGCTTGTTTGTTTTCAATCTTCGATTCCAGTGATATTGGCAGTACTATAATCTAAAAAAAACTTGAAACCTATAACTATAGAAGGATCCCCCAAGAAGGGATTGAAATTCCTGTTTTTATATACTGGTATATTTTTAAAGTATTAAAGTTGGGGGGAAAAAAAGTTTTTATCTGTGGTATTTCCTGGTATCAACTTACCTTGGGTCTCAACCTTCTATATTTATTATTATTATCATTCTAGTTGCTTAGCACAGAACAAAAATGAATACAGGGCTAATCATAATAATTGCTGAACTTGGTGGTCCTTTAAACGATGCAATTCAATTAGTTCCAGGGAGTCTACCAGCATTTGCTGATCACTTGATAAGTGAACTGCTGCAAGTCCAGCCCCAAGAACCTCTCTGATGACTTGTAGTGTAATTCAAGAAAGACATAGTTTCACTGGATGCATATGCTTAATTACAGAGCACTGTTTGTCTATCATGTTATGGGGTAATAAATCCATTTTCCAGCACACACTTTAATACACATTTTTATAACTGGGATTCTTTTTCATTTTTGCAACAACAAAAAAACGACGAATTCACTTTTATTTGTGGCAAAAGAAATACATTATCAAACGAATGATTGTGTGTTTTTTTTAATAGTTGTTGAATTGCGCACTTTTAAATCACACAAAAGAAATACATTATCAAACAAATGATTGTGTGGTTTTTTTTAATAGTTGTTGAATTGCGCACTTTTAAATCACAATATTGTAGCATAAGAGGGGAACATTTTTCATTTTCTATGAGTCACATTTAAATGGCTGGCTTGATGGCTTATCTCTCCCAATTCTAAATACCCAGGATTTGACATACATGGTCTAGTTCACAATGCGTAAAACGTACATACTAAAGGACAGCTTGTCCTTAAAAGGGCAATTTGTGAAAATCAATAAAAACAAAACATATTTTAATTTCCTTTCAAGAAGTCCTTTTATGTTTCCTTTCCTTTTTTTTAAAGCTGGTAATATTTTTGTACCGAGTCTACTAAGTTATTGATAATAAACAAAATAGTTCCCAGCACACAAAAACAGAAAATACAGATAATCTGCAATGCATATTTAACGAGAAAGCATATAATATAAAAATGTACAAAATGAAAGATGTGGGAGTAAACCGTACTCCGAGTGCTGAATAGCACCTAAGGGAAAGGGGTGTAAAATTGGGGATGTGGATAGGGGAAGGCAGGGGGAGGGAAAACAATGGTAGGGAAATAGGGGAGGGGAGGAGTGTAAACAGAAAAACTCAGGAGAATAAAACAATAGGTAAGTAGAGGGGGCAACGCTTTAGGGATGAACCCCTTTTCTTCTGGCCCGTACCCTACAGTCTACAGGACTACAGGTACTTCCCTCTCCCTCTCCCTATATCCTAGCCTCCAAGCATATGACCTCAACTAGCTCAATAAAGGGATAAGCCCCAAAAAAGTGTCAATCAACATGCGGTCAAATCACAGAGCTGCTAGATAAGAAGTAAAGCTCAAACGAGTATGATAACCAAACAGAGTCCAAAAGCATAAAGTAACCCAAGCAAAGGGATTTTTAACAATCCCACAACGGATTGTGGAATCCGCGGATTGGATTCTTAAAAATCCGTCCGGGGTTGTGTCCAATGGCGGATTTGGATTCATCCGTACGAATTGAAACTGGAACAACCCGTCAACGGATATTACACCGCGGGACGGATTTTGAATAGAAAGCCTGGAAAATTCCAGGAAACGGATTTTGACAGTTTTGCCCGTACCTACTTGCCGCCCAATGACACCAAAATCTCAGGCAACTCAAAATCTACCATCACTAAGGGCAAATGAAAGCAATTGTGGGTGGTATTTTATCACCTGCCACTACATCAACAGTAAATTATACGCTTCTACATTTATTGGTATCATACGTGGTACTACCTGACAAAGAATAAATGAAGTAACTGGGATAATCAATTGTTCAATGGGTGGTCCTTTGTAGTAATTAGCAGGGCTCTTCCACTGGTAGACTTGGGGCCAAACCAAGCCAGTGGAGGGCTTTGAACTGGCTGCTTGTGCTAATTTCATTGTAATAATAATAACTTTATTTCTATAGCGCTTTCCTCCCAATGGGACTCAAAGCGCTTCACACTTAAGGAAAGGGAGATAGAGTGGCTCTGTGGATAAAGACACTGATTCTCTGTAAATAGTGACAGAGTTGGAATCAGCGGAACCTTGTGACCTTCACTAAGTCACCTTATCCCCTTGTGCCTCAGGCACCAAAAATATAAATTGTAAACCCTATGGGGCAGTGACTCCTGCCTGCAAAATTCTGTGTACACTATCTGCTATACTATTATTATTTAAATGTATCCAAATTTACATAATAATACTCTGGTGGCCCTTCACCTCCTAATATTTTGGGGTTCTGGTCCCTATGGAAAACTAGTTGAAGAGTCCTGATGTACAGGCTCAAACATAAGGATGTCTCTGTCCTAAACGTGTAGGGGATTTCCTCACTCATGCTGACCTCAACAGTATCATCTTGTTCATGTGCCAGTTTGCTTTCCTATGTTTTGGGCTGAGTTTAATAAACTTAGTATATTGGAGAGGATATATAAGAAATAAATAGAGAAGGGAAGGCAGGTCATCTGGTCACTAATTTATACAGGCGAAAGGAGGGAAATGTACACTGGCTACTCACTACCACTATGTCAGACATAGAGAGGATGGTGTTTCACAAAAGACATCATAGATGTTCCTACTTCCCCTGGTTGGATGCTGGTAACCCTACTTGTAGCTCAATGTTAATGGCTTTAATGGTGGACTAAAAGTTATACTTGTGTTTTTATGTGTATTAATATACTTACAGTATGTATTTCTTCCCCAATGCAAAGCACAATGGGAAATCATACTTCATATTTAGCTTTAGTAATAATTATTACTACTTCATGGGGTGCAATCTACTGCAGTCTTCGACTGAGCCACTGATTGAGCCACCTGTGCTGAAGCAGGGAAATCCTAGAACCTGACCTGTTGGGGGCCTCTGTGGACTGGAGTTGCCCACCCCTGCTCTATACCACGCTGGTGAGTAATGCAATGTGTTACATTTTATTTAAGTAAAAGGGGCCGACTGAAGGCTGTAAAACAGATGGATGGAATAAATAAATAACTAACGTCCTAGTATGACACCAGTGTGGGTGCAAGGGGTCTTCCATGAGTAACTTCCCCCTTGTTGACTAGTGCATTAAGTAACTTTTGCTGCTGAAAACACAACACAAGCCATTTCGATAATTTCTCTCATACAGTACATACAGTAACCCAGGACTTTGCTGTTGTTCTTGAACACAGTGCACAAGAGACAACTTAATGAAGAGATCAAGGATAAATCAAAGATAAAAATACAACGTGAGCTTAGCTGAGTTTTCAAGGAATGGTTGTAGAAAGTGCCTGGAAATTCTCTGATTTATGACACTCTAGTGCTCAAAGTTTGGTTCAAGTCCAAGCAAGTTTAGTCTGAAGAAATGTTTATTTTTCCCTTATTGTCCTCTTAGTTAAAGAGGCAATCGAAGCACAGGGTTTTTGCGAATTTTTTTGAACATTGAAGTAGTGGGTCTCTGTAGCTGAAGGAAAGGGGTGAATCCGGAGCGACAACAAACAGCCCAATGACGTCAGGTCCCAAGTTTGAACACTGTAGCTTTATTGACAACACACAGATGAAACAGCAGGCTGCAGCACAGCCTCCTCCTCTACGCGTTTCACGCTCTACTGACGCTTCGTCTAGGAGTAGCTGAACCCCAATAATTTTAGCCCAGTGACCCCCATGCTCCTGGAGATACTTACTTCTGTAGGAGGTGCCGGCAAATGCTCTGCTTGGCTAGCAGGGATCTCATAACACCAGCGTTTCAGAACTCCCGCGTCCTGTGGGCCAATAGAAAGCCGTGACATCATCACGTTCGGCTTCCTATTGGCCCGAGTGACGCGGGAGCTTTAAACTTTGCCAAGACGCAGGCACCCCCTTTGGAGTATCTTGGGAAGCAGGGGGTCCACAGAGCTGAAATTAATGGTATTAATATCCGGAGACCCCCTGCTCCAAACTTATGTTAAAAAAAATAATAATGAAAAAAATAAAAAGCACATAAATTGCTTCTTTATGACCCAATGACCATGAAAATGTTGCTGGTTATCCGTATATAAAGAAAACACAACAGGAATACAATTCGACAAAACTTGGCACCAACACATTTTTCTGGAAAGTGCCTTCTGCATACTTGGCTGTTAATTGCTCTATACAGGTGCGCCGACGAGTATTCTAAAACTTGCCTTTTAAAACCTGGGTCAATCACCAACAAGACACAGGTACATGCTGGGTACATGCTGGGTACATGCTGTGTACATGCTGGGTACATGCTGTAACATTAGTCTGTCTGCAGAAATGTCACTGAAATGTTGCAGTATGTACCCAGCATGTACCCAGCATGTACCTGGGTCTTGTTGGGGATTGACCCAGATTTTCCAAGGCAAGTTTTAGAATATTCGTCGGTGCACCTGTATATTCAAGGTTCTCCAAGGTTCATACTAAAAAAATAAGATTGCGAATCCACATTTAAGAGGGATTACCAAAACGACCAAGTCAGTAGAGATGGGCGCGAATTATTCGCAGACATTCACCTTGGCAGCGAATGCGGCATTTTCTCGCAGGCAAATATGGAGGAAGTGGGAGGGGCTTTAAACAATGCGCTTACGCAAAGCGAACGTATAAACATTCATCAGCGGATGTTTCAACCTTCACAGGATGGACGTGCGGAGCGAAGACGGCGGCAGGTTTGGCCGGCATTCGCAGGAATTTGCAACGGCCAAATCCGAAAGTAAAGATTCGAAACGCAAGCCAAATTTTTACACATTCGCCCCTCTCTACTTGTCAGGTTGGATAATGCATTTCTTGGCAAATGTGTAGGTAGCTATTTTTAATTTTCAAGTTTGGCATCGTCTTTACTTGTATTTTTTTTCCAGCCGTGCGTACTGAAAGGGAAAAATAGGCGCAGTTGTAGAAGTTCCAACGGAAGGAAAATAGCAGATATAATATTAATCTTTTCAGTGCTGGAATTTATCAAAATGGTATCCAGATTCTAAAATAGAATCCATTAAATAGAATGGTTTGTGACTCTGAGCTCCCAAATATGAGAGGCTGAGAAAGTCACTAAATCAGAAGGCCCAGCTCAGCAAACTTAAAGTTGCCATGCTCATTGGGCCAATTTGTTCAGGCAGTTTATTTGGACCTCAATTATTATGCATGAGCTGAGTTGGTAATTACTTTTTACTCCACGCCTTACAAGCGCCTTTATAAAAATGCCAACTCTCCGTCAACTCAAAAAATGTGACTTATGTATGGGTCTAATTCATACAGAAATAAAAACTATCACATTTAAATGATGGAAACGTAAACATGAAGACTGGCCCACATTTACTAAACAGTGCTATTCCAAAGGATGAAGAAACAGATGATCGATGCCGCCGCCACTCCTAGAAACACAGACTCACCAGGAAGTGGTTGTAGATTAAAAAAAACTTTTTTGGCTACATAAAACGGATATCTTGACAAACACTAGAGACCTCCTCCTCCCACGCGTTTCGAGCAAGACTGCTCTTTCTCAAGGAGTGTGACGTATGTGAAGGAACGTATTGCTCGAAACGCGGGGGAGGAGGAGGCCTCTAGTGTTTGACAAGATATCCGTTTTATGTAGCCAATAAAGTTTTTTTTAATCTACAACCACTTCCTGGTGAGTCTGTGTTTCTAGGAGTGGCGGCGGCATCATTTACTTCCGGATCGTGGCCACGCCAGGGGACACCGGTTACTAGCCCAAGTGCTCCGCTACGCCGACAGAGGAAGGGATCTACAATAGTGAGTACTTGCACTCCATACCGTTACCGTTATTGCAGCTGCATCCCGTATAGATCAGGTCTGCTCTCAACACCCCCTCACAGACAAGCGGCTGACCGGGTATATCCCTATATACTCCGCTTATACCATATACTCCAGAGCAGATACAGCTCACAGTATGTGATTCCTTGAGTCACAGACGGCTTACACTATTCTATTCCATAGGATACCTTCTGGTTCCGGAAGTTACCTTAGAGATCCCATTGAAGTGAAGTTGTCTCCCAGCGAGGAAAGTTGTTTAAAGGAAAAGCGCTCCTTAATAAATGTGGGGAAATATGTAATATCATTAAATATGTAGTTGCCAGGAATCTTTGAGTGTATTTTAACTTGCACTGGAGTGACTTTAGTTATCCTAATGCTAATGTTCAAAATCATCACCATGTCCATGCATCCAGCAGGAGGTGCGATGGGAGCTGGGAGGAAGTGGGAGTCACACAGATTGCCAAAACGTTTGTCTTGAGAAAGTCAATGAGTTTGGGGCAGTGAGTACCAACATTTAGATGAGTAAACACAGTGACAGTAGAAAGGCAATGGGGCAGGTATATCAATGCAAATGTGGAGCAATTGGGAGACAAAATAACTGCACTGTATATATCAAAGATCCATTAAATCAATAGGATCTTTTTTTTTTGCCCCAGAATTGCTTCACCTTTGCCTTGATACATAGACCCCCAATGTATTTAGCAAGTGGTAATGCATCTTTGCAAAGGAAAAATGTGTGTTTCCTAAGAGATCTCTTTCCACCTCGTTGTAGAGAGATCATTCCGAAAGCACTTCCAGAGAATACTGAGTTTAATGCAGTACAAATCATGAATCGTCAAGGTTAGTATTTTTCTAAGCAGTCCTGTGGAAGTCAGATCCATAATATCTAAATACCATCCAAGTTATATTTTTGTTGGAGCACCACAGACAAGAGAGGCTTACAACTGCAGTAACTTGGAAGGCCACTGGGGAGACCTTCTTCCAGCAGTGGGTCGACGAAGGTTGAAGATGATTATGAAGATATACCCTATACAGTATGTTGGATACAATGAGGTTTATGGGTCTGAGCTAGTATCAAGGGTTAATGAATATCATCAGCACAGAATATTAATGAGGGTCGGGAAACCTATAAAAGACCATGTGATATGATATAGTTCAGTTAGGTTTAAGATGTGTTAAACTCTTTTTAGTCCAAAATCTAGGTTTCTATTTTATTTGTTATTATTTTCTTACCCACACTTCATTCAGTGAGATATAAAGGGACAGGGTAGTGTCTGCCCTAGTCAGATAGGCTAGAGCAGGGGGGCGCAAACTTTTTTCCCTGTGCCCCCCTGCCGGCGGTCCCCTCACACCCGCGCCCCCCTTAACCCCCACTTACCTGCGCTCCGGCATCATGACGTCACGTTGCCATAGCAACGTGACGTCACATGACCTCGCGGCGTCATTTTGACGCCGCGTTGCCATGGCGACGCAGGAAGGAAGCCGCCGGAGCCTAGGTAAGTAAAGGTTTACAGAGGCCCTGCAGCTCCCCCGGCACTTCATTTAAGTGCCTGCGGGAAGCGCGCGGGGCCTCTGTAAACCCCGCGCCCCCCCGCCGGCAGTCTCGCGCCCCCCCTGGGGGTCGCGCCCCCCAGTTTGCGCACTGCTGGGCTAGAGGACAGTTAGGATGGAGGATACAATGAATCACAAGAAGCTCCTGTTACAAAGGAACTGGGAAGAAGTATTATATCCTAAAACAGGGGTGGACAACACCAGCCCTCAAAGGCCACAAACAGGTTAGGTTTTAAGGATATCCCTGCTTCAGCATAGGCAGCTCAATGAGCGGCTCAGTCATTGACTGAAATATATATATTTCCTCCATGGATCACAAATTCATAATTATTATTAGCTTACCTTGTTTTGAATTATAACAATTCTTTGTGTTCCCATGAAATGTTTCATATTAGGAAAGGACTTGGCTAAATGTAACTTTATGGGAGAAGGGAAAAAAAGGATAATTAATTGTTTAAAGAAGTAAACAGAAACCACATGAAGCAATGAAACTTGCTGGCGAGAAATCTAACAGTAGTGCTTTGGTAGCAAACCCATCTCCTGTGACCACAGATGGTTCTCATTTCCAACGAATATGGAAATGGGACATAAATAAAAAGTACATGAGGAAACTAGCATTACCGGGCCACTTATCAAAGTTGATTTTATGAGACTTTCATCCTTTTTTCTGGTTGCCACTTATCTCTGTCCCTTCTTTAATTACCCTTTCTTTTATATCAGTCCATTTATATAGGCGGCCCCTATTGAAAGAGAGAGAGAGAGAGAGGGAAAGTCATATTTTACTAGAGAACCAAGTGACTTCTAGATCTCCCCAAACACAGCTTTCTATAGGGTTGACACATTTAAGTTTTTATAATACGGGACACCAAAATACTATATGAAAATGTGACATCATGTAGCATAGCTTCCCGGCCGCTATGCCTTTTCCTGGGCCCTACCAGTGTAAGACCTGTTAGGTGCAGGCAATGGATGGGTTAATTCCTTCTTTTAGGCTGTGTATGCTTTTTGCAGCATTGGATGCAATTGTAGGTATCCAAGGGCGGGCCATAGGAACAGCCAGAAGGTGTCAGCCTGAGGCAAGGATACTGATTGGGTCACACATAGGATGTGATGACCTATCAGTATTCAACCTGCTCTGTTTAGGGGCAGGGTTACAAAAACAAACTCAAGGCTACATATACAGGCACTTTCCTAAAGTGGGTGTCTGTCTTTCCTCCCCCTGCGGAGTGAATACAGCTACCCTCTGTCTCACTAGGAGGCAGAGGAGGAGTCCTGAAGGCCTGGTCTGGGCCTCAAGGCCTAATCAGTGCACCTTGATTAGGGGAAGCTAGGAGAAGAATGCCCCAGCTTTGTACATCTGATCTAACTGCAATAAATACCATTGAACTATAAAGAAGTGTGATTCACTGCCTTGAGCTGAAAGAAAGGTGTAAGGCCTCGGTCCCGCTGCGCTCGTTGGCGCGGGCGGCGGGTCGCGAGTTCCCCACCAGCAGGGGAATCCTCGCGAGCCGGTCCCGGTCCCCCCTGGCAGCACAGAGCACTACACGCTGTAGCGCGTCAGCCGCTGGAGACACCACAGAATGGTGTTTTCTAGCGTTGACGCGTGACGTGTGTGGCTGTGAGCCAATGGGGAGGGGAGGCTTCGGGAGGAGGAGAGGCTTCGGGGAGCGGGGAGGAGTGTGGAGTGAAAGCAGGTGAGTGCCTTTCTCTGTGTGTGTGTCTGAGTGCGTGCCTGTCTGTGTGTGTATGTGTCTGAGTGCGTGAGTGCCTGTCTGTGTGTGTGCCCGAGTGCCTGCCTCTGTCTGTGTGTGTGTGTGTGTGTGTGTGTGTAAGTGCGTGAGTGCCTGCCTGTGTGTGCGCGCGCGTGTGTGTATGAGTGCGTGAGTGCCTGCCTGTGTGTGTGTGTGCGCGTGTATGAATGAGTGCCTGCGTGTGTGTGTTTAAACTTACCTTCCAGCTCCAGCCCGAGTCCGTGGAGGGAGGGGGGGGGAGAGTAGCGGGTCCCTCCGCTCAAGCCACGCCCCCCCTCCCTGTCAAACCGCGCCCCCCCTCCCTGTCAAACCGCCCACCTCCCTGTCAAACCGCCCACCTCCCGATCAAACCGCCCACCTCCCGCCCACCTCCCGATCAAACCTCCCACCTCCCGCTCCGGCTCCCGCTCCCTACAGACCGCAAATCGCGGTCTGTGTATCTCAGCGCACCGCCTGTCAGCAGCGCAGGTGCGCTGACTCTGGGAGCGGGGCCTTAGCCTCAGTCTGGGCCATCCTGCTGCTATCTAGAGGATCCATGCTGACAGGAGGCGCTGCACCCAAGAACTAAGGTACTCTGAAAACCTGTCCTGCCTGTTCTCCCCACAACACCGCGGAGCACTCAGCCCTCCTGTTGCCACATGGGTACAGCACAACACCTAAATGGAGTAGCCGAGAAGCATATGACCCCAATCTCACTTAGGGTGGGGGGGGGGGGAGGTACAAGGGCTACAGTCATAATGAGTGATTTGAAAATGCTCGGAGCTGAATGGTATCTCCTACTTGACTGCTATATTCTTTGGTTTCTATCATCTCTGCGCTTAGCGGGATGGGGAAAGATGCGCACTGAGTAACGCCTCTAGGGGTGGGTGTCGTGGTATTAGGAGATGACCAGGCAGTGTCCTAACTTTATTATTTCAATAATGTCATCATTTAATTAAGCAGCATCTATCAGACAAGGTATCTATTACACTCAATGAGAAATGTATTACCTTTTTATGACTGATTTCATTACAGTCATTTTAAATTCAGGAATTTCTCGTCACGGCGCTAAAATACGGGAGAATTATGCGTCCCGGCAGACCTTTCCAGGACAACGGGACAGGTCAATGAAATAAGGGACCATCGCGTATATACGGGATGTCTGGCAACCCATCCCAACCCTTATACAGTATGTGAGGAGATACCAGGGTGGAGTTCTTTCTCTGACGAAGCGTGAAGTGCACGCGAAACGTTCGACCATCGGTTTTAGATGACGTCACTTCTGTGACGTCTGTGGTGGGGACCGCTGAGCTGCCAGCGGCATATCCGGAAGCATGGGTCGCACAGCGTTTTATGCATATGTGCATTTGTCTCCCTCCCCCCCTGTATATGCCCGCCTGGCATCAAGGGTTCCGTATATGTATATATCCAAGCTAAGCAGTAATACTCAGCCAGACTTCAACACAGATCCTCCGATTAGGTTTATGATAGACTAATGGGGGAATTTTAATATGCACTGTTACTCTGTACCTTACCCATGCAACTGGTTACCGTGCACACAATGAAGTTTTATTATTATGGGGATTCCCTCTGCAATGTGCATCTCATTGGTAATTTTGTGTAGCCTCACATATACATTACACTGCCCTTTTGTGTTAAGCAGTGTATCTCAATGGAGACAATTAGCTACACATATATGGCTGCATTATTCTGAAAGGGGAACCCTCTGCTTCCAGTTCTGAGACATTGACACACTCTCTGTAGACACAGTGTTGCAATACAGGGCGTCTACCTATTATATCTGAACTGTGAGAGGTTTCTGTGTTGCTATTGGCTCATGAATGTTTAAAACTATATCCCTCAGATTCAGTCAGTGCTCAGTGTATTGGAGGTGTATCTTTATACCCTTGTATATATCAGGAGGCAGGAAACATAATTTTACCTTGGTCTGTAGATGCACTATACACAGGATTTGTGAACTATTTAGATATCCATTAAAGGTATATTAACCCTTTGAGGGTGTGCGGTACTACCTGACTTAGGCCGTGATTATAGTGCCGGCGACGCGACGTTACCCGAAAACAAAAGCATTTGCAGAGCGACGTCGCGAAAACTGTTAGCCGGCAAGTTAGATTTTTCGAGGGCTGTCGCGTCACGTGACGTCCCTTGAACCAATCAAATTGCCAGAATTACATGCCGCCGCCCAGCAAAATATAAATTTTGCCGGTAGCAACGGCGATGGGTGACATCACCCGTCGTGTCGCCGTCGCCATCGACGGCACTATAGGAGGAGTCAAGTATGGCTTGTGATAGCGACGCCCCACCACCTGAGTTTTAATCCCACTTTGTATATACTCTACACCATATTCATTATTTTTGATAATACGAATAAACTATGTTTTATTTTTTCATCTTTGGCATATGAAGGGTTACTGATACCCGGGACTATACATTGTCCAACCCACTTATGCTTTCAGAGAGTACAATATAGTGGTTTATTTTCTGGTCAGTACTCTGTGACTGACCAGCATCTGTATATATATATATTTTTCAAGAGAACCTTAATCTGAGACGGATGAAAAATTTAGGTTATCTTTTTTGTTATAAAACCAACAACGGGGTGACATTTTCTAAAATAAATCCAAGAGTGATGCAAGTGCATTTTTGTAATTCACCCCTCGCTCTCTTCCTCTCCTGATGTAAATGGAAGGTGAGGGTCCACCCCCAGCTGTTTAGTTTGATGTCCCCCTAGAAATTGAGCAAAACCCGGACAGGGTAGAGGTGCCACCGTTCTGAATGTATGCTGATAGTCTGTAGGGCAATGAAGACATTAAATAAGTAGTCTTGGTTTTTATCATCACATTTCGATCACTGGTCTGTATTAATCCAATGAGCTGCTTTATGGAACAGTGATTGTTAGGATTATTTTAGCAGTCACATAATAAATCCATAGAGAAAAGGGTAACAAGTGCAGACCGCCCATGGTGTAGTATGTAAATATAAGATTTATATGTAAAGGTAAAACATGCATTTGCCGCAACAAAAATTAGGGCAATGGTTAGATAATAGTAAAGGGAAAGGGAGGAGGATGGGAAAGTGGACTCTCGCTACAGCTCAATTTAACAGTATAAATGCATGGTGACAAAGGTGCATAGGGGGAATGAATAGACAATATCAATCACATTTTGTGGGCCGTTTTTCACTGCTGCACTGTAGATCAGATTTAAGCCATTGAATATTGTAGTTAGATATTATTACTACTAGGCTTGTTGACTACTTAAAAAGTCTCATCTATTTGTGGTGAGAAGCAAGTGTATCTCTCAATTGATACACACCTGTATGCTACACGCAGCACCACAATACTATGATTGCTAGCCTTGGACACCTGTCTAATTGATTACAGGTCTTTTAATTAGTGCTGGAATGGGTATTCCATATATTATACTTATGTGAGCTTTGATTACATTGACTGATTTCCTACCTAAAGGGTTGCTCAATAGGTCCCCTTCCAGTTTGTGTTTGCATATATGTTTGTGTCTGTTGTTCTAATTGTATGTATATGATCTAGACTAAATGTTCATGATACCACCCCATTTTTTTAAATTTCTATATTAAAATAATAAGTATTAACTCTAATAATCATATCTACTGAGACACTGAGTGCAAGTTAAAGGGTGTTTCCTTTACCTGATTTTCTAGGGCAATGGTTAAAAACTGTATTATCCATAATGGTGCCAGGGTTCGCCGCTCCATGGTCTAATATGGATCGAGTGATCAGTAGGAAGCCAGGGCGTCCGTCTCCTCTGGGGGAGCCATCCTCTCTGACCATGTAGATATCGCTCCATAAGGTAAGTCCCTCCGCGGGAGTTGCTCTCAAGTTCTTCTGACTCGCGGCGTCTGAGCACTCACACACCGAGTACTGGGGCTTGCCACCTGAGCAGCGGAGCCTCAGAGAGATCGGCGCACCTCCAGTGACGTCTCACAGATGACGTCAGTGCTTCCGAATCAGCAAATGTAAGGAATAGCGGAGGTGGGGGAGACAGTACCAGTCTAGTAAAGGGTCTCCAACATCACCAACAAAGTCCAATAGCCAACGTGTTTCGTGACTTGAACGGTCACTTCATCAGGGGACCCTGGCACCATCATTTATAATACATTTGTTAACCATGACCCTAACAATTTTTGTTGCTGTATGTGCATCTTTTACCTTTACATATACATTTTATATTTACTTACTACACCATGAGAGAGGTCTGTGCTTGTTTCCTTTTTCTCTATAGATTTGGATGCCCTGTCATTCATCCTACCATAGCAGTAGACCCTCCTGTATTCCCCAAAGGAAAGTTATTTCATTCCATATTACACTTACGTTCATTCACTTCATATATTTTTCATTTATATCATCTCCACTGTTATTTATACAGTATTGTTCACAATTTGATTCACTGGGTACGTTTATAATATTCACAGTTCACCTTGGTACACACATTATTAATGCGTTCTATGTTTTGTGTTTTTTCTGTACATAATAAATCCAGTTTGGCGATAGGATTTAACCAGGATAGTGTCGGATTTCCATTAAATATCCTGGCGTCCCGACAATTTTCTCAAAGTCGCTCAAATGATCCGGTTAAAACAGTAAGAATAGACACTGCATGTTTTTATGTGATCACTCATATCAAACAGTAAGCATTTTAAATATATTGGTAAACTCTAATTACTGGTAGCTATATATATTTATATATATATATAAACAAATAACAAGAAGTTCAGGGCACTGATACAGGTATAACAAAAAGAATATTACTTATCTTAAGATCAGGGTGCTTGCAGAGCAGCTGGGATCACCATTCAGCAGCAAAATAGATAATACAAAAATCAAAGAATTCTGTAGCACT
Source organism: Ascaphus truei (assembly GCA_036426205.1). Classification (NCBI taxonomy): domain Eukaryota; kingdom Metazoa; phylum Chordata; class Amphibia; order Anura; family Ascaphidae; genus Ascaphus; species Ascaphus truei. Next base: position 194,885 of record WSYH01000059.1, read on the forward strand.
CTCTGGTAGATATAACTCAGGTTTAATGCATCAGGCAAGCATAAGGGGTCAGTACAAGAATGGGGGAGTGACGTTTCGGACCTAGATAAAGGACCGGGAGGTCCAAAACGCCGCACCCCCATTCTTGTACTTGTAGCCCTGGTAAAAAATGGGGCTATAGTTCTATCCTCCTCCTGGTATAATCCCTGCTTAGGGCAGGTTGCCAGGAGTTATCATGGGTTTCCCCTACTTCAAGCACTTGCATTGAATGGTGGAGGTAGGTAACCTGACCCTGTGTCCAATCAAGAGACACAGGGGCGGTGCCTGCTGAAATCACAAAGAGCAGTGCAATTCCTATTTAGTGTGTCAGTCTGACTAAAGAGTCAGGAGTGAGAGTTAGTGTTAGGGAGGAGTGAGCAGCTCATGAGTAGAGGTGATAGAGTATAGTGAGGTGGACCAAATACCTCTCACCCTGCTTAGGGGGTGAGGGAAGAGCTAGCCCCACTCTGGATGGCCCTTGGGTCCAGAGTGGCGGCAGGGACCATCACTAAGGAGAACAGCTGGTGGCATTGTAAATCAACTGTACCTGTCTGCTGCTGCGGGAGACTGAGTAATAAAGGAGTCTGCTTTTTAAAGAGAACCTTGTGTGAGACTGGAATCTCTCATCCCTGGGAGGGGGATTTCTGTGATAGGGATTCCACCCCGCATCCCTGGGGCTTACTACAGATGGAGGCGCTGCACCATTGAAGGAGAACGAAGGCATCCACCCCAGTAGCCTGTCCTGCTGTCCCCCATGTCATCGCGGGAGACACAGGCCCTCCTGTTTAAAAGGAAAAACCAGGGGAGCGAAATTACCTAGAAAAAAATATATAAAACTACCATAGTGCAGTTATGTTAAAACAAAACACAGTAGTGAAAAAGCTCTCAAATTAGCAAATGAGACACACTAGACAATGTCAGCAAATGTCCAACATAAAATATCCAGATAGCAAAAGTTGCAAAAAACAGGAGCAAAAATAGGAGGTAGTGTTAATATCAAGAGAAACACAGAGCCCAGATAAAATACCAAAGTGATTTATCCAACACTGGTAAAAATGAAGGCTTACAGGATTCCAAATTGGTCACAGCATGGGTATATGGGTACAGATGGTAACCGAGTCGCGTTCTCAGGATCCCGTCACACCGCCGCTGCGTCCACTGGTCTCTGTCCTGCACCTCTGCTTGGGAGCCGCTACGTCACTTCCGGTTCCTCTGCCGATCAAAGTGGACGTCACAGGACCTCCAGGCAGACTTTCTCCCTCCAGATAACACACTGAGGGTCCTGTTGCCAGCAGGTATGCACCACACAGAGACATATAGCCAGACCATAGAACACCTTAGGGGGTCCGATCTGCAACCGGGTGGGGATCCAGGGGTTATATACTGACCCCTTATTCTTGCCTGATGCATTAAACCTGATTAATATCTACCAGAGAGTGCTACAGAATTCTTTGATGTTTGTATTATATATATACTATATATATAATACAGTAGTGCACTGTACTATGAGTACAATCAATAATACAGCATACATGGGGACACTGTTAGACAAATACCATTATAATATTTATTTTTAGTTGATGTAAGTCGTTTTATAAATTATGTTTTATGTGTCCTTGTTTCTACTCTTGATTATCTGGTCGTCCTACTTGGCAATTACTGCACCTCCAACCAAAATTAAATTGGTGTGCTTTGAAACAATTGCCAAACAAATAGCCCCATATCACGAGCTATTTATTTTCATCAGTAAGTGTTTGTAGCTTATTATTAGTTTGTAGTATTAAAGCTGCAGACCAAGCAATATCCTACATGTGTGTGTGTTTTTAAAATAAATAAATTCTGTACTATGAGAAAATACTTGTAGCATTTTTTTTAAACAACTCTGAATTAAATTTTTAATGTATTATAACGTAACAAGCATTTTTTTGTTCCTATAGCAACCATTTACAAAGTCACACCCCCTTCCTCTTCTGAAACAGGCTTCTGCACACCCCTTGTTGAGCCCTGCCCTCTCTCTAGCAGTGCACCAATTGTATCTAGCGACTGCCTGGTCACATGATCTTCCCCAAAGAACTTTGCATCTTTGGTCCTCTTCTGCTGCATTGATGGCCATTTAGTGAACCCCTGAGCCGAATCGTCGCTAATCGATCACAGGAGAAAGGATCGATCGGCAACTTGGTTAATTACTTATCATTGTGTGGATTGTATTGATGCACATACTGTATTAAAGGGAAAAAACAAACAAAAAGAAAACGTACATCTTGGACTGCTGCTTTAAGCGATCTGATTTTTTTTTAAGTAACATATCGAGGTAGAACAATATCCCATAATGGAATTAAGGTGTTCATTAAAATTGCACCCAACTTTCCACTTTGCAGGGAATAAATCAGAAAGTTCATACTTTGTTTTTGGGTTGCTGTCTCTATTTGTTAACAATAATATTAAATAAAAGCAAACCCTAACAAATTGAGTGAGGTTTAAGTGAAACGAGAAACATGTGACTATTTAACACAGCTAGTGGCTACATTTTACATCACCGGTTTTCGATGGAGATTCACACAGTGCTTGGAACTGGGCGCCAAACCTCCTCAACTAAACAGATGTTACTCTCAGTCCAAATGTTGCCACAAACTCTTAGCTTTAAAGAAGAAAAAGAAACTTATAAAATCTTAACTCCATTCCCTTTGATTTTGTTTCCAACGCCGAACTTGCTTTGCCATTTATATTGAAACACAGCACAACAAGTTGCAGTTTATTTTTCTGATCTTTTTTTATTACAGGTTTGAAGCAGGGGGTCTCCGGAGCTGAACTGCATTAATTTCAGCTCCGGGGACCCCCTGCTTCCGGAGATACTTACCTCCGTTGGGAGTGCCGGTATCTCCGTAGCAAGGGAGTGTGCCTAACGAAATGGCGGCTTTAAATGTTCCAAGGGCCCATGGCACTTACATATGCCGGCCCCCTCCTTTCTGCCGCCCTCCTCCTTCCGATTCACCGGGTCAAATGACACCGTGGATGTCACCAAAGTGACATCACTCGGCGTCTCGTTGCCATGATAATGCGATGTCATGACATAATTTGTCGCCGCGTCACGATGGCAATGGCATGCCATGGCAACGAGACGCCGTGCGGCGCCATGCTGGTGACGTCTGCAGCGTCATTTGACCCTGTGAATCTGAAGGAGGAGGAGATCGGCAGAAAGGAGACAGCAAGGAAGTGCCCGGCATATGTAAGTGACCTCCCATCAGTCCCGATAGGCCCGAGAGTGTGGCAAATGTATATGGGGGCAGACATTTTTTTCCACCACCAAATTTTGCCGCCCTAGGCTCAGGCCTAATGGAAAATCTACCACTGTCACATGGGCCAATAGGAAGCAGCAAGGGATGATGTCACTGCTTCCTCATTGGCCAAGATGCGGGACATTTAAAGTCACCATTATATAAGATCTAACATGTTCAGTTGGAGCTGCTACCTGCAGAGATACCGGGACCCCCTACAGAGGTAAGTATCTCAGGAGCAGGGGATCCCTGGAGCTGAAATCAACACAGTTCAGCTCCGGAGACCCCCTGCTTCAAACCAACAACAAAAAACAATAAAAATAATGAAAAAATAAATAAACTGCAACTTGCGTTGCTCCATTAAATGGAACTGGCTCCCGGATGAGATGTCTGACGCTAAGACATAGGCTGAAATATACATTTTACACGAGGAATATAAATTGTCAACTACATTTCTAAAGAAAATTACATTTGCAGTCAGCCAGCAATTGCAACACTGCCTGCAAGCAAGATTTCCTGCCACAAGGCTTCCACTCACTGCAATCTGATGCTTCTGACTTATTTCTTGTGCCCTTATTTTTATTGATACCCATGCTTGAGTGAAAATTAACAATAATGTGACAAAATGAAAACCTTCAAAATGCAACTAAGACGGGGGAGAAGTTAGATTAACATTTTGGTAAACCAGTGTTATTTTTAGATACAATGTTGACTGAATAAAATGCTTTTCTTAGTGGGCCGTTAAGGATATCCCTGCTTCAGCATAGGTGGCTGAATCAGTGGATCAGTCGAAGACCGAGCCACTGATTGAGCCACCTGTGCTAAAGTAGGGATGTCCTCAAAACCTGACCTGTCGGTGGCCCTTGAGGACAGGATTTGGCCGCCTCGGACCTAGAGATCTAGATTTTCCTCTGGAAATAAAGTGACATTTTGAATATGGACTTTTTAGTTGGGTAATTATTTATGAGAATACATTTCCCCAAACATTGGTTCAAGTTATCTATCACATCAGCTAACAATCTCCACAGGTGAAATATCTGCAATTCTTCATGAATAAGGAGGTGCTGTATTTCTCAATATATGAAAAATAAAAAAAATCGTAAATTCTCCGGGGTCAGACGCTCTTTTCCCATTTTGTGCTTTTATATTTGTTGCACTTACTTTGGTATCGTTCCCTGTATTCTATTGTCTATTTTGTAAAGCATTGTGTACACTGTTGGCGGGATATACCTAAAAATATACATACAATTAGAGGACTGTTCCTTTTGCTTTACAGTTTATTCAAAAACAGCACGTTTTTCAATGTCCGAGAATAATTTAACAACGTAGCTAATTTAGGCAGAGATTTTACATTCATCCTTCATTGGCTACAAGATCTGACGACTTAAAAAAAATAGCCTTTTCAAATGAGGACTTAAAACCTTCATCACTTGTTACATTCTTACGACTCGTTAAAACTACTAGTTATGTTTGTTTTAATGCAAAGAAATTGTTCTGCATTTTTTTTCCAAGATATCCATTGCGCATCCATTTATGTGAAGTTGCCAACGTATCCTACTAAATCAAACCACACACAGCACAATAGTTCTTTGTCATGGGCATTTATGCACAGACTAGTATCCACAGACATATAAGTGGGTGGATTTTGAATGTCTCCAGCTGGTTTTTGGTCAGCAATCACATTCAGATGAGCTGATCTGAATCAGCGTTTCAACCCCTTCAGCGCTGGACGGCATGGAATGTGTTACTCTTCAATACGTTGCATGACTCCAGCATGAAAGTAGCTGCAGATCCAGCAGACGTGACTACACCTGTTAACACAATGGCTTGTTATGTTACAGGATTGCTATGGCAAACAATGGGTAAGGAGATAACACTAGTGTTATTTTACGCGTTATTTTGTGCGTTATCTTGCATAACAGGGGCAATAACGTGTGTTACATCTGTAAATAAACAAGCCACATGAGTTACAGCAGCAATACTGGTTTTATTTTTATTTTTTTATTGCAGGGTTGAAGCTGGGGGTCTCCGGAGCTTAACCCCATTAATTCTAGCTCTGGGGTCGCCCTGCTTCCGGAGATACTTACCGCCATAGCGGGTGCCGGTAGCCTCTTTCCAGTTTAAATGTCCTGGTCATGTGGGCCAATAGGAAGACACACCGGATGACATCACAGCTTCCTATTAACACTCCTGACCGGGACATTTAAACACCGCCATTATGTTAGGCACGCCGTTTCTGACAGCAGAGATACTGGCACCCTCTGCGAAGATTAGTATTTCTGGAAGCAGGGGGTACCCAGAGCTGAAATGAATACTGTTCTCCTCCAAAGACCCCCTGCTTCAATCCTGCAATAAAAAAATACATTTATAAAAAGTGAAGCTGTATTGCTGCTTTAATTTATTGAATGCCCTCACTGCGAGAGCCACATTTGCCGTGAAAGGGTTAAAACATGTGGAATAGTCTTAGCCTCAACCTTAATTTACACAGTCTCTGCTTATTAAGATTTTTTTTTTTTTTTTTTTATATAGTTCGTGGCACTAAAATAGGGGTATAAATACACATATACCAAGGTAAAAAAAAAAAATCACATGTAGAAAATACTGAAATAACTGTCCCTATCATCTGAAAATATGGCAGCAGACAAAGACAAATCTCTTTCTCGAAATCTCGAAAATGATCAAAAACAATCCATTTCTCTTTTTAATATGCACCCTCGTACCCATCAAGACAATCTGGTGAAATATCTGGGAATACTATCTACAATAAAGGACGCCATACCCTTAGTGCCTCTTTTAAGGCACCTACAGTTGATATAATCTGGAAACCACCATCTTCTACCATTCTGGATATCATCTCGGTACTTATAATAAGGCACTCCATGTGGATGCAATTCTTAAGTATTCTTTCATATTTCAGTTTATATTCTTTATTTTACATACTACACAATGTTATTATTTTTTTTTTCCTTTTCCCCTTTTTCATACAGTATTTTCTTTCCTCTTCTCCTCATGGAGCAACGTGCTAAGATCGCAGACTAAAACAGGGATGGCAACTGTTGGGAAAACATTGTAGGGGTTATATTTTCTTTGATAACATTGGTGCTAGTGTTGGTAGCACTTTTTTGCCCTGGTTTTGCAGCCGGTAGGTAGACTGTGATAGGAGACATGACCCCAATCGTCTGCCATTTACCGGAGACTCTCACAGCCGACACCAGTCTAAGTTCTTTCAAAACTAAAGCCCTCACATTTTAATCTGGTCTGTAACTGTTACATACGCCTATAATATATATTATCTTTTAACTGTGCATGCGATGTCTTGTATATAATGTATACCCTGCTCACTTATGTAACTGTATTTGTAACCATGTATTATTTGTCATCTTAACTCTATAACCAGGCCATACTTGAAAACGAGAGGTAACTCTCAATGTATTACTTCCTGGTGAAACATTTTCTAAATAAATAAATACATTTTGGGACTAACACTATGACACACTTTTCCCAATTTAAGAGAATTGACTCGATGTTAAAGAATACTCTCCCAAAAAAACGTTCTCTTTTCTTTATCATAAAAATTATAGCTCTGCTTGTATAAAACAAAAAACAGAAAAGCCCAATGCTACATCCAATGTGACAAAACATATAGTAAATAGTATATAGTTAAATTCTTCAAGAATAATATTCTCATGAGTAAGGGTAATTTAGTTAAACCCTTTGGCCAAAGCATTATAAGTCTGCAAGCCGCGTCAAGGCATAACCAAATTTGCAGGTCCTAACACTAAACTATGAAACTTCTCTTTTACCTCTGTTGGAGGGAGAATGACTGCAGTGAGTCTGTCCATAGAGGTTTCACAGTTTAGTGTTAGGACATGCAAATTTGGTTATGCCTTGACGCGGCTTGCAGGCTTACAATGCTTTAGCCAAAGGGTTTATCTAAATGACCCTTATTCATGAGAATATTATTATTGAAGTATTTGGCCACGCTCAGTAGCACTCTTTTTGACATAAATATATATGATGTGGTGGGTTCTGGGATTAGAGGTTGCTGGGAAAGTGTGTGTTAATTTCTGCTTGTATAAAGTCTGAATGTACAATAAAAAACAATTTTCATCCAGCATAATACCTAACCACATGCTTGTCCAGTTCTACATTACTGCTCCCTGCCTTTCTGTGTTACATTCATTCCTTCATTTCCATTTTTGGTTCCTCGAAAACAGGAGTGGCCAACTCCAATCCTCAAGGGCCACTAACAGGTCAGGTTTTAAGGATATCCTTGCTTCAGCACAGGTGGCTCAATCAGTGGCTCAGACTGAGCCCCTGTGCTGAAGAAGATATCCTTTAAACCTGACCTGTTAGTGGCCCTTGAGGATTGGAGTTGGCCACTCCTGCTCTGAAATCAAACAAATTTGTCAGAATTGATGAAGTGTAGTATTAGAAGGAACACGGTTCTAGACTAGATTCCATATGTATGTATTTTTACTTGGTCAAAAATGGTACATGCTGTTAAGGACTATGCCTTGATCAGTCCTGAAGGAAAACAAACTATTAAGTTACTTCTCACTTACATTGGAGCAGTTTAAGGACTTAATTTAAGTAGTTGACATTTTTATTAGCCGTATTGGTCCTGGAGATGGAGACATGTACATTTGCTTTAGGTTGCGATACCTTTTAGCAGACCAACATTAGTTTTCTTCCTAGATTCAATTATAGTGCACCGAGCTTTTGAAACCTCATATATATCAGATCTGTCAGGTTTCGAATCTATGAGGTTTTTTAAAGTGATATAAAAATTATATATATATTTATACCGTAATTAAAATCCTTTCCCTGCATACGTTCAATGCATGATTAAAGTATTTAGAATTTACTCACAAATCATATTTTTTTAAACTAAGAAATCATAGAACAGTGCGGCGAACAATTAATTCAGTAATGTATTCACTCCTTTATTCTAGTCGTACCCCGAGACTGACCCCCCCCCCCGGATACCAAGGGGTTAAATTCCAAACAGCTCTCTTTTTGGAGGTCTATTGCATCTCTTATGCCTCCAGAAGGCCACGTTAAAAAAAAAATCCCTGCTCATGGAAACAAGCTCCAAACCCTTCCCAGAAGTCATGCCTTTGATGTGTGTATGTGCGTTTAGGTCACCGTATTAAATATGTGGTATATTTCTTATGTTTGAAAAGCAATCGTCACACTGCAATGGATGTCAGAGGAAACAGCACAGACCACCCGAATCTAATGCTTTATGTGGATATTTAATCTCCTTCACTGCACTTCAAAGCTCTGGCTCTGTCATCCAATTAGCTCCCTCCATGTCAAATGTCTGGTTTGTTTGTTCACCCTATCTCTCTCATCAGTTGCCCTATTTAATATTATTATAAAAAGTAAAAACAAATATATATATATATATATATATATATATATATATTTATTTTTTTAAATGAGCTTTACCTCTTGCATATTTATGGTAATCCTAGACAATTGTTATTACTTCATTAAAAGGTAATTTAATTACTCAGGGAGACCAACATAGAATGATGTCTTTGAGTAAAAGCCGCTACCATAGACTAAATAAAAAATATATGACATCCTGGACAAAAGCAATGCGAAATCTCCCTCCTAAATGATTTTGTGTTGGAATTATACAGCTAAAGAATGGATATGCTGCTATACATTTTTTTTGTCGACATTTTGCTTTGGGGGTGCTGAGAAAAAGCTACAATAAAAAAATGTGGGTTTTACTTTACTAGGATGAAAAAGTATTTCTTTAATAGGATGGAATAAAAATAAATAAATATATATATATACAGCTCAACCCCGTTATTACACGATCCGTTACAACGCGAACCCGCTTTTAACGCGAATCAAGCGTGGCTCCCAATTTTCGGATTTATGAATACTTTACAACACGATTATTGGTGTCTTAAATACTTTATTGTACAATGCATACAATTGTACATTATTTCTAACGCGATCCGCTTATAGCGCGATGTGACTCTTTGGACCGCAAGCACAGCGTTATAAGGGGGTCGAGCTGTATATTATCAGACTTAATAGAACTCTGCAGTAGAGATGGGTGAATTTTTCGCCAGAGTTCGAGGTTGCTGAGAAATCGGCATATCTTCGCAAGATTGAAGCTTTGCAGATGCGTCTGAGTTGGGAAAAACCTAGCACTCTTTTTAAAAATAAAAACGTATTTGATTGCGTGTACCTTTATCTTCGCCGGTGCCGCTGAGAGCGAAAAAACGCGGCCTCCTTGTTATTAGTTTGGTCAAACTTTGTTTTCCGCGTGAACTTTTGAAACGAGACGAAAAACTTATCAGAAACGAACAGCAAAATATCTTTTTTATTTTGCAAAAGTAAGCGAAATGGGGGCTTCGGGCGAATTTCCATGCTTTTGCGCTGATATGTAAGTACAAACAGCTCAGACGCACTTTCACGGGTTCGCGATATTTACGGGCTGAACTACAAGTTCGCTGATCTCTACTTTGCAGGTATAGGACCAGCGGCGCAATTCCCATTAAGCCTGATAGGCCCCGGCCTAGGGCGGCGACATTTTGGGGCGGAAAAAATGTCCTCCCCATATACAGGTGCCACGGTCTCCGGCCTATCGGGCCAGATGGGAAGGCACTTACATTTGTCGGGCGCTTCCTTGCTGCCGCCCTCCTTCTCCCACTGAATTGCAGCGTCAAATTACGCCGCGGACGTCACCAACGTGATGTCACATGGCGTCTCGTTGCCATGGCAACATGACGTTGTGCCGTCAAATGATGGCATGACGTTACGCCATCTAATGATGGTATGACGTCACGTTACCATGGCAACGTGCCGCCGCGCAACATCCCGTTGGTGACGTCCGCGGCGTCATTTGACGCTCTGATCCGGAAGGAGGGCGTCAGCAAGGAGGCGGCCGCCCCATGCAAGTGCCTAGGGGCGGTGGATCTGGAAATCCGCCACCGTATTGGACAATATACAGGTTAAAACCCTAAAATGAAATACGTTTGTATAAGTTTTTAGAGTAATTAAAGAAAATTCTAGTGTACGCAGAGATTCAAAAACGGATGCGTTTCGTCTTCATATTTACTGTAACGGAACAATCATTCTAGTTTGTTAGATGGTATTCCAATCTACAACAAATGCACACCCGTCCAGGACTAAGATTACTTTGAACTTTGAACCACAGAGTAAAAGAGAAGATGGGCACAACACAAGGTGGGACACCTTGGGGATATTTTCTGTGCCTTTATAGAATATAAACTTTAAAGGAGGATTCCAATGGCTCCCCATTTTTCATCATAGGTGGAAAGCCGGGGGTCTTCATAGCTGAACCCCATTGATGTCAACTGGGGGATCTCCTGTTTCCTGAGATAATTACCTTCGTAGGCGTTAGTGGTACTTTCTGGTTATTAAATGTCCCATAGAACACGGTCCGATAGAAAGACAAGATGGATGACATCATGGCTTCCTATTGGCCTGCAGGCTGGGGGAGATTGAAAACCTCCATTTTGTTTCCGCATTAGGGGATAGTACCAGGGCACCTTCGGATGTAAAGCTGAAATTAACATGGTTCAGTTCCGGAGACCCCCTGCTTGAAAACAAATGTATGGCAGAACCATACCTTAAATCAAGGGTGGGCAATCATTTTGGCTGAAGGGCCACTTGACAAGCTTTGCGGGCCACATACTTAATGTAAAATTTACATTATATCTATGACCCACAAAGTATATTTTTTATTTATTTTTACATTTTTTCTAGCGCGAAGAAACACAATACTAGAGCGCGTGTAAAAGCTTAGTGAGGACACCCACCCCAGACCGAGAACTGGGACCATAGGAATTTTTACAGATACAGTCATAGTCAAGATGAGCTTACAATTGTTTTTGGTGTCAGAGGCACATGGAGATAAAGTGGCTTGCTCAAGGTCACAAGGAGCTGACACCGGGAATTGAACCAGGTTTCCATGCTTCAAACTCAGTGTCATTGTTGACAGTCGATGTCTTTACTCACTGAGCCACTTCTCCCAACCTGCATCACCCCTAACACCCTCACTCTCTGCCTCCTTTTCTCACCCACTCTCCCCCTTATCTTTTTATTCTCCCCCTCTCTCCCACTAGCCTTCTCCCTCACTCACTCCTTCCTCACTCCCCTTCCTCTCTCACTCCCTTCCTCTCTCATCTCACTCTCCTTCTCCCTCACTCCCTCTCCTTCCTCTCTCACTCCCTCCCCTTCCTGTCTCACATCACTCCCCTTCTCTCTCACCTCACTCTCTTTTTCCCTCACCTCACTCTCTTTTCTCCCTCACTCACCCTCCTTCTCCCTCACTATCCTTCTCTCTCTCTGACTCCCTTGCCCCCCATCCCTACCTGTGGTGCGGGCGGCAGAGGAGGCGGCAGCAACTCTTCGGCAGAGAAGATAGCAGCGTGGCTGGAGCGCACCCAAGCGGTGATTATTTCACTTGGGCCAGACTTCCGGTCGGCCCTAACTTCTATGTTAGAACCACATGAGTGGGCTCTAGCCACTGTGCAGTGCAGTAAAACACACTTGTATCTATGTGCTGATACATTGACCCTTTAGATTAAATAGATGACATGAGCAGGGTCGCCATCAGTGGTAAGCGTCGGACCAACCGTCCAGATGTTGGTGCCCTGACTGGATGATGGATGCAGCTTCCAGGGTCGGCCAGCCGGCCGGATCCCTGTCTCTGCATGGCCCATCGAGCTTATCAGGTATGCCAACAAAGTGGAGCAGGTGGGCTTCCTCCCTTCCTCCCACCCACCACACTTTCACTCAGATTTTATTTGTGAAAGAAGAAATTTACTTTTAGACATCTCAGAATACTGAAAATCTATGTGCATAATACAATTCTGGCGGTGGGCCTGGATATACCTCACTGTATTGTGTAAGTGTGAGTTCTCCAAAATGCAATCTGCACGGCCACTTATCAAGTGACACCCACTCAGGACTTTGAGCTATAAACAAATAATCAACTTGTCCATCACATTCCACTAACGAGGAAATATCTCCATATCGTTTAAAAAACCCAGTTTATTCTGTATTTATGAATTAAAGAACAATTTTTGAAGAGATACTCAGAAAGAGAAGACAACCAAAGTGGAGCACTCTATATTAAATAATATAGTTTAGGTTACTTGATTTTATATCATGCATGTAATACCGTGGGCTCTCCAGCCATATTGCATGAGTTAATTAAATTAAATTATTGAAATGGCCTAATTTGCTTGACAAAATGCACTCCAAATAGAAAATGTTCTATTTGTCCCCATGCCTATGTGTTCAAGGCAACCAGCCTCAAAATAACACGACATGACTTAAATGGAGACTTGAAGTATAACTTTATGATGTGCACTATAGTCTGTAATAAGAAAACATTCTTGAAATTGATTAACTAAAAGGTCATTGCCATACCAGCGAAATCCCCGAAGGTTCTTAAGGCTTTGCTGGGTGCATTTTTAAGTAGTGATGGAAATGTGTTAATGACCATGTAAAGATGTGGTCGGACGTTGACCATCAGAACCCAGTCCTCGTAGGAAAATTATTGACAGTTATATTGCTTATTCCTGTAGCGGTTACGAAATGAAATGACTGTCTGTTATCAAGTAATTGCATTAAGGAACCACAGGGAACATTTGGTTGCTTCTATCTTAATAGCTAAGAAGTTGAGTATACTTAACTTGTCAAGAACTTGTTTTTTTTTTTTTACACTTTTAAGTAAAAATGTTTTTTTCTCGGCTGGCTTCTCACTGATTCCTATTTTTGTGTAAGAATTTTTGGGTGTGGAAATATAGTCCTGAGAAGTTCTTCGGACCCTTCTCCCTTTCAGGGTTCAGGTGCAGTAGTTTTCCTCTGAAAGGTATGTACATTTCACATTTTGGGATTATGTTCTAGCTCTCAAGTTTAACGATACATTTATTATTTAGTGAAAAAAAATAGGGATCTGTTTAATAATTAGTAAAGTCTCCCGACTGCAAAAACTGGAGCAAACCCAGTGCAAAAACTGGAGCAAACCCAGTGCAGAAACTGGAACAAACCCAGTGCGACAACCAACACCACAAATACCAAAGGAAAGGAACACAATTGAAAGGAATGGGAGTTTTTCCTTGGATAAATCTGATGCAATGTGTAGCACAGGAGTAGCATCTGGGAGCCCCCCCCTTTTTTTAATACATATTGTAATATGGTAATAGGAGGACAAGGGAATTAATGGTTTTAAATAGCAACTTTTAATGATTCTGTATGTCTATGCCATAAATACCATCTTTATATATATATACATATGTACATTCAACATTTTATAAGTGTCTGCCAATGTACTGTAATACTTTATTATCCCAGCCTTGTCAACTCTTCCTAACAACAATGTCGAAACAATTATTATTATAAGTATTTATATTCTTATTATCATTTATGTATAATTCACCAACGGCTTCCCTGACCAAATGAATGTAAATCAGACCTACAGGTGCCGCAACGAGTATCCGAACACTGCTTTGGAAAATCTGGGGCAATCTCCCAGTAATGCTGCAACATTTCTGTGACATTTCTGCAGAAAGACTAATGGCCCATCGGATTAACACAGCATGGATCCCTGGTCAGTTTGAATGGGACTGCCAGGGACCCCCGCTGTGTTAATCCGATGGGCCATTAGTCTGTCTGCAGAAATGTCACAGAAATGTTGCAGCATTACTGGGAGATTGCCGTGTCTCTGTGTCTGGTGTCTCTCTCTTGCTGTTCTCGGTCTCTGTGTCTCTCTCTGTGTCTCTGTGCTCTCTCTGTGTCTCTGTGTCTCTCTCTGTGTCTCTGTGTGTCTTTGTGTCTCTGTGTCTCTCTCTGTGTCTCTCTCTGTGTCTCTGTGTCTCTCTCTGTGTCTCTGTGTCTCTCTCTGTTGTCTCTGTGTCTCTCTTGTGTCTCTCTCTGTGTCTCTCTCTGTGTCTCTCTCTGTGTCTCTCTCTGTGTCTCTCTCTGTGTCTCTCTTTGTGTCTCTCTCTGTGTCTCTCTTGTGTCGGTCTCCTGTCTTCTCTGTGTCTGTGTCTCTCTCTCTCTGTGTGTGTGTCTCTCTCTCTTTTCTCTCTGTGTCTCTCTCTCTCTCTGGTTCTCTCTCTCTCTCCTATCTCTCTCTCTATCTCTCTCTCTATCATTTTAAAATAACACCAGCTTTTTGGCAGTAAGTCCTGGTTAACATCACATAGTTTGCTTTAGTGAATACTGCATTGTGAATAACGGGTGTTGATGTCCATCAAAAGGCGAACAGAGGTTAGTGAACCTGGGGCTTGGGACTTACTGAATACCAAGTCATTTGCGCACCACCAAGAGTACAGAACAATACACTAACTCAAAGACCATTTCGCTATCTGCTCACCAGGTCAGGTGGCCCAAAAAACAACAACACTCCTGCAGGACACTCCCATGCAGCCACACTAGGTGGGTGTGACGCGGCTTTCATCACAATGGAGATGAGGTCTGCCCATACCACGCAAGGTCCCCCCTGCATCCAGACCTCTGCGACAAACACATCACAGGGCCACACCTTATATAGATATAGCATAAATTCAGACAAACAACCCAACATATCACCGCAGGGGGGCAGGATTTCTTCCAGCCACAGAGAGAGAGGTCATGTAGGCTGGGACCTGCAAGGCTTATATATCATTACTTAAAGAGGCAACGCAAGCGGCACTTTAAAAACAAAAACATATCTATTTTTTGTTTGTTAATATATGCAGTTGATTACCTGTATTGAAAACGAATTACCTAAGCTGATGATCAATTCGTTCTCCGTGATCAATCATCAGGTGCCTGCTTCCGGGGGTTCACTAATGGCCACCTTTCAATTTCAATCACTCCTTCAATCAGTGTAACTCAGCAGCTACAATGTATCATGATATTACTAAGGTAAAACATTATATTGTATGTTTGCAAGCTCAAATGCTGGGAATGTTGGCAGCAAATTATCACCAACAGGAAAGTGTTACAAAGATCTTGCACAGGGAGGTGGATAAAAACTGCGATGAAATAAAGGATGCCATATATAAAACTCATTAAAAAAGGTATTAAGAGTTGAATTTAATAGAAGAAATTAGTAGTATTATCTAATAACTACAGAACTAATTATTTAAATGTAGGTTTATGCTTGGATTGCTCTTGAGCCCCTCTCCAATACCATCTTTCTCCCCTCCCCTCTCTCACTGCCTCATGGGAAGGCAAGAGCCGTCACAGTGCTCAGGGATTTCTGTTTAGTTTTCAAAAAGCAAAACACGAGTTTACAGATGCAGCCATGAGTATCCGAACACTTGCCTTGGAAAATCGGGGCAATCTCCCAGTAATGCTGCAACATTTCTGTGACATTTCTGCAGAAAGACTAATGGCCCATCGGATTAACACAGCATGGATCCCTGGTCAGTTTGAATGGGACTGCCAGGGACCCCCGCTGTGTTAATCCGATGGGCCATTAGTCTGTCTGCAGAAATGTCACAGAAATGTTGCAGCATTACTGGGAGATTGCCCCAGATTTTCCAAGGCAAGTGTTCGGATACTCATGGCTGCATCTGTAAACTCGTGTTTTGGCTTTTTGAAAACTAAGACAGAAATCCCTGAGCACTGTGACGGCTCTTGCCTTCCCATGAGGCAGTGAGAGAGGGGAGGGGAGAAAGATGGTATTGGAGAGGGGCTCAAGGAGCAATCCAAGCAATAACCTACATTTAAATAAATTAGTTCTGTAGTATTAGATAATACTTACTAATTTCTCATTTAAAATTCAACTCTTAATACCATTTTTAATGAGTTTTAATATATTGGGCATCCTTTGATTTCTATCGCAGGTTTTATCCCACCTCCCTGTGCAAGATCTTTGTAACACTTTCCTGTTGGTGATAATTTGCTGCCAACATTCCCAGCAGTTTGAGCTGCAAACAGTAACAATAGATAATGTTACCTTAGTAATATCATGATACATTGTAGCTGCTGAGTTACACTGATTGAAGGAGTGATTGAAATTGAAAGGTGGCCATTTAGTGAACCCCGGGAAGCAGGACCTTGATGATTGATCACGGGAGAACGAATTGATCATCAGCTTAGGTAATTCGTTTTCAATACAGGTAATCAAAGACTGCATATATTAAAACAAACAAAAAGATAGATATGTATTTTGTTTTTAAAGTGCCGCTTGCGTTGCCTCTTTAAGTAATGGATATATAAGGCCTTGCATGGTCCCAGCCTACATGACCTCTCTCTCTGTGGCTGGAAGAAATCCTGCCCCCCTGCGGTGATATGTTGGGTTGTTTGTCTGAATTTATGCTATACTCTATATAAGGTGTGGCCCTGTGATGTGTTTGTCGCAGGAAGGTCTTGGATGCAGGGGGGACCTTGCTGGTATTGGCAGACCTCATCTCCATTGGTGATGGGAAAGCCGGCGTCACACCCACCTAGTGTGGCTGCTATGGGAGTGTCCCTTGCAGGAGTGTTGTGTGTTTTGGGCCACCTGACCTGTGAGGCAGATAGCGAAATGGGCTTTGAGTTGAGTGTATTGTTCTGTACTCTTGGTGGTGCAGCAAAATGACTTGGTATTCAGGTTAAGTCCCAAGCCCCAGGTTCACTAACCTCTGTTCGCCTATTTGATAGGACATCAACACCCGTTATTCACAATGCAGTATTCACTAAAGCAAACTATGTGATGTTAACCAGGACTTACTGCCAAAAAAGCATGGTGTTATTTTAAATGATAGAGAGAGAGATAGAGAGAGAGATAGAGAGAGAGAGAGAGACACAGAGAGAGAGAGAGACACAGAGAGAAAGAGAGAGAGAGACACACACACAGAGAGAGAGAGACACACAGAGAGAGAGAGAGAGACACAGACACAGAGAGAGACACAGAGAGAGACACAGAGAGAGACACAGAGGAGAGACACAGAGACACAGAGAGAGACACAGAGAGAGACACAGAGACACAGAGAGAGACACAGAGACACAGAGAGAGACACAGAGACAGAGAGAGACACAGAGACAGAGAGAGACACAGAGACACAGAGACACAGAGACAGAGAGAGACACAGAGACACAGAGACACAGAGAGAGACACAGAGACACAGAGAGAGAGAGAGAGAGAGAGACACAGAGACACAGAGAGAGAGACAGAATTGTAAAGCAGTTATTTTTTCATATAATTAAGCTAGTGAGTAAATAACATTTTGGTTTTAGGTAGCGTCACGTTATTTGCACTGATTTAAATGTTTTGAGCTTAGTGAATCTGGGCCTAAGTGTTTGTTTGAAGTCTTGTTATTTGTTGCTTAATAAAGCTGTGACAGGCTGCCTCCCAAGCTCTGCTGTTAGGCATTACTATGTGGAGCGTTGCTGGATTTCAGAGGACTGGCTTCGGGCAATGACCAGGCTATCTTTTTTTCCAGCAGGGAAACTGCAGAGTAAACCGCATTTCACCTCAGGATTTGGCTGACTATTTCAAGACAAAAGGTGGATTCCATTTGACAAGGCATCCCCTCTGCATCCTCTCACATTCAACACCTCTTCTTCTCTCTTCTCCTACCTTCCTTGACTCTTTTTCCTCTGTAACAGAGGAGGAAGTGTCGCTGCTGATCTCCTCTTCCCCCTCTACACTTACCTTCTTGACCCCATTCCCTCCCATCTCCTCAAACCATTCTCCATACCCTTGGTATCTGTAACAGAGCTCTATCCTGGATTTCCTCTTACCTCTCCCATCATACTTTCAGTGTCTTGCTTGCTATCACCTTTCTGCGGGCGTTCCCCAGGGGTCTGTCCTGGGACCTCTTTTCTCTTTACACACTCTCTCTAGGTGACCTTATAACACCTCTCGTGTTCAAATATCATCTCTATGCTGATGAGACACAAATTTGCCTTTCAAGCCCTGACCTTATACCTGCTGTACAGACCAAAGTCTCTGAATGTCGTTCCGATATATCATCCTGGATGGCCCACCACGACTCAAACTTAACACGTCAAAGACGGAGCTCCTCATACATCCTCTCAAGCCTGGCCCTACTGTTCCCTTCTACATTGCTGTTTGCAGCACTATCATACACCCAGTATCACAAGCACCCTGCTTAGGTGTGACAATTGACTACTCCCTCACATTCACAATGCAACTTAAACCTGTCGTTGTTACCTCCGTAACATTGTAAAGATACGCCCTTTCCTCTGTCGCTCTACTGCTAAAACTTTAACTCAAGCCCTCTCTCTCTCCCGTCTCGACTATTGTAACCTTCTACTGTCCTGCCTTCCTGCCCTCTCCCGCCTAAAATCTTTCCCACCGACTGCCCCACACCTCTGGAATGCACTTCCCCTCAATACCCGACTGGCACCCACTCTATCCACCTTTAGGACCTTTCTTAAAACACACCTCTTTAACAAAGCATATGGGCAGCTCCTCAGCTGCTGCTATACATCTCATATGCACTGACCAGGTACGCCCTCCTTTTATCTCTGTAAGTTCTTCCTACTTACCACTTAGATTGTAAGCTCTTTGGGGCAGGTACTCCTTTTCCTATTGCTTTCTCTGACGCGCTTATTCCCATTATGTGTTATAATATTATGTCATGTGTATTGTAAAGCGCTATGTACCTGGATGGTGCTATATAAAAAAAGATATACATGCTGTACATACATATCAATTGTTTCCTTTGGCCAGTCCCATCCAAAAACAAAGGCAGAACCTGTGTACATCATGCAAAAGGGAGTAGCTGAAAAAAGTCAAAAACCTCCCAAATTTCACACATTTATTGTTACAGTTTGCAGCTCAAACTGCTGGGAACATTGGCAACAAATGATCACAAACAGGAAAGTGATGCAAAGATCTTGCACTGCTTGTGAGGTGGGCTATAAAACCTGCTATAGAAACCAAAAGAATGCTTTAAAACTCATTGAAATGGCATTAAGAGTTGAATAAAAAACCAAACAAACAAATAAATAATTAAAAAACAGTCACTTATTTTATTCTACAGAACTGATTTATTTAAAAAAAAGCTATTTTAACTTTGTTTCTTCAACTGACCCACTGACCATGTGCTACTACAGTATGTCAAAGTTCACGCTAGAAAGCAGGTTCAAACTAATAACTGTGTTACAATTAAAAACCTTGTACACTTAATACATTGTTTCGTGTTGTTTATGACAGCCGTGTACACACCTGTACTCACCCACGCCTCCCTGCCACCTCTTCCCCTACTAATGGTGCTAATCTACAGTATCTAATTTATTACTGACTAACCTTAAAACTCGCCTCACAAATCAGACATCCCAATAGCCTGCACTCATGGCTACTGTCCCACACTCCTACCCCTCATTGTGGCCAAGAACTGCCATCTACTGCACTTTATTCCCTCACCTGCTCTCTGTAAGTTTCCCATCATACCACTTAGATTGTAAACTCTTCGGGGCAGGGATTTCCTTTCCTATTGTCCGATTTTGCTGCGCTTATTGTATTATTATAATTCCCTGTACTGTATTCTTTGTGAAGCGCTGAGTACACTTTTGGCGCTATATAAATAAAGACATACATACATACATGACAGCAGTTTGATAGTACACCGCCTCACTGCTTTACAATATCACAGACAGGCAGGCAGGCCTGCAGCCTGCACTCCTTCCCCTGAAAATACTACAGTCAAACAAGAAAGTAATAAACCCTAAAAGCCTGAACTCTAAAGAATTAACTCAAACATTTTCTATTTTCAAATATCTTACATTTGTGTGAATTATTTGATGTCTTAGTTTTTTAAGGTATTTGTGAATAACGTTTTAGTGGGACAGGCTACTTCACACAGCCCTGACCCAATATTATTTTTAAGCTACAGCATGTAAAGCACGCGATAAAGAGAATTAGCTATCATCTGTGGCTTTGTGTGAACAATGGTGGGTGACCATTATTTTATTGTAATCCCCCATATTTTTTTTAAGGTTACTCATGATTTCCTTCCAAAAAGTAACTAAATAAAATAAAGCATTTTTTTTAAGGAAAATGTCCAGTTTTAGAGTTTTCTTTTTTTTTCCATGTTTCTTATTAAATATTACATCTGTGATTATTTATTTTCGCTTCTTGGATATGTAGTTTTTTACTGATAAGAATATCTAAATGTATTTGGAAGATAAAATTAAGTCTAACAATAATTTTGTTCCAGCTAAATCAATAGCATAGCAAAATAAATCAAACTTAGGCTGTAAGTTTTTTTGGGGGGAAATCACCACCTTATTGAATTGCTACATTATATTGCATGTTACACCAGCACTAAATATTGCCCTTTCTCACGTTCTTGATCATCGGATTCCTTCATCATATTCCCAAAGGCCGTCCCACAAAATTCCCAATAATAAGCTGACACCAATTTGGATAAACATGGCCACAGCTTTTATTAAGATTTTCCAATCCTTGCCAGCAATTTAACACATTAAGATATATAACATATTTAACATAACCATAAACCATATGCCAGCCACTGAAATTACTGCCAAGTGGGCACGTTCACCTCAATAAACCAAGGTAAAACCAACACATGCCGTAAACTAATGGGTGGATATTCCCTTCCCAGACCCAACTGGGGCCAAACCACCTGTCCATTCCTTAACATTCCATTCCAGCTGGCAAGCAATCCCACCACAGCGAGGACATTACACCTAAAATGTACTCAGCACTCCAACAAGAGCATCGTCCTCTCTGTCCCTTCCTGTAAAGCCAAATTAAAAATATCCAAATCATGTCTGTCAAATGAACCGCAACTTTTAGCAACAAAACCTTGTTGTCACCCTCTAAATCCTTATGCCTAACGGAAATCTGATACCTCTTAGATTCCCGTTGGCCTAATTTCATAACCTCTTTCTCTCCTAACCCTTTCCGAAATCCTTTGTACAAACTCTGCACAAATCCAAACCCTTTTTAAGTACACTGTTAAACTGATATCGTGTTAATGGAAAACCTTTTTTCGTGAACTATGAAGGAACTGTTAACCTGTTAATCCGAAATCATCATTACTGGAGATCCCAAGCCTTTTAAAGCAAATAAAGATACCCATGCTCCTCTACCCTCTATATCTGTTTTAGAATGTCTAATTGTAAATGTTACCCTATGCTCCCCTATCAAAACTTTCTCTCTCTGCATTCCCCCCACCCCCTTTTCAATACACTTGCTGTGACTAATTCCCCAATCCTCAAAGCGCCAAAAAAAGGCAAATGAAAATGCTGAAAATGCTGCATTAAACAACCTGGACTTCAACTTTGAAAAGCATCTTTTATCCATAGTTTCTACTAAACCAAGAAACAAATCAACAGTAGTAGGCCTCCAAAAATAACCTATTTCCAACCTTGTAACATACGTCTAATCCCAAACTCTTTTGTAACATCCTTCCAACCCCTAAACTAACTTCCTTTCTATACCGGAACCTGATATACGCCCATTTCTCATTTGACATAAAGATAACAGTAAAACTCTGTCTTGTCTCATTGTATCCTAAACCTTCTAATTGCTATGCTAAACTATACCACTTGCCCCATATCTTCGAGTATACAGCCCCAAGTTGACGGAGATAGTGATCCCTTGACAAGACTTACAATACCTCTGAAACAAGGTTCCATAAGATATGTGGGCATTTCCGACCTTTTATAGATGCTCCCGGAACCAACTTCTGAAACTCAGCCTACTGGAAATGAGACAAAGCATCGGCAATACAATTCTGAACACGGCGAGGTCTGAACCATATATTCATTTCTAAACACCTGATCATGAAATTATGCAAAAGCTTAAAAACAACCAAACAACTCGCTGCCAACTTGTTTAGTGCCTGCACTACACTCATGTCTGTCCAAAAAATTACTCTTCTGTTTATCAATTCGTTACCCCATATCTCTACTGCAACCAGTATTGGAAACATTTCCAAAACAGTCAAGTTCCTTGTCAAACCTTCTTCTTCCCACCATAGTGGCCATTTTTCCTGCACACCATTCTCCTGCTAAGAAGGTGCCAAAACCCACCGAACAGGCTGCATCGTTAAACAACTGTAAATCCCCATTTGAATCTCATACTGCCAACAGGATCTCCCATTATAATTGATCAAAAATTATTGCCATACTTCCCAATCTTCCCGTCTGCTTCTGTCCTCTTCCGTTGGCTGATGGCTTCCTCCCACGTGCTCCTGGATACAGCCCATCATGGAACAGCGGCACCCTCCTCAGGCATTTTCTGTCCGCTTGGCTCTTCAGATAGGCATCTTCTCCTTGCAGGGCCTACTTCCGAACTGAGGCTCAATCTTGATGGTGGTCTAGATCTCCAAGGCCTCCTGGCCCCGACTTCCAATTTCCATTTCTTCTCTTTTTTTCCCCAGGGTCTTCTGCTCCTGCCATCAATACTCCTCAAGGGCAAGCGCCACCATACTTTTCTGCCTGCTCCCTCAAATTCTTGAATAGTAAGTCCTTCTCAGTATTCTTCATTCCACTCGGGCCTGCATGCTCCGCATCTACTGCATGTACTCCAGATAATTCCTTCCTTACACTCATAGTTGCTCCTGTGTTTATATATATGTAACGGTGTTTCTGGCCCGGCCTGACCCACCCAATCTCACATTGGCCCCTGTGGTCTAACCGGCCCCCATTATAGTGTGGTAGTGTCTGGTGGTGCACCTGTTGGCAACAGGACTCCTGAGTCTCCCGCATGATGGTGTGTGGGGAGGACCCGTCCAGACAGGCAGCTGAGGTAGTGTGCTGAGTCTCACCTAGTTCCAGTGCAGCGCCTCCACCTCATCAGGGTCCCTGCGTCCGCAAGGGGATGATCCTGTTGAGGAACTCCTCCGTGGTGCTCCTCTCTGTACATTCACTCCACACATGTACACGAGAGGGTTTCTGAATGAACACATCTTTATTGAGTGATGTGGGCTAGCTGCCCCCCGCAGTTGAGATCTAGCCTCTCATGATTATTCACTCTGCTTCCCTTCAAAGGTGATTCTTTCCTTAATAGGGATTCCCTATCCCCGCAGGGATCACTGCCCTGTGCCAGGTCCCTGGACACAGTCTCCTCTGGAGTTACTATAACATAACTAACACTCTGGCAGAACTTGAACTCCTCTCAGACTACTCCTCTAGCACTCCTGCTAGACTTGGAACTCCTTCCTCAACTAACTTTAGAAAACAGTGCTGTGCCTTATGTAACTTCTGAGGCTGACACACCTCTGACATCACTAACCATGGAGTCAGAGCATGTGACCAGTCCCATCCATACACAGGGCACCCCACCAGGGTGTGAGGGCAAACCTCCATAATTACTGCTGGCATGCCCACAACTTACCAGGCCTTACTGTCAGCAGGAGAGATGACTGTAGCCATTTTACATGCGCTACTATATTATAATATATCGGTTAAATAATAGTATATATAAGATATTAATATATATCGGATATTACAAACAAAAAGGAAAAAGCAGCGCCTCTATTAAGCTAAATCTATAAAGTTCATAAACCAAATAGTATAATTAATGAATAATAATAACTAATATATACCATATAGTAAAAATTACATATATATAACCAAATCAATCAAACTATAAACCAGGAAACAATATGATAATTGTATACATATAGATATATGACAAAAATAAATAAACAGAGAAACAAAAGGAGTAAATGGATAATATAAGAGAAAAAATATATAAAAACCAGTCCTCAAAAATAAGTCCAGTAATGGTGTTGGTTCCGGTGTGGAGGGTCTCCGGCAGCTCTCAGTGTGGTCAAACCAAGTCCACAGTGAATCTAGGGGAAAAACAGGAAGAGAGAGCGCACGCCCATAGCGTAAAATAGTATTTTAATGAGGGGAGGGGGAGAGGGGGGATAAAAAATGCACTCACAAGGGTACAATAAAAACAAGCATTGTGTGATATAATCACCACCATCCGGTTCGTGTCTGCAGCGTCTTGGGGCAGTCCCAGTATTGCAGTATCAGGATCGTAGTCCCAACAGGTATCCAGGGCAGATAGTATTCAATACAACTGTATTAGAGTCTGGAAGATGGCTCCGTGTAGTACAGGCTTCGCAGCAGTTGCGCATGGATCCGTCCGTTCCAGCGGCTCGGTGATGACGTCAGTGTCAATGGTTGACGTCATCACGTCAGAACGCATTGACAATGATCATCAACGAGCGCTTGGATACGGACGGATCCATGCGCAACTGCTGCAGAAGCCTGTACTACACGGAGCCATCTTCCAGGACTCTAATACAGTTGTATTGAATACTATCTGCCCTGGATACCTGTTGGGACTACGATCCTGATACTGCAATACTGGGACTGCCCCAAGACGCTGCAGACACGAACCGGATGGTGGTGATTATATCACACAATGCTTGTTTTTATTGTACCCTTGTGAGTGCATTTTTTATCCCCCCTCTCCCCCTCCCCTCATTAAAATACTATTTTACGCTATGGGCGTGCGCTCTCTCTTCCTGTTTTTCCCCTAGTATATATATATGTCTGGTGGCTGGACGGCCTGATCCTGCGGGGGGATGGGGGGTGTTGGCGGTGCAGCGAGGGGCCTGGCGGCTGGTCACAGCAGTTGCCGCCGGCCCCGCTGCAGGCACCCCACGTTGCTGCTACCACGCAGGTGTCCTGCAGGGGTGGGGCCGATGCTGGCCCGATGCTGCGGGGGGAGGGGGGTGGCGGTGCCCCGATGTTGCGGCGGGGGGGGGGGGGGGGGGGGGGGGGGGGGGGGGGGGGGGGGGGGGGGGGGCAGGGGCCGCGGCCCCGCTGAGACACCTGTCTGCCGATGCTGCTCCCGCACGCGCCTGGCCTCCCTCTCACGCCGGCGCGCCAGAAGCTTAAGCCAACCTACTTCCGGCACTGCCAACAGGGAGACCCGGCGCTGCCAACAGGGAGACCCGGCGCTGGGTGCAGCATTTGTTTTTAACTAACTTGCGCCCGTCTCCATTTTGGCTTTATTTTTGTTAAATAAATCATGACACGGTGTAATATGTCATGTGTTGTTGTTCATCTGAGGTTGTATTTAGATCATTTTAAGACCTGCTAAGGAACAGATGATTGTTATTATGTCCTGATATGGAAACCATAGAATTCAAAGTGCGTGTACTTTCTTTTTCACACAACTGTACATACATACATACATGTCACACATACTTCTGCATGCAGTGTCACACTGACATAGACACATCTCTGGACCTCTATGTATCATGGTGGTCTCCCGGCTGCAAAATTGGGCAAAATATGTGCAAAAAACCCACCACATTTTTCAATGCAAAAATCCCAGAGTTTCCAATGGAATTTTTTGGTTTGATAAATATAGTGCAGTTTTTTTGCACCAATTTTGCCTTGATACATAGACCCCTATGTTTTCAAGCATTTGCTCCAACTTCCGCCCGCCGAGTTACAGGGTGCACATTATAATGAGATGTATCACATTCTGCGTCTCTGCCCCAGCTTGCACCTTGGGGAGAGTCAGTAGGAGGAGTTGGGTGGGAGTTACAGGGTGCACAGATTATAATGAGATGTATCACATTCTGCATCTCTGCCCCAGCTTGCACCTTGGGGAGAGTCAGTAGGAGGAGTTGGGGGGAGTTACAGGGTGCACAGGTTATAATGAGATGTATCACATTCTGTGTCTCTGCCCCAGCTTGCACCTTGGGGAGAGTCAGTAGGAGGAGTTGGGTGGGAGTTACAGGGTGCACAGGTTATAATGAGATGTATCACATTCTGTGTCTCTGCCCCAGCTTGCACCTTGGGGAGAGTCAGTAGGAGGAGTTGGGTGGGAGTTACATGGTGCACAGATTATAATGAGATGTATTACATTCTGCGTCTCTGTCCAGCTTGCACCTTGGGGAGAGTCAGTAGGAGGAGTTGGGGGGAGTTACAGGGTGCACAGATTATAATGAGATGTATCACATTCTGTGTCTCTGCCCCAGCTTGCACCTTGGGGAGAGTCAGTAGGAGGAGTTGGGGGGAGTTACATGGGGCACAGATTATAATGAGATGTATCACATTCTGATACTGCAATACTGGGACTGCCCCAAGACGCTGCAGACACGAACCGGATGGTGGTGATTATATCACACAATGCTTGTTTTTATTGTACCCTTGTGAGTGCATTTTTTATCCCCCCTTTCCCCCTCCCCTCATTAAAATACTATTTTACGCTATGGGCGTGCGCTCTCTCTTCCTGTTTTTCCCATATATATATATATATATATATATATATATATTTATATTTATATATATATATATATAGATAGTGCAGAATAAATTAGTTCTTCAGTATTAGGTGATACCTTTTTTATTTGGACTAACAATTTATGTCATAGGACAAGCTTTCGAGAGTTCTCCTCTCTTCATCAGGTCTGCAATACTGATATACAAAGGAATCTATGGCTAAAACAGTGTAGAAAAAAAAACAGATATGTACTGTAGATAAGGTAGGGTGTTAAAAGTGTTTGAAGTCAGGGGAGGGTGACAAGGAAAGGTATGGACGGGGAGGGGGAGAAAGTGTGGATAAGAAGAGAGGCAGGCAGGATAATTACAAACAATTTTGATAGGGTGTGAGAAACCCATATCCGCATTAAATCCTTTGGTTTTGGTGTCAAATAGTCTTATCATTGAGTTCAAATGTTTTCCGTTCTTGGGTGCGTTTAAACATTCCATTGAGGATTTTGATTTTTAAATCATTTATGGAATGATCTGGTTGTGAGAAGTGATGTCCCACTGGTGAACACTATCTTCCTTCTTCGTGCTGGAGTATAGAGTGTCTCTGCATATTCATTCTGCCTTGTAATTTTGGCTGCTACCCCAATATAGCATCCTTGGTCACATTTGTTGCACTGAATCATATACACCACGTTCCTGGATGTGCAGCAGTTTGATCCTTTAACATTGCGTGTTCCATGGTTGTGACTGGCTGTGGGATCTTGACATATATGTTTGCATAGTTTGTTGTTGCACGGTTTTGTGCCATGATCAGTGTCTTTAAGTTCGTTATGAAGTTTTCTGTTAACTAATTTCTGTTTGAGGTTTGGTGATTGCCGGAACGCAAGAATGGGAGGTTTTTGAAAGATTTCTTTTAATGTCACATCCTCTGCCAGCATGGGTTGCAGATCTTTGATAATTTTTCGTATACCCTCTAGGGTAGGGTTGTATGTGGCCACTAGTGGTATGCGTGTGGTAGGTTCTCTCTGTCTGTATTGTAGCAGGTGTTCTCGTGGGGCTTTTAATGCAGATGTAATGGTTTTGGCAATGGTCTTTGGCTTGTATCCCTTCTGTCTGAACGATTCGGTCAGGGTTGTGAGATGCCTGTTTCTGTCTTCAGTGTAAGAGCATATGCGGTGGTATCTTATAGCCTGGCTGTGTATGATACCTTGTTTTGTATGAGTGGGATGGAAGCTGGAGTTGTGGAGGTAACTGCATCTGTCTGTTGGTTTCTTGTATACAGATGTGTGTAGTTTGCCATTTTTCAGTGTTACTGTAGTATCTAGAAAGTTTACCGAATAATCCATTTTGAGTTTAATTGATGGATGGAATGAATTCAGGGACTCGTGGAATTGTTTTAGGTTTCCTTCACCCTCTTTCCATATTATAAACAGATCATCAATGTATCTGTAGTATTTGTAGGGTTTGTGGGGGCATGTAGTTAGGAATCTTTGTTCAAGATATGCCATGAAAAAATTGATAGATATTGATATAGATATAATTAGTGCTTAGATTACACAAAAAGGATTACAAGAACATACTGTACAATTACAGTAAATTCAAGACAGTTTCTTAAAATAACAGGATAAAACAGAAAACTGAAATCCCTACACCTTAAGTTACCATATGTCAGGATTTTCTCCCAGAGAGCTCACTGGCACAGAAATTAGACTTCACGTTTTTGGTCCAAAACACACCTCTGTTGAAATCTGATTTTCCTAATACTTTGCTAAGTCTTATGTACTGTTTTTCCCCATTGAAACAACATAAACCCCTACAGTATTTGCTACAAATTTTGCTACAACAGATTTTTGTGTGTTAAGTGCATAGTTTTTCTAGTATAAACAGGGGCCTGAGACCCTGGCAGACATTAATTTTACATATTTTTTTATTTGCATCATTCTTGGGTGGTGGAAGTGTGTACATATGATTCCAATTGACTAGGGGGTTAATATCAACTCATTGAAAGTACCTTGTGGAGGAGGAAGGTGGGTTGGCTAAAGTACCCGTGTTTATTAACCCTGGTTACATATCTAAGTCACGTGCTCACTTGTGTGCTGGTCATGACAGGTGGTATATGGGGACAGATTGAGGGGAGATAGTTCATTTAAGGAACCATTGCAAAGGTGAAAAGTGGGACAGCTTGTGAGATGTGTATTAACCCTTGTACTGTATGCAGGTCACGGGCTCACAGGTGTGCCGTATGTGACAGAGTGGTAGAGAAGGAGGAGAATACTAAATCCTAAGGCTTTCTGAAATAGTTCTCAGATAATGTGACACTGTTTTGCATGAAACTAGTGAATACTGTAACTATAGTTACTACTGTATTAGCGCGCACACCGCTGTATCCAGACTCACCATCACCGGAGTCGTTTCCCCCCCACCCGACAATCCTTAGCTGCAGGGAAAAGCAAAATGGCCACATCTGTATACAATTCCACCGGGTAACAGCTTCTACTGAACTGAATGACGAGTGTTATTTCTGCATACAAATAGCTTAGTGAATATGGAGACGACTTAGGGATGATAACGTGCATTCCTAATTGGGTTTACACAGAAAGTAATTTATCAAAGTCCCTGCAAAACCAGGTGCAAGAACTGATGCAACAGATGTATCAATCAAGAAAATATAATTGGTTTCTGTTACGCCAGTGCTGCCCGCAGACCAGACTCGTCCCTTATACTGAGGTGGGGACGTATATGTGCACGCACCCGCAGCAGAAGGAGCGTGTCCGGAGTGTGGTGTTTTGGCGTTGCCAGGCCAGGTGTGAAAAGGTGTAGCAATTCTTGCCGGAAGAGACGAACTCGTTGCCGTTGCCAAGGTTTGGGAGAGAGAGATCCGGGAGGTCGAGGTCCAAGCTGTGGTCGAGGGATGATAGAAGCTGCAAGGTCAAGAGGAAGCCGGAGTCCAGAGCCAGATAGGAACGTCCGCCAAGCCAGGTCGTAACCTGAATACACGAAGACAAAGGGAGAGCAGAGACTATGTCGAGCGACGTGAGAGAGGCAGGACAGGCATTAAGTACCGTGGCTGACCAATGGGTAGAGGAGGCAGGCCTGGAGGAGCCCCAGGAGCTGTCCAGGATTGGTCCCCGTAATAGGCGGCCAGGAGGTAAGGTTTAGGGTTAACTGGTAACCACCATGTGGGCGGGGTGTGTGGCCTCACTGCAGGAGCAGTGAATAAATAAGCTTGTGCCGACACGCGCTCCGTAACGGGAGGGGATGCGCGCGCAGGGGCAATGGCAGGCGCCCGAGCATCAGCCGCATGTGGAGCGGCGGCAGCCCGACGGGGAGGACGGGGAAGCCCCCTCACCACGGGGGCCGGGAGGGGGCGACGAGGACGGAGTCGCACAGCAGCGGGAGCAGGAAGAGGTGAGAGGAGGTCACGCTGCGACCGCCGTGACCCCCGAGTCCTCCTAGTTTCAAAGGGAATGTTTATCCTTAATGTAGCCCCCTTATTGGGGACTACTAGTTACTGTAAGGTGTTAGCTGCCTTAATGGGTTAACTGGGTGGCTCACTAAGGTGTGTCACTCCCCTGTTTGTCACGTGACCGGTGATGTCACAAGACAAATTAACGCTGCGGGGGTTCATACTTCTGAACAGGACCCCGCAGTGTTAATCCTCCGCTTGATGGGCCATCTGCAGGGAGAGAATACTCGGTACTCACCTTCTAGACGAGTTGCGCAGCCGCCTGCAGCCATCTCTCTGTCTGCAGCCGTGTCTCCGCTGAAGGTAAGACGCAGAGCTGTATTTCTTCCCCCTGGATCAGGGGTCTTCAAACTCAGTCCTCAAGGGCCACCAACAGGACAGGTTTTATGGATATCCTCCCTGCTTTAGCACAGGTGGCTCAATCAGTGGCTCAGTCTTCAATTGAGCCACCTGTGCTGAAGCAGGGCTATCCTGAAAAGCTGGCCTGTTGGTGGCCCTTGAAGACTGAGTTTGGAGACCCCTGCCCTAGATGACGTAGATGCCCTTATATGGGGCTATACATCATGAGCCTGTATGACCACTGTACATCATCAAGGAGGCTGGACAGTATTACGTGTCCTACCCAGCCCCCCTTTGATGATGTAGTTCAGGCCTGCACAACACGCGGCCCGCCTGCACTCACTGTGCGGCCCGCGGCGGCTTTCCGCTCTCCCCCTCCCTCCCGAGTTCGCTCCCATTCCCCCACGCTCTCCCCCCTCCCCGATCAGCCCGCTCTCCCCCCTCCCCGATCAGCCCACTCTCCCCACTTTCCGACGAGCCCGCTCAGAGAACTGCAGAGCAGCAGTGCGCTCTAGCATTGAGGCACTTCCGTGCCTGCTGGAGCGCGCGCGTCCGTGCAGTCCTGCCTTCTCTGCCGCCTCCTCCGAGCAAACCGAGGTAGAGAGGTGGGGGGTCATTGGAGGTGCAGGGGGGTGATTGGAGGTGAATAGGTAAGGAAATAAGTGCGCAACTATTATAATAGGTGAGGTGATGAATATATAAGGTAAAATACGTGACCTTAAATGAACAAATCAGAGCGTCTGCAGCTGCGATATAGGGAGGGCTCAGGAACCCCCTAGAACTAGCAGATAAAAACACAAAAAACACAGCGCACAACGCTCATAGTGCATTAAAAATTATATTGACATAAACAATAAATAAGGTGCGTATCGTGCGTACATCAAGATGATGTTAAACAAGCAATTTCGGGATATTGTTACCCAAACACCACGTGGAAGCCGGATCAGATGTCCTCACACGTATTTGGAAGCTGGTTCCTTGGACACCGGTTCCTATTCGGGTAGGTATGGAGTCTCTGAAAGTCCCTGCTCCCACACAGGAATCCGCACGTCTGCAGCTCAACCATAGATTGCTGCTTCAAACGGAGCTCCACGCCGGCTGAAGTCCTCTCTCTCCCCTCCGTTCAGACACTTCCGGATCAGTGACGTCACCGTAGGGTTCTCGCCGGTATTGGCGCTGATTTCACTGGATCAGCTCGCCGTAGTGGGGCAATATAGTTGAAGGCAATACTGCTAGTAACTTTTCCAACGCGTTTCGAAACCCGTGGGTTCTTCATCAGGGTTTATACACAGGTGGAAATTGGAGGGTTTTAAATACCCCACGCCAGTGCCTCATTGGTCTATCGGACTACCTTCTCCACCAATGAGAGAATGGCGGGGAGGAGTCAAAAGACCCGGACTGCACGCATTACTAGTTGTCATTGACAACATAACAAAAACAAAATAAACTTTATTAACAAGCGGAAGTTTGAACACAAATAACATAATACAAACGCGATAGGTGATTCTAAAACAAAAAGAGGGGTATTAGTGCATAAAAAAAATGAACAACATATTCAAAAGCGCATCAAATAGTGACACGCTTTATATTCACCCTCAAGTCAGTAAGATCACATGATTCTATAAAAGAAGCACGAAAATAGAGCATATTCTCATATTAAAAACTATTTCTAAAAGTACAATATATAACATATCATAATACATTCTAAAATATATACTGGTTACAGTTAAAAGGACATAGAGGCAAAAGTTAAAATTCATGAATATTAAAAGATATCTTGAAACTAGATAACAAAGGGATAGGCACACCATAAATATGCTCTTGATAAAGACTCCAGTGGGTAGCAGAAACATTGGGCCAATAAAATATTTTTTTGCATATTTAAGGTGTGCCTATACCTTTGTTATTTTTGTACAGTACCTTATAGGTACTCTGTAAGCAGCACCCTCTCCAGTAGTCTGACTTATACTAGTTAAGTGTGTACCCCAAGCCCTTCACACTGGTGTGTAACTATATGTATATTTGTTTTTTAAATATGTACCTAAATGTATAAACTCTACTAGACTATTTTAATAAAAGAGGGAGGGAAACCTGTCAAACCTTTCTTACAAGTATTAATACAAAATGGTTGCTTTGGCAATCTCCTCACTACCCTAACTGTAACTTTAGCTCCACCCCTTATTCAATTTAACCAATTGGATTAATACACTAACTCCATCACTATTTCTCACAAATCATGGCATGGTAGGCATCACCTCTGTCATGATACCTATTCCCAAGAGATGCATGGATATCTTATTTACCTGTCCCAATAAACAACTGGATGATCAGACAATAACAGGCGCAGACAGCTCATATAAAGCAGCGAAACCCATGCTCATTTCCTAGCCCATCTGAAAGGGAGCTGTAGTTTATCCTCCTGGTTCAGTTATATACAGCCAATTTCCTCTCAGGACTCTCAGAAAGGTAAAAAAAAGGTAAACCAGTGAAAGTTGGGAATATCATTGTTATGGACGCTCTCTTACCTTTATTTATTTATCGGGTTCTGGAGTTAGGGAAAAGGTTTCTGGCCAGGAGGATACCTGCTTACAAGGGCAATCACTCCAAGGACCATAGTATGCTACTGGACGAGATATGTTTAGTGTTACGTCTGGGTGGTTGATGCATTTTTTTTTATTAAACCCCTTACACCATAGTAACCTAGGATTTAGGAGGGGTTTCATTTCCTCTGACTACTCCCTACTATGTGATGTCACTGTGCTTACAACACATGTGTGCACAGACAAAGCCCCTCTCTCCTCCTTTCTCTTATATTTGTTGGCCCAACAACAAGGGCTAAAGGAAGGTTGCTATTCAGACGGTTACATAGGATTGCAAATGTAATCAAAGGTCTACTGCTACTAAAAATAGCATGGTAGGGCTATAAAAATAAACAGTGATATTGGGAGGTTTGCAGCTTTTATACCAAGTACCGTTTTAGTGGTTACTAATTCCTTAATAATACTAATTCCTTAATAATACTAATTCCTTAATAATCTGAGTCCTCAATAGAAATAGGAGTGTTAAGCTGACAATGTTAGAAGCTGCTCCTATCTTGTGCTGTAAATATTGCTGAAGCAGGGAGAAAATGAAAATCAGGTTATCACACATACAGTTAACAATTGTTTAAATGAGCTCATCCCTAACTCCACCTACTGCAACTTTAAAAACCAACCCCTGGTGCCTACGACACAAATTAGGTGAAAACGGATCAACCTGGTGCAAAACATCTTGACAGTGAAATAGTGTACAGATTATGACCCAGATTTACTAAACAGTGCTAAACTGTAAAGCATCTGTGTTGCCTTACGTGTTATCAACATGTGTTAACGTGTTGCTATTAACATCCATTTTGGACCAGTGCATCCATGTGTGGAGTGTGATAGAGAGCACCAACGTTGCATTTATTCATGCATTTCATATGCATCGTCTTGTAAAACAATTGTGAATCTAGTTGGCTACATTTGATGATCTGCTTCCAAAAGAGATTACCATAACTTTACGTTTTCAGTCCCTATATGCATTGGAGATCTGCCACTGTGCAGAATTCCATGTATCCCCCCATGGACTCTGGATTCTCCTCTGGATTCCCATGACATAACACACAAAAGGCGAAGCACAAAATAGAGATGAAACAAAAGAGCGACAAATAGGAAAAGGAAATGAAAATAGTTTTTCTAGTAAGTTCTTTTCTCCTTCCTGACCCAATTATCAGATTTTGCATATAACTTCAAGACGGTAGATCAAACAGCGAGAGCTACTTTGTACTTTTGCCAGGAGACCATATGATATCTCTCAGCAACTCTACTGCAAGCCAAAAAACTGTGCTTATACATTAGTTTGTTGTGCATATGGTGCAACGTTGAAACAATAGTCGGATTAATCAAATGAGTCTGCCCATGAAGGCAATCCAAGATGTATGGTTCTACGTCAGCGTCAGGAAGGACGGATATAACCAGACAAGAATGTTTTAAAGTAAGACATACAAAATGAACAGAGCTTGAGGGAAAGTGGGAGCAGAGCACGGCGCTCTCATATTGAACGCTCAGCGAAATGGAATTTAATATGAAATAACGATGGGCAGGTTTGCGGGTTCTAAGCCTGAACTTTTGTGAACTTCGAAGTCCGTTCAGAAGTCAAACCTCAATTCGAGC
The DNA here is from genome assembly GCA_036426205.1 of Ascaphus truei. Lineage (NCBI taxonomy): Eukaryota > Metazoa > Chordata > Amphibia > Anura > Ascaphidae > Ascaphus > Ascaphus truei. Next base: position 229,342 of record WSYH01000059.1, read on the forward strand.
CAAAAACCCAAGAAAGGCTGGTCCCCGGATTTGGGTTTGTAAACTTTTGCAAAAAAAAAAAGTTAAAACAATTCACAAAAGTTGGTAGAAAAGGCTGCTTGTTTTGAGTTTTTCTTCAGGATTTTTGTAAAAGTCCCCAAAATTTACTTTTATTTGAATTAAAACCAGAATCACAAGTGAAAGTTCCGACCCGTGATATTAAAGGGGCATTAAATTTCCCACCCCCCAGAGGCTGATTTTACAGTATATATTTAAATGCATCTCCCTATGAAAACCACCCATATGTCTTAAATGTCATCCTCTAGTGTTTTAACCCCCCAGCTGCCAGCAACATATTGCAGAACAGCAATGGAGTCAAAATGGCCAGTACTGATATTATATTCATTGCCCCTGCTTAGACCTGCAACCAATAAAGGATGATCGAATACACTACTTTTGGTAGTCATCAGAGATGCACTTGAACCCTAAACAGGCAGGAGCAGCTCAGGGAGTAAGGACACTGACTAGCACTGATTTTGCAGCAGGGGAACCTGGTTCAATTCCCGGTGTCGGCTCCTTGTGACCTTGGGCAAGTCACTTTATTCTCCCTGTGCCTCAGGCACCAAAAACATAGATTGTAAGCTCCACGGGGCAGGGACTGTGTCTGCCTCTGTAAAGCAATATGTAAAACTAGCAGCGCTATACAAGAACAAACAATTATTATTACCTAGAAAATAATGACAGTCGCATGTTAAAGCTTAAATGCGGATCTTAAAATACGTCATGTATAATATTGTAAACATGTAATGTCTCCACGGACGGTAAACACATGCATTAAAAAATAAATTATAATCTATTTTGTGATAAGACTGAGGATATAAAGGCAAATAGTTTTCGCTTGACAAATAGAGACCTGTTTTAGTTGACTACCCATTGACTTTTGTATACCCACATAGAGTCCACATAGAGAAATACCGGAGATACCTGAAAAGGAAGCTAATTTCAAAATCCAAATCTCACTTCCCTCTGTGTCCCTTTATTTCTCTCCCAAAATAATAATGGCATTGGAAGCTGGCAACAATGCAGCATCTGAGACTCTGTTTAGGAAATTATTATCACTGTGAGGCTTTGCAAAATATGAGAAAAACTATTACAGTTGGGACACTTTTACACAGAACAGAGAGCAATGTGCCAGTGATAAGGGAGTGCGTGTGCACCAAGCCTATTCATTTAAAGTAACAATTGAAGAGTAGAGCAAAGGAGCACTGCTGCCAGAAGTAATCCTGAAGGAAAAAATTCACGGGCAAACTCCAAACATAAAACTGAGGGTGTTTAATGCATGAGCTCACAGGGAAATGAACACAGTCAACGCACCAACGCGTTTCATCCCGTGGGACTTTATCAAGGTGTAAATTCATATGACCTATATTACCTTATGGATATATCATAGTGTTCCTATCTTCTATTATCTCCTCAATTCTATGATGATTCTGTGTACACACTGATATTGAGCGTCATTCTCCACACTACTCCTATTCATTTAAAGTAACTGGCTTTATAAGTTGTCATATGTCTTTCAGAATTAGGGGAACAGTCTAGAGCAGGGCTGGGCAACTCCAGTCCTCAAGAACTACCAACCGATCAGATTTTCAGGATGTTCCTGCTTCTGTACACGTGACTCAGTCTAAGATTGTGCTACCTGTGCTGAAGCAGTGATATCCTGAAAGTCTTACTTGTTGGTGGCCCTTGAGGACTGGAGTTGCCCCCCCCCCCTTGCTCTAGAGGTTTCCCTTTTTACACTAAACCAATATCGCTTCTCTTTCTAACCTCTACCATCCACTTTCTATGTTGAGACTGAAATTGCCTCTCTGAAATGCTTAATCCCTTAAAAACAACCTCTTGGACAACCCACTGCTGAACTAATTATTAGTTTAATCAGTAATAATAATAACTTTATTTAATATATCACTTTTCTCCCAGTGGGACTCAACACATTTCACAATTACAGTATAGCGCGCAGTACGCAGCACGCAGTACGCAGCACGCAGCACGCAGCACGAATGCCTTTTTACAGACAAAGTCTCTGACCAGATGAGCTCACAAGTTATGTTTTTGGTGCGTGAGGCACAGGGAGATAAAGTGATTTACCCAAGGTCACAAGGGGCTGACACCAGGAATTGAACCAGGTTCCCCTGTTTCAAATGCAGTGTTAGTTGACAGAGTCAGTGTCCTTACTCACTGAGCCACTCCAGAAAATGTACTGCCTAATAATTCACACGCCTCAACTAAGATGAGCTACTGAAGAATAGTGGCATGTACTTAGACGATGTTGAGGAATGATTTGTATCTATCTTTTTTTCTCTCCCCACGCTGACAGATATAAATTAACTATGACCAGTGTATAGAAAATATAAATCCTTATTGCAGAGCCAATTTTCTGTCAATTCTTCATCCTACCGGCAGTAAGGAAGCAATGTTTCCTTCTTGTAACATAAAGAGAAAAAGGCAGCGGGCACTCAAGGAATTTCTTATTTGAAAAAAGGTTACTTTATTGGATTACATTTTATACCCAACGCGTTTCGATCCCACATTTGGAAAGGAAAAGACCCCGGACAGCATTTTATTCACCACATGTATTGAGTTTCAGTACAGTGAGTAACAGGAGTGCATGCTCAATCCAAAAAGCCTTCTTGTGCCCTGACATGGGGAGGTGATCTTCAGGAGCCTGGCAACAGAAACATTACTAAACAGCTCTTAGCCATGTTTAGCATTGCCCAGTGTAGATCTATCTATCTATCTATCTATCTATCTATCTATCTATCTATCTATCTATCTATCTATCTATCTATCTAGCTATCTAGCTATCTACCTGTTTATATATCTAGATAGCTCTGATAAAACATGCATTCATAGATAGCATTGCTTAACACACTTTAATGTATTTATTTGCAAATTACCTGCTATTTGCATGTCTTGGGGGTCTCTGAATAGGGAAGTGTTTGTCAATCAGGTATGTTTTTTACCCTTATCTCACCCTGTCCGTATCACAATCAATACATATAAGGCGACGGGGAGTCTGTCTGCGCAAACTCTTGCTGAAAGCACAGTGGTATCACATTAAAGATAGTAACCATAGATAATTAAACCCCTCTCAGCTCACCATGTGTCCTAACTAACGGTAAACAATGATTTATAAAATACTTATCCAGCAGACATCAGTTTTTGGTAAAAGTGTATCAATTCCCTGGGTTTAACCGATTAAACATGTCACTGCCATGCTAGTACATTTTGGATCTAGGACAGATCGCCCCTTTAACTCTGTGGTTGCTGTTGACGTAGCCACATCCTGAGGTCTGGCACTCCAGTTCCCCATGACGAAATAGCTGCATCATATTGTATGTCCACGTTTTCCTGCGGAGCACTGGACGCGATCTGGCTGTCTGGGGAACAATAGTTTAGAACTCTCCTTCTGTTCCGCCACCAGCGACGCCGCAGTCACGTGTGATCCCAAAGTGCCGGAAGGGATGTGGCCCTCTGCGGATGCGGCATCTCAGGCACACAAAGGGTTTAATCCCTATGGTTCACGTAGAGTTGTATGCGCCCATAAGTGTTTTTAACATGCAGCTGAAATATCTAGTCTGTAACAGTGCCTGGGGATTTTTGAGGGCCTCTTGGTAGCTGCCTTAACAGAGATGCTTAAACCACAAAGGTCGTTGGCTCCAGATTAAATCGCTACTATATTTTATGTTCCAGGTTTCAGCTGCAATACACTGAGAAATAGCCCGTTCCAGGACAGTGAATGATTTGACATAATAAAACATAGGAAGCGGTTTGATACAGTGTTCACACTGTTCTGGTGAGTATAACCTATGAGCTGCTGTGTTTTTCTTGGCTTCTGGAGGATATAAGGCCATTGATCATTTCTGTTTTCAGAAACTGAAATGGTATAATAGACATCTTTCAGTATATTTTCTGTTTGATAAGGCCCTGTACTGTACTGAGGAATATGTCTGATCCCATTCATTCAAATGAGCTCTTCTCCCAAGACATAAAATAAATATTCTGATTGGCATCCTGTGAAGAATGATTGGCGTTGAGTCCCTAATGCGATACAAATACGAAGATTTCAGGATCGGTAGGCGTAGACCGGGTGTACATAGGACGGAATCAGACATATGGCCGTGGCCATCTCGCCGCTGGAAGTTTACTTAAGTGGTTTTAGCGGTTAGGGTCAGGAGCTAATGAAAGGGGTTAGATTTTTAGGGTAGGGGAGTAGGGTAAGGGTTTAGGATATGGGTTTTTGGGAAAGGGGTTAAGGTTTTTCGGGTAATGGGTTTAGGGTAAGGGATTTTAGGGTAATGAGTTAAGGTTTTTAGGGTAGGGGATTAGGGTAAAGGGTTTAGGATATGGGTTTTTGGGTAAGGGGTTAAGGTTTTTTGGGTATGGGGTTTTAGGGTAAGGGGTTTTAGGGTAACGAGTTAAGGTTTTTAGGGTAGGGGATTAGGGTAAAGGGTTTATTTAGGATAAGGGTTTTAGGGTAAGGGTTTTTAGGGTATGGGGTAGCTTTAGTATTTGGGGTTAAGACTAGGGGTATTTACGCCCTGGTGGTAAGATTAGGGGCTTACCTTGGTGGTGAAACGGCCGGCGGCTAGATGTCTCTGCATTGAGGTCAGTGACCGACTTGGTTGTGACAAAATGTCTTAGTCCAGCGGTGTCCAATACGTTAACTACTAGCCAAATGTGTTGAATAGGACACTGCATTATGGCGAACAGGGGCACAGGCAGGGGGGGGGAAGAGCTGGGACATCTGCCCCGTGGCTGCGAGGTGGGGGGGAGGGTGAGGGGCATAGCTGGCCAGCAGCTTCACTTACAGCCCCACCCCTGCGTGCCCGAACTTGTTTCCCGCTTCCGCATTGACCTCGTGATCGCCATGTGGCACCGCAGTCCTCCCCCCAGGTAAGGTGTAGGGGGGTTATTATGTGTATTTAGTGTGTTTTGGGGGGGGGATTATTATTAAAGTTAATGGCAGATATTGCTGATTCGGTTGTGATAGCGTAGATTGCGCTTTCATGACAACGGCCATTGGTGTCTACATCTGATGTTGCTCACTCAATGCTCCCCACTTGGCACAAGCTGGAACGTGTTCTAATTTTAACCTCAGTGCTGAGATCTCTGCTACACCTTTGTCTCTATAAATATTAACAACAATGCAGCTGTGAGCTTCCCTACATTCCTACGTATGAGCACGGAAGACCAGCAGTAAATAATTTGTTTTTATTAATGGAACATGACCTGTTCCAATAGTAGCTGTTCTTTATAGCAGGGATTATAACTTGTCTACAGCAGTTCCCTGTAATGCACAGCTGTGTGTTTCCTGATCAAAATTAGTAACCTGTTGTCCATTTGCTTCTTTGGTAAGTCAGACTGCAGCAAGGAAATTCTGATACTTAAAAACAGCTGCGGCAATTTAATTACAGAACTGCCTGATGTTTCTGCCAATACTGATAAAGTAACAGCTGGTTAGCTCAAACTTTCATCTACTGGAAGACGACTTTGATGATGTCAGCATCATGCTGCTTTGCCACATACTCTTTGATAAGAGTCATGGGCATATCCTGTATTGATCAAAGTCTGCTCGCTTCAGCACTAGTGCAAGAAACAGCACCAGATTGGAAGAAACTAGGGGTCATTTACCAAGGTCGTTCGGCTGCAAAACTGGAGCAAAGAACCTGCATCAGATTTAATAAGGAAACACATTCCCATTGAAACCAATAAGATAATCCTTGCACCAGTTGCCCCTTTTTTTTGCATCTGGGAGACTACGGGGGCTCTTTAGTTAGAAAGAGTTTTAGCGTTCACACGTTTAGCCAAACCATGTTTTCTTTATTAAATAGGAAAATTGTATCATATCTAGAAAATTCAGACTTAATTATATTGTGTGACATATAATTATAATAAATGTAGTGAGAGCACAAGGCATATTATTAAATAGGCAGTGCTGTTAATGAAAGTAAATTAAACAGAATATACAGAACATACTGCAGATGTGTGCGTTTGCGTGTTCTTTTCTTTAAACAATTTAGCAGGTATGTAACGCACTCGTTTAGTATCACAAATAGTTAGGGAAGAGTAATAGTGATATTAAGGGAATTATAATATTTTATAACACACAAACACACACACACACACACACACACAACACACACACACACACACACACACACACACACACACACACACACACACACACACACACACACACACACACACACACACACACACACATACACACACACACACACACGCTCCATTACTTTGACCTATTACTATTCAATTGAAGTTGGTACAATATTTAGCAGTGTACGCACATTAATCCCTTTACATATAATGGAACTATACTTATGAGTATTAGAAAAGTGAAGCCTAAGGATTTACAAGTCTAACTTTGTAATTGTTGCAGCCGGGAAAAATAGGGAATATGCCCATAAAAAAAACACATTTTCTTTAGTAAAACAAGAAAATGCATGAAAATGAAAAGAAGAAAAGGCATCAGAAAGTGCTTTATAAATGCTGATCGGCAGAAACACACGGTCCTGCTTTTCGAGGATTTTGCTTGATTTTCACTTTCTTAAATTGCCCTCAGTGTTTTTTTCTCTGTTAAATCTGGTGCTGCTTTTTTTGACCCCCCATTAAATTTGTTCTGCACCTGCATAGTTAATTGTTAAAACAGCATTATGCCATGTGCATCATGAACCTGTCAACCCATTTACTATAAGAGATGTCAGGAATTATAAATTGCACATAATGTATCTTACTTAATGTATTGACATCATTTAAATTATCTATTTTTCCCCCTAATATTGTTGTTATTATTTAAAGCAACAATTCATTTTCGAAGAAACGTGGTGGTTAGTTACCACTTCCGAAAATATATACTGCAGAACCATGAGAAAAAAATATACAACATTGTCAGGGCTGTCTCCTTGAGTGCTGCCATAACTATCCAGGTCACACAGTTAGCCAATGGGAAAGTCTGTCCATAACAGATGAACTGCCCTGTTTGTCAGTAAGTGCATTTTGTTTCCCCCCCTACGTGGGATGCAGGGGGTCTCCAGAGCTGAACCCCATTAATTTCAGCTCCGGGGACCCCTTGATCCCCGAAACACTTACCTCCGTAGGTGAAGCCAGTAGCAGCTCCCCAGTTAGTCATTAGCCCTAGGTGAAGGGCGGCCATGACAGATGGTGCCCCACCTCCCCACTCCCCCTGCTGGCAGGGCATTAGCCAGAGCAATTTCTGCAGGAGCTTGTGCCAGGGGGCAGGAGAAGCCCCTGAGTATATTACATGGTGCCCAGGGGACTTCAAGTCATCTCCCTTTTATAACCCATATACAGTGTGGCGGGTTTTATGTGTCCGCGTCTGTAAGGCCCAGGCCATGGTTAGTGCTTGCTTGCTTAAGCGTGCTCTCGCTTGCTGATGCTTGCCACTGAGCCCCTACAGCCGCAATTAAAGCGGCTTTAGTAGGGGCTCGCGCATGCTTTCCGTTGCTTGCTGAGGCGCGCTTGAACAGAGCCGACAGTGAAATTTTAAATTCACGCGCTGTCTCCACTCACGTGACGCCTCAGCATCCAATGAAAGGACGAGCAGGGAAATGTGAACGGGGTACTTATTCTCTGGCGCCAGGGGGGGGTGTGTGTTGATGTGCCCCCTTCTGCCCGATCCCTGTGGCTGTCAGCCTGCGGGAGATGGAGGGGGATTGCGCCACCGGGGGGGGGGTGGTGGGGAGCGGGTGAATGTGTCCCCCTTCTGCCCCGATCCTTGTGCTGCCTCCCGCCCGCGCGTGGATGGAGGGGGGTTGCACGGCCGCCGGGGGGGCGGGGGGGGGGGGGGAGGATATATATATGGGTGTTGTGGTGTGTGTCTCGTGTGTGTCTGTTGTGTGGTGGTCTGTGTGTCTGTCTGTGTGTGTGTGTTGTGTATATGTGTGTGTGCATGTGTGCATGTGTATGTGTGTGTGTATGTGCGTACGTGTGTGTGCGTGTGCGTGTGTGTGTGTGCATTGGTGTGTTGTGCATTGTGTGTGGGTGTGTGTGTGGGTGTGCATGTGTGTGTGTGCATGTGTAGTATGTATGTGTGTGTGTGGTGTGTGTGTGTGTGTGTGTGTATGTGTGTGCATGTGGTGCATGTTGTTATGTGTGTGCGTGTGTGCGTGTGTGCGTGTGTGTGTGCATGTGCATGTGTGTGTGTGTGCATGTGCATGTGTGTGTGTGTGTGTGTCTGCGTGTGCATGTGCGTGTGTGTGTGCATGTGTGTGTGTTGTGTGTGTGTGGTGTGTGTGTGTGTGATTGTATTATGTGTGTGTGTGTGTGTGTGTGTATGTGTCTGTGTGTTGGTATGTGTGGTTGTGTTTGTGTGTGTTAGTTTGTGTGTATTATGTGTGTTTTTTGTGTGTTGTATGTTGTTTTGTGTGTGTGTGTGTGCATGTGTGCGTGTGTGCGTGTGTGTATGTGTCTGTGTGGTGTGTATGTGTGGTGTGTGTGTATAGGTGTGTGTATGTATGTGTGTGTGTGTGTGTGTGTGCATGTGTATGTATGTGTTGTGTGTGTGTGTGTGTGTGTGCATGTGTGTGTGCGCGTGCGTGTGTGTGTGTGCGTGAATATATTTATCAAAGTTGCACAATGTTAATAAATAATTTATTCTCACAACATGTCTTTTTAAATTTTTTTTTAAATATTATATAATATATACACACACACACACACACACACACACACACACACACCAAGTGACACACACACACACACAGTGATACCCGCCTCCCAAGCGCGCTTGCTTTCTCCTCTGCCAGGACAGCAAAAAGCTCCTGGTAGACCGAGCGGCAGCAAGCAAGAGCGAGCAGCAGCACCTAAGCGCTTACTATGTCCGAGGCCTAATGGGGACAATTGACTACTCCCTCACATTCACAATGCCAACTTAACCTGTCGTTGTTACCTCCGTAACATGTAAAGATACTCCCTTCCTGCTTCCTCTACTGCTAAAACTTTCATCAACTCAAGCCCTCTCTCTCTCCGTGCTCGACTATGTAACCTTCTACTGTCCTGCCTTCTGCCCCTCCCCCTAAAATCTTTCCCACCGACGCCCACACCTGGAATGCAATTCCCCTCAATACACCATGGCACCCACTCTATCCCTTTAGGACCTTTCTTAAAACACACCTCTTTAACAAAGCATATGGGCACGCCTCAGCTGCGCTATACATCTCAATATGCACTGACCAGGTACGCCCTCCTTTTATCTCGTAAGTTCTTCCACTTCCACTTAATGTAAGCGCTTTGGGGCAGGTACTTCCTTTCCTATGCTTTCTCTGACGCGCTTATTCCCATTATTGTTTTATTATGTCATGTGTATTGTAAACCTATTTCCTGGATGTTGCTATATAAAAAAAAGATAACTGCTGACATACTATTCAATTGTTTCCTTTGGCCAGTCCCATCCAAAAACAAAGGGAACCTGTGTACATCATGCAAAAAAGGGATAGCTGAAAAAGTCAAAAACTCCCAAATTTCACACATTTATTGTACAGTTTGCAGCTCAAACTGCTGGGAACATTGGCACAAATGATCACAACCAAAAGTGATGCAAAGATCTTGCACGCTTTTGAGGTGCTATAAAACCTTGCTATAGAAACCAAAAGAATGCTTTTAAAACTCATTGAAATGGCATTAAGAGTTGTAATAAAACCACAACAAACAAATAAATAATTAAAAAAAACAGTCACTTATGTATTCTACAGAACTTGATTTATTTAAAAAAAAGCTTATTTTAACTTTGTTTCTTAACTGACCCACTGACATGTGCTACGATCAGTTGTCAAAGTTCACGCTAGAAAGCAGTTCAAACTATAACTGTGTACAATTAAAACCTTGTACACTTAATACATTGTTTCGTGTTGTTTATGACAGCCGTTGTACACACCTGTACTCACCCACGCCTCCTGCCACCCTCTTCCCCTACTAATGGTGTCTATCTACAGTATCTAATTTATTACTGACTAACCTTAAAACTCGCCTCACAAATCAACATCCCAATAGCACTGCACTCAATGGCTACTGTCCCACATCTCCTCCCACACTCTACCCTCATTGTGGCCAAGAACTGCATCTACTGCATTATTCCTCACCTGCTCTCTGTAAGTTTCCCATCATACCACTTAGATTGTAAACTCTTCGGGGCAGGGATTCTTTCCTATTGTCCGATTTTGCTGCGCTTATTGTATTATTTAATTCCTGTACTGTATTCTTGTGAAGCGTCTGAGTACACTTTTGCGCTATATAATAAAGAACCATACATACATACATGACAGCAGTTTGATAGTAACACCCGTCCCCATGCTTACAATATCACAGACAGGCAGGCAGGCCTGCAGCCTGCCTCCTTCCCCTGAAAATACTAACGTCAAACAAGAAAGTAATAACCTAAAAGCCTGAACTCTAAAGAATACTCAAACATTTCTATTTTCAAAATATCTTACATTTGTGTGAATTATTTGATGTCTTAGTTTTTTAAGGTATTTGTGAATACGTTTTAGTGGGACAGGCTACTCTCACACAGCCCGACCCATATATTATTTTAAGCTACAGCATGTAAAGCACGCGATAAGAGAAATAGCTATCATCTGTGGCTTTGTGGGTGAACAATGGTGGGTACCATTATTTTATTGTAACCCCCTATTTTTTTAGGTTATCATGATTTCCTTCCAAAAAGTAACTAAATAAAATAAAGCATTTTTTTTAAGGAAAATGTCCAGTTTTAGAGTTTTCTTTTTTTTTCCATTTTCTTATTAAATATTACATCTGTGATTATTTATTTTCGCTTCTTGGATATGTAGTTTTTTACTGATAAGAATATCTAAATGTATTTGGAAGATAAATTAAGTCTAACAATAATTTTGTTCCAGCTAAATCAATAGCATAGCAAAATAAATCAAACTTAGCTGTAAGTTTTTTGGGGGAAATCACCACCTTATTGAATTGCTACATTATATTGATTTCACACCAGCACTAATATTGCCCTTTCTCACGTTCTTGATCATCGGACTTCCTTCATCATATCCCAAAGGCCGTCCCACAAATCCCAATAATCGCTGACACCAATTTGGATAAACATGCCACAGCTTTATTAAGATTTCCAATCCTTGCCAGCAATTAACATTAATATATATAACATATTTAAATAAACCAATAAACCAATGCCAGCCACTGAACTTAACTTGCCAAGTGGGCACGTTCACCCTCAATAAACCAAGGTAAACCAAACATGCCGTAAACTGGGTGGATATTCCTTCCCAGACCCACTGGGGCAAACCACCTGTCCATTCCTTAACATTCATTCCAGCTGGCCAGCACTCCCACACAGCGAGGACATTACACCTAAAATTACTCAGCACTCCACAAGACTCGTCCTTCTGTCCTTCCTGTAAAGCCAAATTAAAAATATCCAAATCATTCTGTCAAATGAACCGCAACTTTTAGCAACAAAACCTTGTTGTCACCCTCTAATCCTTATGCTAACGGAAATTGATACCTCTAGATTCCCGTTGGCCTATTCATAACCTCTTTCTCTCCTAACCCTTTCCGAAATCCTTTGTACAACCACTCTCACAAATCCAAACCCTTTTTAAGTACACTGTTTAAACTGATATCGTGTTAATGGAAAACTTTTTTCGTGAACTATGAAGGAACTGTTAACTGTTAATCCAAATCATCATTAGGAGATCCCAAGCCTTTTAAAGCAAATAAAGATACCCATGCTCCTCTACCCTCGAATCTGTTTAGAATGTCTATTGTAATGTTACCCTATGCTCCCCTATCAAACTTTCTCTCTCTGCATTCCCCCCACCCCCTGTTCAATACACTTGCTGTGACTAATTCCCCAATCCTCAAGCGCAAAAAAAGCAATGAAATGCTGCAAATGCTGCATTAACACTGGACTTCAACTTTGAAAAGCATCTTTTATCCATAGTTTACTAAACCAAGAAAACAAATCACAGTAGTAGCCTCCAAAAAATAACCTATTCCAACCTGCGACATACGTCTAATCCCAAACCTTTTGTAACATCTTTCCAACCCTAAACTAACTTCCTTTCTATACGAACCTGATATACCCCATTTCTCATTTGACATAAAGAACAGTAAAACTCTGTCTGTCTCATTGTACCTAAACCTTCTAATTGCTATGCTAAACTATAAACATTGCCCCATAATCTTCGAGTATACAGCCCCAGTTGACGGAGAAGTATCCCTTGGACAAGACTTATACCTCGAGAACAAGGGTTCCTAAGATAGTGGCATTTCGACCTTTTATAGATGCTCCGGAACCAACTTCTGAAAACTCAGCCTACTGGAAATGAGACAAAGCATCGGCAATACAATTCTGAACACGGCGAGGTGCTGAACCATATATTCATTTCTAAACACTGATCATGAAATTATGCAAAAAGCTTAAAAACCAACAAACAACTCGCTGCCAGCTGTTTGTGCCTGCACTAACACTCAGTCTGTCCAAAAAATTACTCTGGTTTATCAATCGTTACCCATATCTCTACTGCAACCAGTATTGGAAACATTCCAAAACAGTCACAGTTCCTTGTCAAACTCTTCTTCCCACCATAGTGGCCATTTTTCCTGCACAACCTTCTCCTGCTAAAAGGTGCCAAAACCCACCGAACAGGCTGCATCGTTAAACAACTGAAATCCCCCATTGAATCATATGCCAACAGGATCTCCCATTATATTGATCAAAAATTATTGCCATACTTCCCAATCTTCCGTCTGCTCGTCCTTTCCTGCTGATGGCTTTCCTCCCACGTGCTCCTGGATACAGCCATCATGGAACAGCGGCCACCCTCCTCAGGCATTTTCTGTCCGCTTGGCTTTACAGATAGGCATTTCTCCTTGCAGGGCCTACTCCGAACTGAGGCTCAATCTGATGGTGGTCTAGATCTCCAAGGCCTCCTGGCCCCGACTCCAATTTCCATTTCTTCTCTTTTTTTCCCCAGGGTCTTCTGCTCCTGCCATCATACTCCTCAAGGGCAATCGCCACCATCTTTTCTGCCTGCTCCCTCAAATTCTTGAATAGTTAAGTCTTCTCAGTATTCTTCATTCACTCGGGCTGCATGCTCCGCATCTACTGCATGTACTCCAGATAATTCCTCCTCGTACACTCATAGTTGCTCCGTGTGTTATATATGTAACGGTGTTTCTGGCCCGGCCTGACCCACCAATCTCACATTGGCCCCTTGTTCTAACCGGCCCCCATTATAGTGTGGAGGTGTCTGGTGGTGCACCTGGTGGCAACAGGACTCCTGAGTCTCCCGTCATGATGGTGTGTGGGGAGGACCGTCCAGACAGCAAGCTGAGGTAGTGTGCTGAGTCTCACCTAGTTCAGTGCAGCGCCTCCACCTCATAGGGTCCTGCTCCGCAAGGGATGCTCCTGTTGAGGAACTCCTCCGTGGTGGTCTCCTCTCTGTACATTCACTCCCACATGTACACGAGGGGTTTCTGAATGAAACATCTTTATTGATGATGTGGGCTACTGCCCCCGCAGTTGAGATCTAGCCTCTCAGTGATTATTCACTCTCGTTGCCCTTCAAAGGTGATTCTTTCCTTAATAGGGATTCCCTATCCCGCAGGATCACCTCTGTGCCCGGTCCCGGACACAGTTCTCCTTGGAGTTACTATAACAAACTAACACACTCTGGCAGAACTTGAACTCCTCTCAGACTACTCCTCTAGCACTCCTGCTAGACTTGGAACTCCTTCCTCAACTAACTTTAGAAAACAGTGCTGTGCCTTATGTACTTTCGTGGCTGACACACCCTGACATCAACTAACCATGGATCAGAGCATGTGACGCACCCATCCATACACAGGGCCACCCACCAGGGTGTGAGGGCAAACCTCCATAATTACTGTGGCATGACCCACAACTTACCAGGCCTTACTGTCAGCAGGAGAGATGACTGTAGCCATTATTCATGTCCGCTACTAAGATTATATATATAATATATATATATATATATATATTATATGACAAACAAAAGGAAAAGCAGCGCCTCTATTAAGCTAAATCTATAAAGTTCCATTAAACCAAATACGTATAATTAATGAATAATATAACTAATTATACCATATAGTAAAAAAATTACATATATATAACCAAATCAATCAAACTTAAACCAGGAAAACATATGATAATTGTATACATAAGCATATATGACAAAATAAATAAACAGAGAAACAAAAGGAGTAAATGGATAATATAAGAAAAAATATATAAAAACCAGTCCTCAAAAATAAGTCCAGTAATGGTGTTGGTTCCGCGTGTGGAGGGTCTCCGGCACTCTCAGTGGGTCAACCACCAATCCACAGTGAATCTAGGGAAAAACAGGAAGAGAGAGCGCACGGCCCATAGCGTAAAATAGTATTTTAATGAGGGGAGGGGGAGAGGGGGATATAAAAATGAACTCACAAGGGTACAATAAAACAGCATTGTGTGATATAATCAACATCACACCATCCGTTCGTGTCTGCAGCGTCTTGGGGAAGTCCAGTATTGCAGTATCAGGATCGTAGTCCCAACAGGTATCCAGGGCAGATAGTATTCAATACAACTGTATTATAATAACTACATGAATAATAATAATATAATTAATTAGTATAGGACTCTAATACAGTTGTATTGAATACTATCTGCCTGGATACCGTTGTGAGACTACGATCCGATACTGCAATACTGGACTGCCCCAAGACGCTGCAGACACGAACCGGATTGGTGGTGATTATATCACACATGCTTGTTTTATTGTACCCTTGTGTAGTGCATTTTTTATCCCCCCTCTCCCCCTCCCACTCATTAAATACTATTTACGCTATGGGCGTGCGCTCTCTCTTCCTGTTTTCCCCATATATATATATATATATATAACATAATACAAAGGGATAAGGCACAGCCATAAAATGCTCTTGATAAAGACTCAGGGTAGGCAGAAACATTGGCCAATAAATATTTTTTTGCATATTAAGGTGTGCCTATACCTTTGTTATTTTTGTACAGTACCTTATAGGTACTCTGTAAGCGCACCCTCTCCAGTAGTCTGACTTATACTAGTTAAAGTGTGTACCCAAGCCCTATCACACTGGTGTGTAACTATATGTATATTTGTTTTTTAAATATGTACCTAAATGTATAAACTCTACTGAGACTATTTTAATAAAAGAGGGAGGGAAACCTGTCAAACCTTCTTACAAGTATAATACAAATGGTTGCTTGCAATCTCCTCACTACCCTAACTGTAACTTAGCTCCACCCCTTATTCATTAACCAATTGGATTAATACACTAACTCCATCACTATTTCTCACAATCAGGCATGGTAGGCTCACCTCTGTCATGATACCTATTCCCAGAGGATGCATGGATCTCTATTTACCTGTCCCAAATAAACAACTGGATGATCAGACAATAACAGGCGCAGACAGCTCATATAAAGCAGCGAAAACCATGCTCATTCCTAGCCCATCTGAAAGGGAGCTGTAGTTTATCTCTTGGTTCAGTTATATACAAGCCAATTTCCTGCTCAGGACTCTCGAAAAGGTAAAAAAAAGGTAAATAAGCCAGTGAAAGTTGGGAATATCATTGTTATGGACGCTCTTTACCTTTATTATATCGGGTTCTGGAGTTAGGGAAAAGGGTTCTCTGGCCAGGATATACCTGCTTACAAAGGGCAATCACTCCAAGGACATAGTATGCTACTGGACGAGATATGTTTAGTGTTACGTCTGGTGGTTGATGCATTTTTTTTATTAAACCCCTACACCATAGTAACCTAGGATTTAGGAGGGTTTCATTTCTCTGCTACTCCCTACTATGTGATGTCACTGTGTGCTTACAACAATGTGTGCACAGACAAAGCCCCTCTCTCTCCCTTTCTCTTTATTGTTGGCCCAACAAACAAGGGCTAAAGGAGGTTGCATTCAGACGGTTACATAGGATTGCAAATGTAATCAAAGGTCTACTGCTACTAAAAATAGCATGGTAGGGCTTAAAAAATAAACAGTGATATTGGGAGGTTTGCAGCTTTTATACAAGTACCGTTTAGTGGTTCTAATTCCTTAATAATACTAATTCCTTAATAATCTAAGTCCTTAATAATCTGATGTCCTCATATAAATAGGAGTGTTAAGCTGACAATGTTAGAAGCTGCTCCTATCTTGTGCTGTAAATATTGCTGAAAGCAGGGTAGAGAAAATGAAAATCAGGTTCACACATACAGTTAACAATTGTTAAATGAGCTCATCCAACACACCACTGCAACTTTAAAAAACCAACCCTGGTTGCCTACGACACAAATTAGGTGAAAACGGATCAACCTGGTGCAAAACATCTTGACAGTGAAAATAGTGTACAGATTATGACCGATTTACTAAACAGTGCTAAACTGTTAAGCATCTTGTGTCTTACGTGTTATCACATGTGTTGTTAATTAAGTGTTTATTAACATCCATTTGGACAGTGCATCCATGTGTGAGGTGATAGAGAGCACCACGTTCATTTATTCATGCATTTCATATGCATCGTCTTGTAAAACAATTGTGAATCAGTTGGCTACATTTGATGATCTGTCTTCAAAAGAGATATACCATAACTTTATTTTCAGTCCCCTATATGCATTGGAGATCTGCCACTGTGGCCAGAATCCATGTATCCCCCCATGGACTCTGATTCTCCTCTGGATTCCCATGACATAACACACAAAAGGCGAAGCAAACACAATAGAGATGAAACAAAAGAGCGACAAATAGGAAAAGGAAATGAAAATGTTTTTTCAGTAAGTTCTTTCTCCTTCCTGCCCAATTAATCAGATTTTGCATATAACTTCAAGACGGTAGTAGTCAAACAGCGAGAGTACTTTGTACTTGGCCAGGAGACCATATGTATATCTTCAGCAACTCTACTGCAAGCCAAAAAACTGTGCTTATACATTAGTTGTTGTGCATAGGGGCAACGTTGAAACAATAGTCGTGATTATCAAATGAGTCTGCCATGAAGCATCCAAGATGTATGTTTCTACGTCAGCGCAGAGGACGGATTAATAACAGACAAGAATGTTTTAAAAGTAAGACATACAAAATGAACAGAGCTTGAGGGGAAAGTGGGAGCAGAGCACGGCGCTCTCATATGACTCAGCGAAATGGAATTTAATATGAAATAAGTGGGCAGGTTTTTGCGGGTTCTACAGCCTGAACTTTGTGAACTTCGAAGTCCGTTTCAGAAGTCAAACCTCAATTCGAGCCAAAAACCCAAGAGGTCTGGGTCCCTCCCCGGATTTGGGTTTGGTAACTTTTGCAAAAAAAAAAGTTAAAACAATTCACAAAAGTTGTAGAAAAAGGCTGCTTGTTTTTGAGTTTTTCTTCAGGATTTTTGTAAAAGTCCCCAAATTTACTTTTATTTGAATAAAACCAGAATCACAAGGTGAAAGTTCCGACCCGTGTATATTAAAGGGGCATTAAATTTTCCCCACCCCCAGAGGCTGATTTACAAGTATATATTTAAATGCATCTCCCTATGAAAACCACCATATGTCTTAAATGTCATCCCTAGTGTTTTAACCCCCAGCTCCAGCAACATATTGCAGAACGCAATGGAGTCAAAATGGCCAGTACGATATTATATTCATTCCCCTGTCTTAGACCTGCAACCAATAAGGATGATCGAATACACTACTTTGGTAGTCATCAGAGATGCACTTGAACCCTAAACAGGCCGGCAGCTCAGGGAGTAAGGACACTGACTAGCACTGATTTGCGCAGGGGAACCTGGTTCAATTCCCCGGTGTCGGCTCCTTGTGGACCTTGGGCAAGTCACTTTATTCTCCCTGTGCCTCAGCACCAAAACAACATAGATTGTAGCTCCACGGGGCAGGACGGTGTCTGCCTCTGTAAAGCATAAGTAAAACTAGCAGCGCTATACAAGAACAAACATTATTATTACCTAGAAAATAATGACAGTCGCATGTTAAAGCTTAAATGCGGATCTTAAAATACGTCATTTATAATATTGTAAACATAATGTCTCCACGGACGGTAAAACACATGCATTAAAAAATAAATTATAATCTATTTGTGATAAGACTGAGGCTATAAAGGCAATAGTTTTCGCTTGACAAATAGAGACCTGTTTTGTTGACTACCCATTGACTTTTGTATACCCACATAGAGTCCACATAGAGAAATACCGGAGATACCTGAAAAGGAAGCTAATTCAAAATCCAAATCTCATCTCCCTCTGTGTCCCTTTATTTCTCTCCCCAAAATAATAATGGCATTGAAGCTGGCAACAATGCGCATCTGAGACTCTGTTTAGGAAATTATTATCACTGTGAGGCTTTGCAAAATATGAGAAAAACTATTACAGTTGGGACCTTTACACAGAACAGAGAGCAATGTGCCAGTGATAAGGGAGTGCGTGTGCACCAAGCCTATTCATTTAAAGTAACAAATTGAAGAGTAGAGCAAAGGACACTGCTGCCAGAAGTAATCCTGACAAGGAAAAAATTCACGGGCAAACTCCAAACATAAAACTGAGGGTGTTTAATAATGCATGAGCTCACAGGGAATGAACACAGTCAACGCACCAACGCGTTTCATCCCGTGGGACTTTATCAAGGTGTAAATTCATATGACCTATATTACCTTATGGATATATCATAGTGTTCCTATCTTATCTATTTCTCCTCAATTCTATGATGATTCTGTGTACACACTGAATTGAGCGTCATTCTCCACACTCGCTATTCATTTAAGTAACTGGCTTTTAAGTTTTTGTCATATGTCTTCAGAATTAGGGGAACAGTTCTGAGCAGGGCTGGGCAACTCCAGTCCTCAAGAAACTACCAACCGATCAGATTTTCAGGAGTGTTCCTGCTTCTGTACACTGACTCAGTTAAAAGATTGTGCTACCTGTGGAAGCAGTGATATCCTGAAAGTCTTACGTGTGTGGCCCTTGAGGACTGGAGTTGCCCCCCCCCCTTGCTCTAGAGGTTTCCCTTTTTACACTAAACACTATCGCTTCTCTTTCTAACCCTCTACCATCCACTTTCTATGTTGAGACGAAATGCCTCTCTGAATGCTAATCCCTTAAAAAACACCTCTTGGACAACCCACTGCTTGAACTAATTATTAGTTAATCAGTAATAATAATAACTTTATTTAATATATCACTTTTCTCCCAGTGGGGACTCAACACATTTCACAATACAGTATAGCGCGCAGTACGCAGCAAGCCAGTCCCAGCACGCAGCACGCAGCACGAATGCCTTTTTACAGACAAAGTCTCTGACCCAGATGAGCTCACAAGTTAGTTTTTGTGCTAGTGAGGCAGGGAGATAAAGTGATTTACCCAAGGTCACAAGGGGCTGACACCAGGAATTGAACCAGGTTCCCCTGTTTCAAATGCAGTGTTAGTTGACAGAGTCATGTGTCCTTACTCACTGAGCCACTCCAGAAAATGTACTGCCTAATAATTCACACGCCTCAACTAAGATGAGCTACTGAAGAATAGTGGCATGTACTTAGACGATGTTTGAGGAATGATTTGTATCTATCTTTTTTCTCTCCCCCACGCTGACAGATATAAATTAACTATGACCAGTGTATAAAAATATAAATCCTTATTGCAGAGCCAATTTTCTGTCAATTCTCATCCTACCGGCAGTAAGGAAGCAATGTTTCCTTCTTGTAACAAAAGAGAAAAAGGCAGCGGGCACTCCAAGGAATTTCTTATTTGAAAAAAGGTTACTTTATTGGATTACATTTTATACCCAACACCGTTTCGATCCCACATTTGGAAGGAAAAGACCCGGACAGCATTTATTCCCCACATGTATTGAGTTTCAGTCAGTGAGTAACAGGAGTGCATGCTCACATCCAAAAAAGCCTTCTGTGCCCTGACATGGGAGGTGATCTTCAGAGCCTGGCAACAGAAACATTACTAAACAGCTCTTAGCCATGTTAGCATTGCCCATGTAGATCTATCTATCTATCTATCTATCTATCTATCTATCTATCTATCTATCTATCTATCTATCTATCTATCTTCTAGCTATCAGCTATCTCCTGTTTATATATCTAGATAGCTCTGATAAAAACTGCATTCATAGATAGCATTGCTTAACACACTTTAATGTATTTATTTGCCAAATTACCTGCATTTGCATGTCTTGGGGGGCTCTCTGAATAGGGAAGTGTTTGTCAATCAGGTATGTTTTTTACCCTTATCTCACCCTGTCCGTACACACAATCATACATATAAGGCGACGGGGAGTCTTCTGCGCAAACTCTTGCTGAAAGCACAGTGGTATCACATTAAAGATAGTAACCATAGATATTAAACCCCTCTCATCACCATGTGTCCTAACTAACGGTAAACAATGATTTATAAAATACTTATCCCAGACATCATGTTTTGGTAAAAGTGTATCAATTCCCTGGGTTTTAAAACCTTATTAAACTGTCACTGCCATGCTAGTACATTTTGGATCTAGGACAGATCGCCCCTTTAACTCTGTGGTGCTGTGACGTAGCCACATCCTGAGGTCTGGCACTCCAGTTCCCCATGACGAAATAGCTGCATCATATTGTATGTCCACGTTTTCCTGCGGACACTGGACCGATCTGGCTGTCTGGGGAACAATAGTTTAGAACTCTCCTTCTGTTCCGCCACCAGCGACGCCGCAGTCACGTGTGATCCCAAAGTGCCGAAGGGATGTGGCCCTCTGCATGCGGCCATCTCAGGCACACAAAGGGTGTTTAATCCCATGGTTCACGTAGAGTGTATGCGCCCATAGTGTTTTTAACATGCAGCTGAAATATCTAGTCTGTAACAGTGCCTGGGGATTTTTGAGGGCCTCTTGGTAACTGCCTTAACAGAGATGCTTAAAACACAAAGGTCGTTGGCTCCAGATTAAATCGCTACTATTTTTATGTTCCAGGTTTCAGCGCAATACACTGAGAAAAGCCCGTTTCCAGGACAGTTGAATGATTTGACATAATAAAACATAGGAAGCGGTTTGATACAGTGTTCCACATGTTCGGTGAGTATAACCTATGAGTGCTGCTGTGTTTTTCTCTGGCTCTGGAGGATATAAGGCCATTGATCTTTCTGTTTTCAGAAACTGAAATGGTTTTATAATAGACATCTTTTCATGTATATTTTCTGTTTGATAAGGCCCTGTACTGTACTGAGGAATATGTCTGATCCATTCATTCAAATGAGCTCTTCTCCCAAGACATAAATAAATATTCTGATTGGCATCCTGTGAAGAATGATTGGCGTTGAGTCCCTAATGCTATACAAATACGAAGATTTCAGGATCGGGTAGGCGTAGACCGTGTGTAACATAGGACGGAATCAACATATGGCCGTGGCCATCTCGCCGCTGGAAGTTTACTTAAGTGGTTTTAGCGGTTAGGGTCAGTGAGCTAATGAAAGGGGTTAGATTTTTAGGGTAGAGGGGAGTAGGGTAAGGGTTTAGGATATGGGTTTTTTGGGAAAGGGGTTAAGGTTTTTTCGGGTAATGGGTTTAGGGTAAGGATTTTGGTAATGAGTTAAGGTTTTTAGGTAGTGATTAGGGTAAAGGGTTTAGGATATTGTTTTTTTTTGGGTAAGGGGTTAGGTTTTTGGGTATGGTTTTTAGGGTAACCGCTTGTTTTAGGTTCTAGTTAAGTTTTTTAGGGTATTAGGGGTAAAGGGTTTATTAGGATAAGGGTTTTAGGGTAAGGTTTTTAGGTATTGTTTAGCTTTAGTATTGGGGTTAAGACTAGGGGTATTTACGCCCTGGTGGTAAGATTAGGGGCTTACCTTGGTTGGTGAAACGGCCGGCGGCTAGATGTCTCTGCATTGAGGTCAGTGACCGACTTGGTTTGACAAAATGTTTAGTCCAGCGGTGTCCAATACTTAACTACTAGCCAAATGTGTTGAATAGGACACTGCATTATGGCGAACAGGGGCACAGGCAGGGGGGGGGAAGACTGGGACATCTGCCCCGTGCTGCGAGGTGGGGGGGAGGGTGAGGGGCATGCTGGCCAGCAGCTTCACTTACCAGCCCCACCCTGCGTGCCCGAACTTGTTTCCCGCTTCCGCATTGACCTGTGATCGCCATGTGGCACCGCAGTCCTCCCCCCAGGTAAGGTGTGGGGGTTATTATGTGTATTTAGTGGTGTTTGGGGGGGGGATTATTATTAAAGTTAATGGCAGATATTGCTGATTCGGTTGTGATAGCTAGATTCGCTTTCATGACAACGGCCATTGGTGTCTCATCTGATGTTGCTCACTCAATGCTCCCCACTTGGCACAAGCTGGAACGTGTTCTAATTTTAACCTCAGTGCTGAGATCTCTGCTACCTTTGTCTCTATAAATATTAACAACAATGCAGCTGTGAGCTTCCCTACATTCCTACGTATGAGCACGGAAGACCAGCAGTAAATAATTTGTTTTTTTATGGAACATGACCTGTTCAATAGTAGCTGTTCTTTATAGCAGGGATTATACTGTCTACAGCAGTTTCCCTGTAATGCACAGCTGTGTGTTTCCTGATCAAAATTAGTAACCTGTTGTCCATTTGTTCTTTGGTAAGTCAGACTGCAGCAAGGAAATTCTGATACTTAAAAACAGCTGCGGCAATTTAATTACAGAACTGCCTGATGTTTTCTGCCAATACTGATAAAGTAACAGCTGGTTAGCTCAAAACTTTCATCTACTGGAAGACGACTTTGATGATGTCAGCATCAGCTGCTTTGCCACATACTCGTTGATAAGAGTCATGGCATATCCTGTATTGATCAAAGTCTGCTCGCTTCAGCACACTAGTGCAAGAAACAGCACCAGATTGGGAAGAAACTAGGGGTCATTTACCAAGGTCGTTCGGCTGCAAAACTGAGCAAAGAACCTGCATCAGATTTAATAAGGAAACACATTCCCATTGAAACCAATAAGATAATCCTTGCACCAGTTGCCCCTTTTTTTTGCATCTGGAGACTACGGGGCTCTTTAGTTAAAAGAGTTTTAGCGTTCACACGTTAGCCAAACCATGTTTTCTTTATTAAATAGGAAAATTGTATCATCTAGAAAATTCAGACTTAATTATATTGTGTGACATATAATTATAATAAAGGTAGTGAGAGCACAAGGCATATTATTAAATAGGCAGTGCTGTTAATGAAAGTAAATTAAACAGAATATACAGAACATATGCAGATGTGTGCGTTGCGTGTTCTTTTCTTAAACAATTTAGCAGTATGTAACGCACTCGTTTGTATCACAAATAGTTGGGAAGAGTAATAGTGATTTAAGGGAATTATAATTTTTATAACACACACACACCACACCACACCAACACACACACACACACACACACACACACACACACACACACACACACACACACACACACACACACACCACACCACCCACACACACAACCCACCCACACCACACACCCATACACACACACACACACACGCTCCATTACGTTGACCTATTACTATTCAATTGAAGTTGGTACAATATTAGCAGTGTACGCACATTAATCCCTTTATACATATATGGAACTATACTTATGAGTATTAGAAAAGTGAGCCTAAGGATTTACAAGTCAACTTTGTAATTGTTGCGCAGCCGGGAAAAATAGGGAATATGCCATAAAAAAACAACATTTTCTTTAGTAAAACAAGAAAATGTCATGAAATGAAAAGGAAGAAAAGGCATCAGAAAGTGCTTATAAATGCTGATCGGCAGAAACACACGGTCCTGCTTTTCGAGGATTTTGCTTGATTTTCACTTTCTTAAATGCCCTCAGTGTTTTTTTCTCGTTAAATTTGGTGCTGCTTTTTTTGACCCCCATTATTTTTTCTGACCTGCATGTTAATTGTTAAAACAGCATCATATGCATGTGCATCATGAACCTGTCAACCCATTTACTATAAGAGTGTCAGGAATTATAAATTGCACATAATGTTCTTATACTTAATGTATTGACATCATTTAAATTATCTATTTTTCCCCCTAATATTGTTGTTATTATTTAAAGCAACAATTCATTTTCGAAGAGAAACGTGGTGGTTAGTACCACTTCCAAAATATATACTGCAGAACCATGAGAAAAAAAGTACAACATTGTCAGGGCTGTCTCCTTGAGTGCTGCCATAACTATCCAGGTCACACAGTTAGCCAATGGGAAAGTCTGTCCATAACATGAACTGCCTCTTTTGTCAGTAAGTGCATTTTGTTTCCCCCCCTACGTGGATGCAGGGGTCTCCAGAGCTGAACCCCATTAATTTCAGTCCGGGGACCCCTTGATCCCCGAAACACTTACCTCGTAGTGTGAAGCCAGTAGCAGCTCCCCAGTTAGTCATTAGCCCTAGGTGAAGGCGGCCATGACAGATGGTGCCCCACCTCCCACTCCCCCTGCTGGCAGGGCATTAGCCAGAGCAATTTCTGCAGAGCTTGTGCCAGGGGCAGGAGAAGCCCCTGAGTATATTACATGGTGCCCAGGGGACTTCAAGTCATCTCCCTTTTATAACCCATATACAGTGTGGCGGGTTTTATGTGTCCGCTCTGTAAGGCCCAGGCCATGGTTGTGCTTGCTGCTTAGCGTGCTCTCGCTGCTGATGCTTGCCACTGAGCCCCTACAGCCGCAATTAAAGCGGCTTTAGTAGGGGCTCCGCGCATGCTTTCCGTTGCTTGCTGAGGCGCGCTTGAACAGAGCCGACAGTGAAATTTTAAATTCACCGCGCTGTCTCCACTCACGTGACGCCTCCATCCAATGAAAGGACGAGCAGGGAAAGGTGAACGGTACTTTATTCTCTGGCGCCAGGGGGGGGTGGTGTGTTGATGTGCCCCCTTCTGCCCGATCCTGTGGCTGTCAGCCTGCGGGAGATGGAGGGGATTGCGCCACCGGGGGGGGGGGGTGGGGAGCGGGTGATGTGTCCCCCTTCTGCCCGATCCTTGTGCTGCCTCCCGCCCGCGCGTGGATGGAGGGGGGTGCACGGCCGCCGGGGGGCGGGGGGGGGGGGGGAGGATATATATATGGGTGTTGTGGTGTGTGTCTCTGTGTGTTGTCTGTTGTGTGGTGGTCTGTGTGTCTGTCTGTGTGTGTGTGTGTGTATATGTGTGTGTGCATGTGTGCATGTGTATGTGTGGTGTGTATGTGCGTACGTGTGTGTCGTGTGCGTGTGTGTGTGTGCATGTGCGTGTGTGTGTGCATGTGTGTGTGGGTGTGTGTGTGGGTGTGCATGTGTGTGTGTGCATGTGTATGTATGTATGTGTGTGTGTGGTGTGTGTGTGTGTGTGGTGTGTATGTGTGTGCATGTGTGCATGTGTGTTATGTGTGTGCGTGTGTGCGTGTGTGCGTGTGTGTGTGCATGTGCATGTGTGTGTGTGCATGTGCATGTTGTGTGTGTGTGTCTGCGTGTGCATGTGCGTGTGTGTGTGCATGTGTGTGTGTTTGTGTGTGTGGTGTGTGTGTGTGTGCATGTGTATGTATGTGTGTATGTGTGTGTGTGTGTATGTGTCTGTGTGGTGTGTATGTGTGGTTGTGTTTGTGTGTGTTAGTTTTGTGTATGTATGTGTGTTGTGTGTGTTGTATGTTAGTTTTGTGTGTATGTGTGTGCATGTGTGCGTGTGTGCGTGTGTGTATGTGTCTGTGTGGTGTGTATGTGGTGGGTGTGGTGTATAGGTGTGTGTATTATGTGTGTGTGTGTGTGTGTGCATGTGTATGTATGTGTGTGTGTGTGTGTGTGTGTGTGCATGTGTGTGTGCGCGTGCGTGTGTGTGGTGCGTGAATAATTTATCAAAGTTGCACAATGTTAATAAATAATTTATTCTCACAACATGTCTTTTTAAATTTTTTTTTAAATATTATATAATATATACACACACACACACACACACACACACCACACACACCAAGTGACACACACCCACACACAGTGAACCCGCCTCCCAAGCGCGCTTGCTCTCCTCTGCCAGGACAGCAAAAAGCTCCTGGTAGACCGAGCGGCAGCAAGCATAGCGAGNNGCGAGCAGCAGCACCTAAGCGCTTACTATGTCCGAGGCCTAATGGGGGGAAAAAGGGGAGGAAAGCGAGGCATCCATAGGTTAAGATCCCGCGGGCCAATACGAAGCCGCAAGGAATGACGTCACAGATTCCTATTGGCCCGTGTGACGCTGAACCTTTAAATTCGCCATTTCAATAGACCAACAGAGCGCAGCCGGAGATACTACCGGCATCCCTATGGCAGTAAGAATCTCGGGAAGCAGGGGGTCTCCGCAGCTGAAATTAACATAGTTCCGCTCCGGAGACCCCCTGCTTTAATCCTCTAACTATATAAAAAAAAGGATTGCTGCTTTAAAGTCTCCTGGTAGTAAATCAATAAGAAAAATACTACACTTGAGAAGTTACGTATCAAAGTCTTTCTTCAGCAAAACCCGGCAAAAAAAAATGTCACCAGATTTGTTGCAGAGAAAAACTTCATTGCTTTAAATGAGATTTTTTTTATTGAATAAATATGGCGCTTTTTCCCCCCCCCTTGGCTTCGCAATATTTATTAAGAGAAAACGCCAAGGTCCATATTCACTAAACAGTGCTAAGCTTTAGCACATCTTGGGGGATATTTAAGAAAGTAAAAATCGGGCGACATCCTTGAAAACTAATGCCCTAGGTCACCTGGTGTTTCTGTGGCTCGGCGTTCACCAGGCTCATTCTGATGAGTTTTCTTCCCTGTTTTCCTGTGTTGCCCGAGGTTACACTCATTGGTGGCTAGAGTATGTACGAAAGTGGAAAAGGGTCAAATCCTAGAAAATGGTATAAAAATCCTTGTATCTTGTGCGGTTGTCAATCGCCATTTGTGAAGCTACTTTTAATGCTCTGAATTCTGCATTTACGTGCCGTGTGTTAAGTCAGGGGTGCGCAAAGGGGTGCGAGATTTCCTGGGGGGGAGGGTTGCAGAGGCCCCCGCGCTCTTTCCAATTAAATGCCGGGGGAGCGGCGAAGGCCCCTGTAACTCACTTACCTTGGCTCCGGCGGTTTCTGACGCCACGGGGTCACGTGACGTCAGAATGCCAGAGACAAGGTAAGAACGTGGGGGGGGGGGGGGGGGGGGGGGAGGGGCGAGCGGGGGGGAGAGCTGGCAGGATGGTGCAGGGGAAAAAGTTTGCGTACCCCTGTGTTAAGTAACGGTCTAGCAACGTCAACCTATTTATATCATAAAAAGGGGGCGTGTTTAGGGGGCATGTCTACAGTTTTTCCATTGCAGCAATTAAAAAGCAACAAAGTAAATAGTTACATAATTAATTAAAGTTCACACATTTTGTTGGCTGTCCCCTCCCAGATGGTGATAGTGGGTCATTATTCTCCAATGTGTTAGATTCGTCCCATACACTCTTGGTAACAATTAAAGGTAGGATTGCATTTATTAGTTGAAACATAAATTACAGACTAGCGCACTGCTTATGTTATGTAACAAAGGAGCAAGCATCAGCGGGTAGGTGTGAACGCTAAAACGGCCTCCAAGTACTGTAAATTGAACAGTTAGGTGATTTACTTAATGGAAAACAGATGTTTTTATAGGGGTTTAACCATTTTGTCCGATTGTAGCAATTACAAATGCAGAGTTGTAAATCCATAGGTGCTTAATACAGTTTCACACCTTTATTTTGCCTTAATCTCTGAGATGGTCTCAGGGCTTTTTCTTTTCTTATACTCATAAGTATAGCTCCTTTATATGTAAAGAGCTTAATTTGAGCGCACTGGTAAATATTGTACCAACTTGATTTAACCCTTTCCAACTCTGTCCCATACCCCTGAGAATACCCCCGTCAAATGCCAAAAAGGTCTATCTGTCGCCCATATAAATATCTGGAGCCTGCTGCTTCAACTGGATGAACTAAGGGCATGGTGCCTTATGCATAAACCCAAAGCCATCGTTCTCACAGAAACATGGCTAACCACTAAAACCCTCGATGCAAATACCGCCATTCAGGGATACTCTATTTCTAGGAAAGATAGGTCAAAGAGAGGTGTTATTTTATATTGCAGACACCTTACATTTTACACTGTTAAATTGCCCCCCAAGCTCACCCTCTTTTTAAATCCTAGTTGGCAAAATCTGCCTCCCCTTTTCTAAGCCTGTCATGGTTGCTGGCATTGAACTCCCCCCCCCCCCCCCCCCCCCCCCCCCACAGCCCCCGACTGATATCACACAGTTTCTTGGCTCTATTTCCTCTCTGCATGCGAAGAGTGAGCTGCTAGTTCTTGGGGATTTCAACTACAATTGGCTCAACCCTAAAAACCGCAAAATCCAGATACAACTCAAGTCACTTTACCTAACGCAACTCATTTCCCAAACCCACACGGACAAAACTGAAATCTCACAACCATTCCTTGCTAGACTGGATTCTCTCCTCAAATCCCATCAGAATCCAATCCTCTGGCATCCTTCCTGACATTTTCAGTGACCATGCAATAGTGTACTGTGTAAGGAAAATTAAACCACCCCAATCAAGTCCTAATGTTCTCCTTACTAGAAAATTTAGAAACTTAAACCCACAACAGTTTCTGGCTGACCTTACCAACTGCCATTGGTAATGAATCAACTTAATTCCCAACCCCGATTCTGCACTCAACTATTTACAATCCGAGTTCTTAAACTCTATGATACCCAAGCTCCACTACGCAGAATAAGAGTATGGGGGTCCCACCTTCTGTGGGTTACAACTGACCTTATAACACTCTACCATTTCAGGGATGCGTTGTGGAAAAGCTACAAAGTAACTGGCATTACCAAGGATCTTAATAACTACAGATGCCTGCGAAATATGTTCACAAACAAACAAGACACACAAAAGCACAATATTACTCTGACAATCTTCACCAGAATACATCAAACCCAGCTAACTTCTGGAAGGTTATCAATAATATATCCCAGCCTTTTACCCATCAACAACCAAATAATATCACTAAGGAGTAAAGAGGATATTACTCTGACAAATCCCACTGTTATTGCAAATGCATTCAATGATTATTTTGTGGGGTGTGCTACTAACTTATTAGCGAAATGCAACCCAAACCACAAACATGAATCTCATTCATGTCTCAAATCAGATGCATTATAAGGAGCCCCAACCCTCTCTAATAGCGCATCTGAGATATACATCAGATGCATTGTAAGGAACCCCAAACCTCTCTAATAGCGCGTCTCAAATCAGATGCATTATAAGGAACCCTAACCCTCTCTAATAGAGGTCTGAGATCAGATGCATTATAAATTCTTCTGTATTTGGTACAGATTGCAAATTACCTAACAATTGCAGGGAACCCTTTAGGGGTGCTCGGGGAAACCAAGAGTTCCTAGTAACCCCTGTTGAAAAACTCAGCCCTAGACCCTACGTGCCTTACTAACTACCTGCATCCCTCCTGCCTTTTGCCTCCAAAACTCCTAGAACATCTTGTGTTCTCATGTATGATCAACTTTCTCAACTCCCATGCCCTCCTGGACCCTTTGCAATCTGGATTTCATACAACTCACTTAACAGAGACTGTGCTCACTAAAGTAGTCAATGATCTACATGTAGCAAAACCCCATGGTTATTTTTCCCTACTTGATCTTTCTGCTGCCTTCAATACTGTTGGTCACTCTTTTCTCCTTTATATTTCAATCCTCTTGGTATCTGCAACAAATCTCTATCCTGTTTCTTATCATACCTCCCCAATTGCACATTTTCTGTCTCTGTTGCTTACATGTCTTTGTCTCCTGTTGATATGTCTGTTGGTGTATCTCAGGGCTCTGTTCTGGGACCACTCATTTTCTCACTCTACACACTATCACTGTGTACCTCATCAGCTCTTTTGGCATTATGTATTATCTCAGTGCAGATAATATGCAGATATATCTATCCAGCCCTAACCTCACTCCTGCAATCCAGTCCCAAGTCTCTGCCTCCTGGCTACATCCTTGTGGATAGTGTTAAACTTAATACAGGTATGTCTAAAATTGAGCTCCTTATATTTCCCACCAAAACTTGGACTAATATCCCCTTTTCCATCACAGTAAACAGTACTGTACTACAATCTATCCTGTCGCCAAAGCACTTTGCCTAAGAGTGACATTTAACTTCTCGCTTTCTCCATTCACAATCCCAGCATTACCAAAATGTGTGGCTTCTTCCTCCGTAATATTGCCAAGATCCGTCCTTTCCTCTTTCAAACTATGGCTAAAACTCTAATGCTTTTATCCTCTCCCGTCTTGATTATTGTAACATACTGCTAACATGCCTCCCTGCCTCACAACTTTCGCCTTTGCAATCTATCCAAAATGCTTCTTGAATAATTTAACTTTCTACCAAAATAGTGACTTCTCATATGCTTCTTAAATTCCTCTCCCGACGTCTCGTCAAATTTCGGATCACCTACAATGTTCTCCTCCTTACCTTTAAAGCTTTCCAGTCATCTGCACCTCCCAACACATCGGCTCTGATCTCTCATTATGCCCTCCTCTCCACCCCTCTTTCACCTCTGCTCTCTCTCACCTTAAACCTTTTCCCCCTCGCTGCCCCTTACCTGTGTAACTCTCCCTCGCCAAGTACACGCCAAGCACCTTCTCACCCCATCTTTATATAAAAGCTTAAAACTCGCCTCTTAAATGAAGCATTTCAATAGCCCAGACTAATGACAACTGTCCCACACCCACAGTCTCTCCTACCAACCATTGTGGCCAAGCACTGCCACCTACTGCACTTATTCCCTCGCCTGCTGTCTCTGTAACTCTCCCAACATACCACTTAGATTGTAAGCTCTCCGGGGCAGGGATTTCCTTTCCTATTGTATGATCTTGTTTGTTGCACTTGTTGTATAATTCCCTGTACTGTATTTTCTCTTTGGTAAAGCGCTGAGCACAGCTGGCGGCGCTAAAGAAAGATATACCGTAGATATATACATACATATCAGCTGCTGCAAAGAAGGGGTTATTTAATAAAGTCTCCCGGCTCCAAAACTGGGACAAAGTCTGTAAGTCTGTGCAAGAGCATTGCACCATATTTATCCAAGGAAAATCTCCCGTTGCTTTCAATGTGATTCCTTTTCTTTGATGAATAGGGCTCTGTTTTGTGCACTGGTTTTGACCTATCTTTGCAGCCAGGAGACTTTAGAAAATAGACCCCATTATATCATCTACTTGACCAAGGGGGCTCAACTCCAGTGCTCAAGCCTCACCAACAGGTCAGTTTTTAAGGATATCCCAGCTTCAGTAGAGGTGGCTCAATCAGTGGCTCAGTCTAAGGCCTTGCCCCCGCTGCCTACTACAGCGTCCGCTGTGGCGGACGCTGCGCACACGAGAGCCCTCCCCGCAATGGCGCCGGGCCCGCTGCGAGGGGGGGCCGCAGCGCTCGCGCGAGAGCTACTCCTGCTCTCAATAGAATTGAGAGCAGGACTCGCGTTGAGCGATTAGGCACGCCCCCCGGCGGTTCAGCCAATGAGGGCGAACCTGCCGGGTGACATCATGGCCGCTCACTCGCCACTCCTCCGCCACGTGAGCTGCAGACCGGGGAATCGGCTGAACGCGCCGCCAAAAGCGCGGGCGCGCGTTACAGCGGCGTGACCGGGGCCTTAGCCTAAGAGTTGCACAGCCCTGTACTAGACCTCAAGATTACTGTGACCTTGTTAAAAATCTTTCACACATCGGTTCTCGCTCTAGAGTTTTAGTGGATCTGTGTATATATGTGTGTGTCGTTATTTATATATTATTATATATATATATATATATGTATATAGTAAATAGATCAATAAGGTGACTGCTATGTAAACAGTACATTTATATTTTCTAAACCAGACTAGGACTATATATAGAGGTTATTTATTAATTCTCCTTGGTACCAAACTGGAGCAAAGAATTGGCGCCACATGGATTAAGGAAAAACATTCCCATTAAACCAATGCCAATTTCCTGATTGATTGAAAGTGGTGCAGTGATTTTGCACCAGTTTTGCACTGGGTTTACAGCTGGGAGACTCTGAATAAATGACCCTTTATATACCTAAGTGTATATCACTGTGCACACAGGCAAAATCAAAAGAACAAGGGAAATATTTACTAAGCAGGGCTTTGCTACGAGACACGTTTCCGGCTGCAAGACAGCTTCTGGATAATTTAAGTAAACGGGCCAAAACGTGTCTTTCGGTGCCAGACTGTGCTATGGCATCGCCACGCTCAGTAAATAACATGGCCCCAAATGTGCCTCCAGTGAATTTGATGCAACACAGTTAACTTAACAAAGGCCAATAAAAATACTTAATGAGAATATTTGAAATTATACAGTATATCAAACACATTCATGCAGTTACGTTAGTGCTTTTAAGGGAGTAGGTCTTTTAATACAATCCAAAAGACACACAACTTTTTCCAAAAATAAAGGAGCGGATGTCCTTTGAAATAAAGGGTTGTTGTCAGCACTAATTTAAGCGTTTATGCAGAAGGCAGAGGCATTGGGGAAGGACTCGTTTTACTTGGCAGGAAGTTGGCTAGAATATTTGCATCAGGGATGTGAAAAACCTACGTGGTTATATTATTATATTATTATAATAATATTATTATTATTATTATTATTATATTATCAGCCAGGTCCAGTGGCATCAAATTTAGGGGCATATGTATCAAGTGCCGGTACAGGCTATCCCACCCACTCCTGCGTTAACTCCTATTCTTATGAGTTAACTTTGATAGTTCCGACTAAGACAGCGGTGCGCAAACTGGGGGGCGGGGGAATTTCTAGGGGGGGCATGGGCGGTTACAGAGGCCCTGCGCTCTTCCCCACAGCATTTAAATTATATGCTGGGGGAGCCGTGATGCCTCTGCAACTCACTTATCTACTGCCAGCTGGGTCTTCGGCAATGCATCACCATGGCAACGTGGTGTCAAATGACGCCGCGGGGTCACGTGATGTCATGCATCTCCATGGCAACGCGTGTCAAATGACGCGATGGGGTCACGTGACGTGACGTGACATGACCCGCGACGTCATTTGACACGGAGACATTGGGAGGGGGGGGGGGGGCGCAAACCCTGCATCTCCCAAGAAGGGGACCGCAGCTCAAAAAGTTTCTGCACTGCTGGACTAAGACGCTATCTCACAGAAACTCCAATTGAAGTTAATGGAATTTTCCATGCAATAGCACCCCAATCTGTACTATCACCGTTTAATAACCCCCTTACTGTTCCTGGTTTTGCATTTCTCTAAATGAAATGCTGTCAAATTAATTTATATCCGTGATTCCTTGTACTTCTCCGCTTTGTTGCTTTGCTATTTGGAACTACATTAAATAATCTTTATTTAGATCCTGCCGACTGTCGCACAAGCTCCCTGCTTTGAGAAGTCCAGGTCAGACAGACGCATCATTGTTCAGTGATTCATTGCCTTAAGATTCAATTAAATCCAGTTTAGTCTGCTTTGCAGTCACACTATTTCCCTGTCTTTGTGAGAACATGAGTGTTTAACAAGTTACCAAAGGGTGAGCCATGCAGGGGGTACAGTGTGCTGACACACAGCCAGAGAGCGTGGGGATTAGGGGGGCTCTAATTCCTGTGACTAATGAAGTCACCGTTGCATGTTCTGCATCTTAGTTCCAAAGCCAACTGCTCGTTGATGACATACCCGTTTACAATCCCAACAGAGAAAGCAGAGGAGCTTTGTTAGATCAGTGCTGCCTAGGTATTAAAACATTCCTTCTTTCTAAGTCACCTAAAGAGGAAACGCTTCACAAGTGATGAGTCCTTAATTCACGGTGAGTGAGATGCGAAGAATCTTGATGTAAATTGCATTCTAATTTAGTATTACAGTGTCAATGGGATAGCTACCTACACTGTTCCTTCCTTGTCTAACTGGGTAGTATTTCCAGGGGATCTGGGTGTAAGTTGTACTCCTGTATGTAGCGAATTGTTGACACATCACAAGTTTTAATAATAATGTGTCATTTATAACAGATACTTAGACTAAGGTGCTGTATGAGAAAGAGATGAGTTCAGCCTTCTCGTTTTAAAAATGCAATGCAGATGTGAGCAGGAAATATATAAGAGACAAGTCGCCAACTGAGATTTCCACATGCAGAAGTGTCTGTCCAAAGCAGAACTATGAACACATGGCTGGCCAACTCCAGTCCTCGAAGGCTACCATCAGGTCGGGTTTTCTGGATATCACTGCTTCACACAGGTCACTCCAACATTGACTGAGCCACTGATTGAGCCACCTGTGCTGAAGCAGGCATATCCTTAAAACCTGACCTGTTGGTGGCCCCTGAGGACTGGAGTTGGCCACAGCCCCTGAACTACAGTAAGCTGGGCAAGTCAAACGTGCCCCAGGGGGTGGAGCCCAGGGGGGGGTGGTGTGTAGTGTGCTTAGCCCTCTAAAACCCCCATTACATGTTAAGAAAGAGAACAACACGTGTACAAGATGGTGAGCATTACATAGTACCGTATATGCAGAACACGTTATATAGTTTTTCAGAAGTTTAATTTGTATTTTATAGGTTATATGTGAATAAAGCTTTGACCTTATTTTTCATAAAACCGGTATTGCCCCTTTTGTGGTGTTTCTTTGTCACAGTAGAGGGAGGGGAACGTGGGCCATCTAGAGGCATTGAATGATGGTGGGTGCCCCAAATGGCTGCCCACAAAAGTGAAATTGAATGAAGACTTGAGGGTTTGAGAAAAGAGTGAATGACAAGACAGAGGGAGGGTTAAGGTATGGGACAAATAAAAGGGAGTGAAAGAATAAAAGACTGAAAGAGAGATATAAGGAAGGATCGATCTGAGAAGTCATTTGAAGAAAAAGGATTAAAAAAAAGGAATAAAAGGCAAAAAAGGTATTGGGAACAGAGAGGTGTAATACAATAAGCTAAAAAGGAGGGTGAGTGCACGGCCCTCCTCTTCCCATCTGTGAGTTGAGCGTTGGTGGCGCCTCTGGTCAGCATGTTTTTACTGTGGAAATCCATTTTCCATATAATGTTTTGGTGGTCTAGTGGTAAACTTGCATATTTAGCTCAGACAAACAGAAACGGAACAAAGAGGTTTTAGTTTGTACAAACATGACACTGCGGTAGTCAGGCACATAAAGAGTGAAGGAACGTTCTGTATACTGCTGTGTCCATTCAGTCTTGTAAAGCTCAGCTAATGTTGCAATGGGTAATAACCATCTTTATAGTTTCTGAATAACAGTCAACATGATGGAATGTAAAAAAGCAATATTTTTGCTGAGTTTGTATATTTTATTAACTTAATAACAAAGTATACTGTATGAAGTGTAGTATAAAAGTAGATATTTGTATTTTGTACTTTGTTATATATATAAATATATATATACACACACATGTACACGTGCCAACAATTTGTGCAGGCTTTGCAAAATAGACATTAAAACACAGGGAAATGAAATACAATAGGTGCATCAAACATAAAACATGCAATTGGAAAAGGAATGGCGAGAACTTAGACTTTAAATGTGAATAGCTTATCTCGTTTTATGTATGTATGTATGTATATCTTTATTTATATAGCACCATTAATGTACATAGTGCTTCACATCAGTAATTCATATGACAATCATATAAATAACAAATAATATAAATAACACATAAAGGGAAGAAGTGCTTCAGACATAAAAGTGACATTATTTATTATTATCATTAGGAAAAGGAGTCCCTGCTCCGAAGAGCTTACAATCTAATTTGTTGGTAGGAAGAACGTACAGAGACAGTAGGAGGACGTTCTGGTAAGTGCGTCTGCAGGGGGCCAAGATTTATGTATGAGGTGTAAAGTAGCAGCCACAGAGCTACGCATATGCTTCATTAAGGAGGTGGGTTGTAAGATGGGTCTTAAAGGTGGATAGAGAGGGTGCTAGTCGGATATTGTGAGGAAGGGCATTCTAGAGGTGCGGGGTAGTCGGTGAGAAAGGTTTAAGGCGGGAGAGGGCTTTAGACACAAAGGGGGTAGAGAGAAGACATCCTTGAGCAGAATGCGAGTTGGGATGGTGCATAGTGAGAAATTTGGGCTGAGATGTAAAGAAGGGGCAGAAGAGTGTAAAGCTTTAAAAGTGAGGAGGAGAATTGAGTGTGAGATCCAGGATTTGATAGGAAGCCAGGAGAGGGATTTCAGCAGGGGAGACGCTGAGACAGATTTAGGAAAGAGTTGAGGGATTCTGGCAGCAGCGTTTAGGATAGATTGTAGGGGAGACATGTGAGAGGCAGGAAGGCCGGACAGCAGGAGGTTACAGTAGTCGAGACGGGAGGGACTCCGGACTGTGTCAGAGTTTTAGCAGTCAAGCAACAGGATTATTATATTTTTTTTTTACCAGAATATACTCTTTCATTATATGGGACAAAATATAGTACTGTATAAGCAATAGCATACAAACAGCATAACCACCGTGATAATCAAATCAACAAACCTTGCATGGGTTATTTATTTGTATATAATTATTGACTATGATAGAAGCATGGAAAATCTCCATATTTGGTAGGGTGTTGTCTCTTTGTATTGATATCATCTTGTATCGAGCAAAAACAAAAATAATGCATGTTCATTTAAATTCATTAAAATGGAGAGAAACCTATATTAGATTGGCAAAGCTGTTTTTCTTCACCGTTTCAAAAAAAAAAAAAAAATACATGCAAAATAACATGTAGATATGACGTTGATAGCAGGGCGTGATGTACAGTGTAAGGGCTAAGTACAAATAGAATAAGAATTGATGGAACAGTTTTTCTTATTACCTTCTGTACTTCTTACTGTCTTTGGCCCCTACTCAGTATGCAGTGAAGACATGTGGACCGGCCCGACAATATCACTTACAGGGCCCAGGATAGAGCGTTGAACCTGTGCCTCTAGGTCAGGGGAGGCCAACTCCAGTCCTCAAGGGCCACCCACAGATCAGCTTTTTTTTTTTTCAACCAAAAGTTTTTTTATTTTTGTTGAGTGCATGGTACAATAATCACATTTTCTTCCAACCCATTGTCTTATACAAATGTATCCACAACAACTCAGATTATAATTATTCTCTCAAAAGACATACTGGGGATACGAACAGACCAACAAGACGTACCGACATACTACACCAGGGGGGGGGGAGGTAGGAAGGGGGGGGCGGGGAGGGGGTTGCCATCGAACGATTCCAGTGCAGCTGGGCTCCACATAGGGGTTGTGGTTCTCGCTGCTTCCCGTACTTCTTGGGCTTATAGGACAGCTGATCCGCAAGATCTCACAGTGACTGCTGTCGTAGCGTTGGTTGCTGAACTCTTCTGGAGTATCTTGGCCCTTGTCTATCCTTTTCTCTGCCCCTTTTATGTATCTCCTTGTTTTGATAAACGTCTATGTCTCCCTGTCTTCTACACTTCATCCAAGGAGGACGCGTCTACAACTATTAAAGCAGTATATTGGAGGCGTTGACCCCAGGGATATCGTTCAGAGCTAGCCATGGTGACCAGACTTTGAGAAAATTTGTGCCGGTGTCGTTAACCAGACTCGTTAACTGTTCCATCCGGCAAACGTGCCAAATTCGATTTCTGATTTTTGGGATGTTTGGTGTGTCCGGTTGCTTCCACAATGCTGCGAGTTCGCACCTCAGGGCGGTTGCAAAATGTGCAATTAATTTGTGCTCCGACCTGTTTAGCCCCTGAGTGCGTCTGGCCAGCAGAAACAACCAGGGGTCCAAAGGGATCGTGCAGTCGAGAATTCTCTGAAGCCAATTTCTGATCTCCTCCCAGATTGGGAGTACCTTGGTGCAGCCCCACAGCATGTGGAGCAAGTCTGCCTGCGCCCCACATTGTTTAGGGCACAATGGGGGGTAACCTCTGACAAACTTTGATAATCGTGTTGGAGTCAGATACCACCTCATTAGGACTTTATACGCGTTCTCCTTTAATGTCGTGCAAATCGAGCTTTTAGCTGCCGCCAAGCTAATTTGATCCCAGTCTTTGTCCTCTAATGTGTCTCCTAGATCTCTTTCCCACCTGTTCCTATATTTTAATGTCACGTCAGCGTCAGGAGTCGGACAGACCACCGCTTTATACATTGTAGAGATAAGTCCCTTGGTTCCTGATCCAACAGAACAGAGCTGCTCAAAATTAGTGCGTTTAGCGCGGATGGGAAATTTGTCATAGAAAGCTCTTAGCTGGAGGTATCTAAAGAATTCTGAATTTGGAATTGACTTTTCAGACTTAATTTGCTCAAACGATTTAATCGATATTCTACCCTCCAGGTGTCGAAGGCGAGTATAACCCTTCTGTGTCCATGTAATAAAATCTTTCTTCTGCAGGCCCGGAGCGAAATCAGGGTTCCCCAAAATTGGGGTCATCAAGGAGTGTTGTCTCATTAAGACGTGCTTATATTTGCTTTTGTCCCAGGCTGCCAAAGAGCTGACTACCGCGGGGAGCGGGTGTGCGAAGTCCTTGCGGACCTTGTTTGGAAGCCATATCAGGTCCTGCAATGCCACCGGGGCACAGCAGGCCGCCTCCAGCGCTACCCATCGCCTCTGGATAGGGTGGGTATGCCACTGGATGATTTGGGTTAATTGGGCCGCTCTATAGTACGACAACAGGCAAGGTACCGCTAGTCCTCCTTTTGTAGTGGGTCGAATTAGTATACTAGTTTTGATACGAGGGGTTTTATTACCCCAGATAAATTTCACCATTGCGGATTGTAACCGAAGGATCTCCTCCCTATTTATTGGGACCGGAAGAGTCTGAAATAGGTATAGTATCCTGGGTAGGAGATTCATTTTCAGTGATTGGATCTTCCCGATCCAGGATATGTTATACCCTGCCCATTTCCGGAGATCTTCCTTCAGTGTCCGAATTAATCTGGGGTAATTCGCTTTATAAAGGGTATCTGATTGTTTTGTGATATTTATTCCTAGATATTTGATGTAGGAGGCTTGCCATTTGAATTCAAAATTTAGTGTGATCAATTTCTCAGTGGCCTTAGGTAAATTGATATTCAGTGCCTCTGATTTTGCCTGGTTAATTTTAAATCCCGATATTGTATTAAATTCCCCTAGTAATTGGAAGACGTTCGGCAGAGAGGTGAGGGGCTGTGATAGAGTGAGTATCACGTCATCAGCATACAGGGCCACCTTGTGTGACTGGTCGCTGATTTGGATACCTGTTATGTTGGGGCTGAGACGGATGTGTGCCGCCAGGGGTTCAATACAAAGTGCAAAGAGGAGGGGTGACAGGGGACAGCCCTGTCTAGTGCCGCTCTTTATCTGGAATTCTTCCGAAGGGAAGCCCTGGTGTCGGACCTTCGCCGTCGGTCCCTGATACAAAGCGAGAATTGCCTCTATCATTCTCCTTCCCAGCCCGAACGCCCCAAGCGTCGCCCTCAGGTAGGGCCAGTCTATTCTGTCGAACGCTTTTTCAGCATCTAGACTAAGCACCATAGACGGGATATGTTTTTTCTGCGCCAGATCAATTAAGTCAATAATCCGTCTGGTGTTATCAGCTGCTTGTCGACCACATATGAACCCTACTTGATCAGGATGGACCAACTTGGACAACACCTGGTTAAGGCGGTTAGCTAACAGTTTGGAAAAGATTTTTATATCCGAGTTTATTAACGAGATGGGTCTGTAGCTTTTACAGTCCGCTGGGTCTTTTCCTTGTTTGTAGATTACAGAGATTGACGCCTGGAGCATCGAGCTCGGGATAGGGGCACCATCCAAGAAGGAATTACAAAGTTTTAGTAAATGAGGAGCAAGTATTTTACGAAATTTCTTATAATAGAGGTTGGAAAAGCCATCCGGGCCTGGGGCCTTGGCTGCTTTCAATGACTTCATTACCCCTAGAAGTTCCTCGCTAGTAAATTCTGCCTGTAGTGCGTCCCTCTCCTCTCTGGTTACCGTAGGCAGCTGTGCCTCAGTCAAGAACGTCTTAAGCCGTGTTTGTGTGGTTGGCGTGTGAGCCACCTTCGCCCCATCGTATAGGGTCTCGTAATAGTCCTTAAATTCATTGACTATTTTTTTAGGGTCCGAGGTCAGGTCCCCTTGTTTTGTTCGAATTGTATGAATTTGGGAGACCTGATTTTTGTCTCTTAGCTTATTGGCAAGTAGGGTATCTGGCCTGTTTGCTTTTTCAAAGTATTTCCGCTTAGTCCATGTCAGCTCTTTTTCAGCCCGGGAGGTTAACAAAATATTCAGTTTGGTTTTGGTGTCTAGCAACTCCTTAAGGGTCATCGCGTCTTTATTCGTTTTGTGCCGAGTTGAGAGGACTGCCAATTCTGCTTGTAAGTGATTGATTTTTTTGTCCTTCTCTCTCTTTCGCCTGCTTGCAATCCTCATGAGCTCTCCTCTCAGAGTCGCCTTATGGGCCTCCCACAAGGTAGCCTGCGAAGTCACACTTCCTATATTCTCCTGAAAATATTCCCTGATCTTATCCCCTACGTTTTGTGCAATTGCGGGGATCTTTAGTAAAACTTCATTTAGTTTCCAGTTCGCTCCTGGTCTGTCCAGACTAATATTAGTGCACCGTAGCTCAATCGGTGCATGATCTGACCACGAAATATCGTGGATGCCCGTGTGGGAGATCTGTGAAACCATTCTACTTGATACAAACAGGTAGTCTATCCGACTGTATCTGTCATGGAGATGGGAGTAGAATGTGAAACCTTTATCCTGGCGGTGCTGTTCTCGCCAAATATCTAGTAGGTTATTGGAATGTAGCCCTCTATTCCAAGTGTGTCTTATCTTAGAGCTATTTTTACCGCCGGGAGTGCATCTGTCCATTATAGGGTCAAGGGTTTGGTTGAAATCGCCCCCTAGTATTACACAACCTTGCGCTACTCTCCGGAGTGCAGCGAAAAATCTGTCTAAGAAAGCTTCCGTACCTTCACTGGGAGCATAAACATTTGCCAGCGTGATTGGTTGACCTCGTATTTCACCGACTAAAATGAGAAATCGGCCGTTGTAGTCTTTTTTAATGGTCGTAATCGTCAGGGGCAAACGGTTATGCACCAGAATGGCTACTCCTCTTTTTTTTTTTGTGGCTGAGGCTGAGAACCAGTTCTTATATCGATGGTCGATAAATTTTGGGGAGTTAGTTTTAGAAAAATGAGTTTCCTGTAAGAGGATGATGTCAGGGTCTGTTTTTTTTATAGTCAGCTAAAGCTAGTCTGCGTTTCCCTGGATTATTAAAGCCCTTAACGTTATGTGAGATGATGGTAATCCCTTTATACATGTTTGTGGTTCCCAACCTTTCCTCTTGCAGAAGCAGCCGTCTGAGCCTCTGGTGACAGCGATGTGGGTGACTGGAGTTCCTGTGCTTGATTCTGCTTGTCCGCAGTCCGGAGCCATGGCATAGGGGTACAGGGGGAAACACACTTTTCTCTTACGCAAGCAGCCGTCGGAGCCCCTGATGTCGGAAGTGAGAGTGGTAGATGCTTCTGGGTCTGGAGCTGGATCTGTGGCTTGGGAATACAGCGGGGGACACATTGGGAGACACATTGGGAAGACACAAAAAAACACAAATCAACATTCTTTCCAACATTTAATAACTGTCCGGGGACTGGGCGAGAACAAGCTCCCCCAATCTCCTTCTCTGCCCATTCCAGGCGTGCAGCCTGGACGGAGTTCGGGATGGCCCTCCATCCCCCTCTCCCGCCCTGCTCGGCTGGCCTAGACGGGACTTTCATGGGCCTCGCATGGGTCTTCTTACCCACGCCCATGTGGAGACTCATGTACAAAGCCTTCGCTAGGGACAGCATCCCTCCCCCCTCTCCTATCTGTGCAGTATAATGGTGTAACGACAACTGTGCGTTATATAGGATCGTAGTGTTACTTTCAACTTTTAACTTTAAACTTCTAGTGTAAGGTTCAGCGTGTAGCTTCTTGCCCTTGCCCGCTGGGCGCTCATGTACCCCCCCTCGCCTGCCTTTGTCTTAGTATGTGCCTGTACAGACTGATATCTAGGGATAAGGCATGCTTCGCTAATCTCTTGCTCCTTGTCTGGGCCTCCCTGGCTCTCTATTGGTGGCTCCTGGACCGAGCAGTGAGTGGTGCGTCTCTGTTTACAGGTTACTGCTGTAGTGCCCTCTTTATTGTGACCCACTCTCTATTATCCTCTCTTATCTGGTATCAGGTATCTCCCCCCCTCTCGACGCCTTCCGTGTCCGCTTATTGTCCCTGCCCTGTGCCCCGCTTTTGGCTCGTCCCTCTTTCCCCAGCCTGTTGCTGAGTTATATGTGGGTGTCTTGGCGTCACCGCGCCATTGTGTGCCGGTGCTCTCGCGATTACAGCCTCTTCCGGCGCGCGATGATGTTGTCTTCCGGTATCTCCTTCAGTCTGCCTCCTCCAAGATGGCGTCCGCTCTATTTCCGGCGTCGTTCTTCCGGCGGCCGCCATTTTCCCTCGGATAGCCCGCGAAGAAGGACGTCTCCTCACCTGCTCCCGCGTCTGGGAGCGCTCTACTTCCGCAACGATGCCATGCGGTGGGGCGTTTGTTGTGGCGCCATGTTGGATGCCTTGCGTTCCACTGCGATCCGCCATTTGCAGCAGCAGGTAGGGGCTTGATTTTTGTTTGTTACTTTTCTTTTCCTTTCACTTAGGAGGATCACCGGTTTCCCGTATAGCCCTGTCTGACTTAGATCATTCTCGATACAGGGCACGCTTCCATACTAGGCAGTCCAGCACTCTTAGTGGCCTCAGCGGCAGGGCATTGGCGCCCGTCAGGCAAATTGGCAAGTTCTTGTATTAACAAACTGTCGGGTAACTCTGTACCCTAACTTTTGGACCGTGATATTCAGTCAACTTTGTTTGGGTATTCCCCTCATATTACTGCGGGTAACCCCGGGTCTCGG
Source organism: Ascaphus truei (assembly GCA_036426205.1). Classification (NCBI taxonomy): domain Eukaryota; kingdom Metazoa; phylum Chordata; class Amphibia; order Anura; family Ascaphidae; genus Ascaphus; species Ascaphus truei. The sequence continues at coordinate 272,262 of WSYH01000059.1, forward strand.
GGCGATCTGGAGGGACCTACAGTGTTCCACTCTGTCTCCTCCCGTGCCTCTCTCCTAGGGCTTTTTGTCGGGCCCTCCTTCAACCCCAGTTGGTTGAGGAATTCTTCACTCTCTCCCGGGTCCTTCATTGATATGGCCTTCCCGTTCCTTATGACCAAGAGGCTGAACGGGAAGGTCCAGCGATATCTAACTGCGCGGTCTCTCAGCAGTTTAGTGACGGGTTGCAGTGCTCTTCTCCTCGCCAATGTGATCGGGGATAGATCCTGGAACAACTGCATCGTGGCACCCTCAAACCGGCAGGCCCCCTCTGCTCTGGTGCATTTAAAGATTGCGTCCCTCGTCTTAAAGTAATGGAGCCTAGCAATAATGTCCCGCGGTTGCTCCATTGCTGCAGGGCGGCTTCTCAGGGCTCTGTGACAGCGGTCCATGGCTCTTTCTGATGCCGGTATGTTTGGTAGGAGTGATTCCAGCCACCTTGATATGAATTCCTCCACATCAGTGATTGCCTCCGGAACCCCACGCACTCTAATATTGTTGCGGCGGTCCCGGTTTTCGGCATCTTCCTGCCTGTCCAGTATCTCCGCTATCTGGGTTTGCATATACAAGGTTCTCTTGTCAGTTTTCTTTATCTGTTTAGATGCGGTCGCCATTTTTTCCTCGAGGGCCCCTGTTCTCTCCCCGAGTCCCTGTACCTCGTTCTTTAAGTCCTGGAGCCCGACATAGATCATGTTTTTCATGTCCTGGTATAGGCGATCAAAATCGCAAATTCGGACAGGCATCTGTGTGGGCGCATTTGGGGGGTCTTCTTCCCTCTCCGACTCAGACCCCGCTACTGATTCCGTCGTCCTTGCCGTTGCGGCGGCTCGTGGGGTAGAGCGGCCCAGATAACGCCTTAAATCTCCCTCTTTCTTTTTCTTTGCGGTGAGTGGGGCCATCACGAAAGTATCCACCACCCTGTCACTACTTTTATTTAGTATTTTTTCTGTCGATTACTGCCTTTTTCGTAATGTTATGGGAGGTGGGGGATGGAGCTCTGGTTCTATGCTGCCATCCGCTCCAGCCTCGCGCATGCGCCTCCACAGATCAGCTTTTAAGGATATACCAGCTTCAGCACAGGTGGCTCAGTCGAAGACGGCACCACCTGTGCTGAAGCTGGGATATCTTTAAAACCCGACCTGTTGGGGGGTATTGAGGACTGGAGTTGAGACCCCCTGGCTGATCCAGCGGGGGGTCCCCAACCGGGGGGGGGGGGCCTCCCAAGGGGGGCACAGGATTTTCTAGGGGGGGGGGGTTTAGCAGTTACAGAGGCCCCACGCTCTTCTCCAAACCGGGAGCGTGCACCCCAAGGGGGGCACGGGATTTTCTAGGGGGGGAGCAGCGGTTACAGAGGCCCCACGCTCTTCTCCAAGGCATTTAAATTCAATGCCGGGGGAAGCGTGAGGTCTCTGTAACTTCTCTTACCTGTTCTCGGATTAGCTAAGCTGCAGATCGGTCTGTTCTCCTGTAATCAATCGCTTGCTCAAGGTTATTTACTTCAGTTCTTGCACAGCATTGTGGGCAATGTAGTCCTGGAATATGATTGACTGGGCAGTTACTAGATACAATTGGTGCACTGGTAGAAATAGGGGAGGGCTCAAGAGCCAGAGCCTATCAGAAGGGGAAGGGGGCTGTCACTTTGGAAATGCTTCCTACATTAGAAACATTACAAATGTCTTTAAAAGATTTTTTGTTTTTTTAATGCTACAAGTATTTTCTCATAGTACAGACCTGATTAAAACAAACAAACAAAAAAAACACATGTAGGATATTGCTTAAACTGCTGCTTTAAAATAAGACTACTACTTTCATTTTGCCATAGTGCTTTCAATTGGATTTTTCTTTGATAAATCAGGTGCTAAGTTTAGCAGCCTGGAGCCTGTGATACATGACCCATTGTGTATAAATATTTATTTGGTAAAAAAAAACATTGAGGGCAATTGTAATTTTTTTTTATAAATGTGCAGCAGCTTTTCTGTAGCAGTTCTTCATCTAAAAAATGTCAGTACTAAACCCCTTCGATGACTAACATGGATTAGAAAGGTATCATTTGGAAAAAAAAAAAGATCAAAGACAAAGATTCAATCACATATAAGACTTTGCTTGTTCAATGAATCCAATTCTGCATCTTTGTGTTTGGTATTTTGGTCAACATTTACAGTCTATATTTTACTACAGTATCTACTAATATTTATTTTTAATTCACCTTTTTGCTAATAAAATCTTAACGCCAACCAGGACACACTTGAAAACGAGAGGTAACTCTCAATATATTACTTCCTGGTAAAACATTTTATAAATAAATAAATCATTATTTTCTTTTCATATATTCTGGGAACGTTAAAAATAACAAAAAAAAAAAACCTGCTACTCACCCCCTACAGTGCCAATGGGGACTGCATTGCTGAAAAACCCATAAGGCAGCAAAACATGTAGCACTGCACGATTTGTAATTGTTTTTATTATTATTATTACTACAGGATTGAAGCAGGCGGTGCCTGGAGTTGAACTGTGTTAATTTCATCCCGGGACCTCCTGCTTCCCGAGAAACGTACCTCCGAAGGGGGTGCCGTTATCTCTTTGGAGTTTAAATGTCCAGGTCACGCAGGCCAATCGGAAGCCGCACCAGATGACATCACGGCTTCCCATTGGCTCATGCGATGCGGGACATTTAAACGCCGCCATTTCGTTAGGCACACAAGTTCCCCGGCTGCAGATACTGGCCCTGCTACGTAGGTAAGTATCTCTGGAAGCTGGGTGTCCCCGGAGCTGAAATTAATGGGGTTACTCTCCGGCGACCCCATGCTTCAGTCGTGTTTTTAATTTATTTTTTGCTGCTTTAACATGCTTCTGTTTTACTAAAGACCAGTGATTGTTCAAGACACATTCAAGCTAGATTTTTAGGGCAGCCAGTCAATAACTTATTCACATGCCAGTTAGGTTTATTTACCGGTGGGCGAATGTATGTATCTACGTATATCTTTATTTATATAGCGCCAAATGTGTACTCAGCGCTTCACAACGAATACAGTACGGGGAATTATAATAATACAGTAAGCGCAGCAAAATCAGACAATAGGAAAGGAAATCCCTGCCCCAAAGAGCTTACAATCTAAGTGGTATGATGGGGAACTTACAGAGACAGCAGGTGAGGGAATGCATTGATTATTTCTAAAACCTGGTGTGGGCGGTGGTCCCCAGGAAGAGGTTTGAAAACCTCAGCATGTACAATGATATGTTGCTATTGAAGGTTTTACAAGACAGCTGGGAGTGAAAATCCTTGCTCAGGACACTGAGTCATACTGCAATCAGGGTGAGTAAAAAGCCTTTGCATGGGGGGAATTCACCGCCTTTAAATCACATCTGCCGTTACAAATTGTTCATTAGCTATTCTCACTTTGAAAATGTGAGAACAAGGCAGAGGGAAAGGTTTCCCAATGACACACGACTCGACCTACTGTAACTCCTCTTAAGACATTCAGTGGAGGAGACATGGAGATTTGCAGCGTCTTTCCTGGGACATTGAGTCTCAATTTCCACATATGGACACTGACAGCGCAAGAGGACAGGATCCCTATGTCACACTGGCACATCACATTCATTTTGCAAATGAGACATTGTATCGACTGGGACCATTTAAACTATAATAATTGTCATCAACACCTCTTCTAAGCAAGAGTATATTCACATTTTTACTTATCCCAATAATCAGTGGTCGACAAATTACCAAAAAATCTACTCGCCAAACAAAAAAAATCTACTCGCCACCTAGTATCACACGTGTGCTGCTTGGGCCAATAGGAGCTCGCCACGATGTTAAATCCACTCGCCCGGGGCTTGCAAATGTATACGTTTGTCGAACACTGCCAATAATAAATGTTAACACACAGTCACACAGCATAATAAAAATCTAATCTTATTTGATATTTTAGTTCGAAGTTGAAACTGGTAAAAGTCTATCTGTATTAACAGCTTGTGGATTTGAGTGCTGAAACGAAGATTTTAGTGGCAGTGGTAAATTTATACCTCAAAGTATTCAGTGTAGATAGAACTGGGCACACCCTCTGAGGTAGAGGGTACTGGATGTCATACCAACCATAAGACTGGGAAATATAAAACTGTCCTGTCCATTTTGCAGGAGAAAACTTTCCAATTTACTCCTAGAAATATTAAAACAGTAGAAATGTGCCAAAAGCTACAAGTTCACTTTATGATTTAATCCCCAATTTCTCAGGTAAAACTGCATGTCACATATTCAGTCGTGTTGTAAATTGATGGGGTATTTAGGGTATTTGGGGTATTTGGAGCTCTGGGCACTCCTGAAATGTCAGGTTTAGGGAATGGTGATTTCCCAAATAATATTCTCAACATTTAACAGGGATCAATTATCAAACTGGAATCTGCAAACCTGGAGCAATTCTGGGGCTAAACAAATCCTTTCCGTGAGATTTATTTCTTTGATACATACAGCACAGATTTATTGCCCCAGAATTGCACCAGTTTTGCCTTGGAACCCTCTATCATGTTTTTTTCCTAAGGGTGCTAAAAAAAATCTTACAGCCACATATTCTTTTAAGACATAATGGCTGGACAATCACATCTTATGTTCATTCTTTCAATTATCTGTGAGTATACAACGGGGCTCTTGAAATGGCGGTCCGCACGCCAAATTGGGCCCATCAGGGGTTTTGAAGTGGCCCTTGGACGCTCTGGTTCTACTAAATTTTATAGTGATTGCTTAGGCAACAAAGAGCAATTTTTCACCCAGAAACGTACTTTTAAGTTAAAGTCATATACTGTGTATGGTATGATATAAATGCTTACACAATGTTGAAGTGTAATGATTTTCAAGTCTTTAAATGTATCTCAAATAACATTACAATAAGCATCTGGCCTTTCCAATATTAAATGTTTTCTGTTCTGGCCGGTTTGGAGAACTAGACAAAAAGCCCTGGTATATGATATACAGTAGTGCATGTTTCTATTAAGAACTACGATAAATAGAGAGATTAGTATATTAACCAAACTGAATGTAGCAGTGTAATTCTTGCAGTTGTGCTCGAAGGAATAACAGAGTCAGTCCTGTTTGTATAATTAACACCTCCATTTTACACTTCATAGAGAAGCAAGTAATATATCACTGTACGTCTACATGCAGTTTTTCTGAGCTTGATGCATAGCATCACTCCACTTACTGTGCACAATAACTCCTAGTACTGCTAACATGTTTTGGTTTAACAAACACAAGTACCTTCACCTCTTCACATGGAGCCAATTATCCCATGGTTTTTATAATAACCTCCTTATGTGGTAATAATAAAATAGCCGCACACTAGCCTCTGATTCAGAGATCCCCCAAATACCAGACTGAAGGCTATGTCCAAGGGTTTTGTTTAGTGCTGAGAAAAGAAGCCACGGCTTGTCTGATGCCCTGGGAGAACCATTAGCATTGTCTGTGACTCAATTAGTGACTCACAAAACTTCTGTTTTTTCCCCTTTTTTGATCTTAAAGCAGAAAAGACATTGAAGTCAGTTCAAACTGTTTATTATTCAAATTCACGTAGTATGAGAAAAGCAGACACCGACATTGATGCTATAAATTATTTCTTGGCTCTTCAACAAAGTATTCCTGTTGTTATTCAATGCATCAGCATCCAATAATAGCAAAACTTTGTTCGCCGTATTTAAAAAAAGAAGAGTTCTTTATTAAGTTGAATTACAGTAGGTGGTAAGGGTTATGAGCTCATTAATAAAGGAGGGAACAATGAAATAGCAATTTAAAGTTTGCTGTGATCAGGCCTACGTTATAATGCTATTTATAGAGAACCAAAATTGAAGTGGATGAACAAAAATAGGAGTATACATAACGCACATATACTGTAATACCACATACAGGCATACCCCGCATTAACGTACGCAATGGGACCGGAGCATGTATGTAAAGCGAAAATGTACTTACAGTGAAGCACTACCCTTTCCCACTTATCGATGCATGTACTGTACTGCAATCGTCATATACGTGCATAACTGATGTAAATAAGGCATTTGTAACAGGCTCTATAGTCTCCCTGTTTGCGCACAGCTTCGGTACAGGTAGGGAGCCGGTATTGCTGTTCAGGACGTGATGACAGGCGCATGCGTGAGCTGCCGTTTGCCTATTGGGCGATATGTACTTACTCGCGAATGTACTTAAAGTGAGTGTACTTAAAGCGGGGTATGCCTGTACATATAGATTTACTGATGGATTTCAGAATTAATGAAAGTACTGTATGTGATCATTATGTAAAAAGCCAAGTAAGGTCAATGTGTAAGTTACATTTCGTTGGCCCTCTGGGTGTGATGGAGGCTTTAAGATGCTGGTGGCGAGTGAACATGTAAAGCTCTGAAATGTATTGCAGGGGGTCACCAACCAGAGCCGGCTGGGAGTTTGGCGGGGCTCAGTGCCGAGGGAGAGTGTGGGGCCTCTTACCTTCTCCTGCTCCTCATCTCCGGCATCTCCTCCACCTACGTCGTGTTGCCGTGACGTTGCAGCATCATTTGACGTTGTATTGTCATGGCGACGTGCCATGGGACGTCACAATGTCATGTCAACGCGTTGTCATGTTGTAATGGCGATGCGAGCTCATGTGACATCAATGCATCATTTCACACCTCATTGTCATGATGACGCCCGTCACAAGGAGAAGATGCTGGCAATAAGGAGGAGATGCCGGCGCTTACATAGGCTCCGCGCTCTCCGCCGGCAATCAGTTTAAATGTTATGGAGGAGAGCGTGAGGTCTCGGTAAGCAAGGGGCTCAGTGCGACTGCACTGATGGCAATACCATCAAACCGCCTCTGTCACCAACCCCTGTCAGAAGGACAGGGCCACCCCAGACAGGGCTACTGTTCCATGCCTTTCTCTCGACATTCAAACTACCGTGGCTGCCCTTCCTCTTAACAAACCGCGACCACCCCTGCTGCTTTCTCTCCCTCTGCTCAAAAAACCATGCCCCACCTCCCCCTCTGCTCAACAAACATTGGCCACCTCAACACCCATTCAACACCTGTGCCGGGACCCAGACCTGACCTCTGGCAAACCTGATGGCGGGTCGGCAGAAGGACATGAAGTTCTGTTCTCTTTCTCAAAACATACTGCTGAAACATTATTACAATATTGATTGCAATTCATGTTCCTCTCCGCAGGTAGACATGTTAATGCAGGAGCAGAACAGAAAAACATCAGTTTGACAAAGTTTGGTAAAAATATATATTTTTTGTGGGTAAAAAAAACCTCCAGGGCCACTTTTCTTCAGTTGCCAATAAGACTTGTATGTTTAATCGTGACTTTGTGTCAGTCCAATTGCAAGTGTATAAGTAAGAGGAATTTCAAATAGTAACAGGTGAGGTTTTATTTTTGTTCTACAAATTCAAGACCCCTTATCCAGGTCCAATTTAACTACTACGCAAACTAGGCGGTCACCTAAAGTGCCAATGTTTGGGGTCAGCAAAAAACTGGGGATTTCATGTAGCAGCAGGGCCACTGACAGGTGGGGGGGACATCTGGGACTACTGTACCTGCCCGATAATTCAGGGGGCCTGGTCACCCTGCCAGCGACCCTAACATGTGCCAGATCCACAGAGGTGCCTTTCAGAGGGAGAGCTGGAGGCTGGTGGAACAGACAGGCACCTCCATGGACACCCTCTGACAGGCACCACTACAGGCTCCCTGTGTACTCCCTATGCAGACCCCCTTTAACAGTCCCACTTACAGGCCTCTTTGCAGTGTGGTCCCCCTCCTTCAGGCCTCCAGCAGGCCCCACCATCCTCCAAGGCTGCAGGTAAGCACACTCAGCTCCTCTCCCACTGTTGTGGACCTCCCTTACTATTAAATATATTTTTTTTTTAAATAGGATTGAAGCAGGGCTCTCTGGAGCTGAACACCATTAATAGAGATACTTACCTCTGTAGGGGGTGCCGGTATCTCAGTGAAGTTTAAAGCCCCCGATCACGCGGGCCAATAGGAAGCTACACCGGATGATGTCACGGCTTCCTATTGGCCCGCAGGACATGGGAGCTTTAGCCAAGCTGTTGCGGCTACCGGCACCCCCTCTAGAGGTAAGTATCTCCTGAAACGGGGGTCCCCAGAGCTGAAATTAATGGGGTTCAGCTCCAGAGACACCATGCTTCAATCCAACATATATAAAGAAATGAAACAAAGAAAAGATGGCTTGGACTGCCGCTTTAAGAAGTAGGGTTTACATGTTATACAGAGCCAGTTAGTGATATGCGCTCCAACATTTAATTCCAGTCTTGAAAAGACAATTTGATAATATATGTCCTTTAGAAGATACAAAAATGGAGTTCTGGGGCTAGTGAGGTATATAAATAATATCCATAGCACTTTGATGGCTATACAATCAATAGCAGGATGTCTCTATCCCTGAAGGCTAAAGGCTAAGAACAATGAACTCAGACCTAAAACCTCATTGGGAAATTCTAAGACTCTCATAGATTATAATAGTGTACTCACATATTGTTGCCCCAGTCCACTGTATCTTGTGGGCGTGCAACCAGGAGAATAAGCAGAGATCCAGAGAGAAAAAAACTCTCCAACGCACAGCCAAAAAGGGTGGGTCCCAGGCAAAAATAATAAAATAATCTTTATTAATCCATGTTTAAAAAAACGGAGGTAAGTGCCCTCCTACGCATTTCGTACCCGCTGGTACTTTATCAAGGAGTACATGTTATGCCTGCTTGGATTTGATGTAGGTTGTGATATATTTTAGCGGACCCACGTTAGAGTTCTTCATAGATTAAATTATAGTGTGCAGAGCTTTTGAAAACTTATATTTTTTGTGCACTTGAAGAAACCCATGAAGTTTTTAAAGCTCTCTTCACTATACTTTCATATATTGTATGAAGAACTCTAATATTGGTTAGCTTAAAGGTATCACAACCTACCTCAAATCTGCTTTGCTACAGGATTGACACAGCTGCTTTAACTTTAAAGAACATTACTGCTTAGACTAAAATTGCTAAAGCAGAAGCCCTTGATTGTTTGAACTATTAATAAAGCTACATGCCCATATTTACTGCAATGGATCCATAAATAGCGATAAGAGCGTAAAACAGACTGTTAGATGTTGTTGTGTTATGGGAACTACGGGGTTATATTTGTTGACTTGGGGGAATAGGAAGAGAAGTTGGGCATTGCAACAATGTAGATATTCTGTGTTGCTCAGATGACCCTGGCGACTTGCAGAAAAGACTAGAGGTTTTTGGTATTTTCTAGAAACTCACAAGGGGAAGATCATAACAAGCAACTGAGGTCTTCACTTAGTTTTTTTCCCTTATGTTCTGGTTAGTTTTATAGAAAATGTAGGAGATAGTATTGGCAAGAGGGTTCTGCTGCACCTTCTTGTTGGATTCGCTTTATGGAACGTAGCCCAGCCTTCAGTTATGGTCAATAGCAACTGTACTGATCTACTTAAGGCTCAGAGAAGCTGAGAATTGGAATGCTAATTAAGACAGGTTTGCCCTGATCCTGGACATTTGCCAGTCTTGCAATTATCCAGGTACTATTTGTCTAAAGCACTTACCTTTTGCAGAAGTGATGCGCCCCTGGTCTTAGGTAAAGAGGCTACCAAGACCAGGTGAACCTATTTTGCAAGGTCTTTTAAAATTAAGATGGCCATTGTTTTTATTTTTACCAAGTGGCAATGTCTTTCTAGATGTGACCTACTGGAGTGGTCAATGTTAGAACCTGTAACTGGCAGAATATAACTCCCACACACACTAAAGAAACAGAAGTCCAGCTACATTAGTAAGCGGTGCTAAGCCATATGACACCTTCCACCGCTAGAAGACACCTTATGGACTATGCAAGTAAATTATAATGATTAATGCTGATTTAGTTCTGATAAATAATAATATATTATTAATAATAATATTAAGCATGGTTCCCTTTTACCAAAGATGTTGTTCTTTTGGGAGTATAGCTATCCAGGGAATTTACATAGCTTCTCTTCCAAAAGTATTATTTTCTTTTTTGTTGTGGAGATGCCTATTATTAACAAGTGTTTCTGCAGTACAGAATCTACCCAATGTGTGTCATAGGGCCTCATGCAGTAAGCGCCGATAAGGCTTTTATCGGCATTTTCCCGCCAAAATTGGATTTGAGATTCAGTAAGCGCCGATAAGTGCTCAAAATCGGCAGTTTTTCTTGCCGATAAAAATTTATCGGCATGCGGCTGCCAATAACCCACTTATCGGCACTTATCGGCACTTTTTGAAATCGGCTGTATTCAAGTAGCCCCGATCAGCTTATCGGTGCTGATCGGCACTCAGAAATGGAGATTTCATCGGCAATTGGTCCCGCCAACTAAAGTTGGCAAGTTGGAGGGGAGAAGGATCGGCAAGGTTGCCGGGACGGCACTTAGAAAAAAAACCTCATCTCTACATCAATGGAGTCAATGGAGCTGGGACTTATAACATTATAGGACTGTTTACGTTCTATTGCTCATAATAAAAATGTGCTTGGCATTACAGTGTCGAGGTCATTCACTTCATCGTGTCAGCGCTTACGTTTATTATTGGCATAACATTGTACTTTTCAATGTTATGATGATTTGCGTGTCACATTAGTCTTAATGTTATGGTGTGTCAATGGAAAATCCTATACTCAACTCTTAAAGGAACAGGTCACATAATATGAAACATGTTACTTAAGTGTGCTTCAATTTATTATATGATGTAACACATCTCACACATCTAACAGATCCAGCGTATAGTAATGTTGGTATACATTACAGAATGCTTTGAATGTGTAACGCATGATCAAATGTAAATGTAGCTGTTTGTTTTCATGTTTACTTTGTGACCTCCCTCTTTTGATGACGTCCGCAATTGGACACTCAATAACATTGCATGTTTACATTGTACACGATGCATTAGAATCACTTCATGCTAACTTATACACACATCTATAATAGTTACTCATTTTTACACGATTGAAACTGAATCAATAGCAAGTATCCTGATGGCACAAAATTATGCATATGCACATTACAATTAGTTCATGTGAACAGGTGACAATAACATGCCAAATTACACATGTTGCAACGTAGTTTCTCAACGTCAATGTCATGGTTGTATCCTAATTAGATGACTGAGTGTTTAGTTCTGAAGTGGTACATGCATTACACATTCCAGAAATAGTTGCCAATAAATGGTTGTACAAAGCTTAACGTTACATCATTCGCAAATATCATGATTGCCTGGTGAACACACATAAATAATCCTTTTAATTGGTACTGGATACACGTTGGGAGTGAACAACTTGGATATGTTAATGTAACACCTTGCACTTCATCAAGTCACCTGACATCATCACATAGGTATTTAAAGGAGGGCAATTACCTGCGCATTCACAGCTACAGACCTGAAAATTATGCGATTGTTTATGAGATGGAGGAAGATTCTATTGGACGAGAGGCTTGCTGATGGAGAGGATGTCACAGGCCAAGGAAGGGACAGGGACAGAGACAGGGACAGGGACAGTGACAGGGACAGGCACGCGGACAGGAGAGGGAGAGGTCGAGGGAGAGGGCAAGGAGATGAGAGGAGAAGAGAGAGGAGAGAAGTTGTGCCTCGTCCTCGTTTGTACAGGGAGAGAACCATGTTTGATGGGATGAGTGAGGAGGAGATTGTAAGTCGCTATCGTTTGAGTTCAGCAGCAATCTTAGCTCTTTATGAAGAGATACGGGGAGATTTAGATTTTGTGACAGCCAGAGGTCGTGCAGTCCCTGGGCTTGTTAAAATGCTGTGCTCATTACATTATCTTGCTTCCGCGTCATTCCAGACAACTGTGGGCATAGTGGGAGGGGTCTCGCAATCTACATTCTCACGGGCCTTTACCCAGTTTCTATGTGCACTGAGTAGACGCGCTAGAAATTATATTCATTTTCCTACAGAGCACACAGTGTGGCTGGAAGTCAGGAATGACTTTTATACCATAGCCGGGATACCATGTATGATGGGTGCAATAGATTGCACCCATGTTGCTTTGATCCCGCCTAGTCGGAGTGAGCATGCTTACCGCAATCGTAAGCACTACCATTCCCTGAATGTACATGTGGTATGCGATGCCACGATGAAGATTATGCATGTGGTAGCCAAATTCCCTGGTTCCAGTCATGATTCCTCTATCCTGAGAAACTCATCAGTCTTCCATGCTTTCGAAGAAGGCTATTTTGGACCTGGTTGGCTGGTGGGTGAGTACATATTATGATGTGTTAACAAACAACTCTAGTTTTTATATGAACTGTTCAATGTAATAATGTTAACACAAATTGTTTCATTTTTTGGCACGATGGATTATAGGTGACTCAGGATACGGAATTAGGCCGTGGCTGTTGACCACTGTGGCAAACCCTCAATGTGAAGCAGAGGAGAGGTACAATGTTGCCCATATATCTACCCGATCCGTCATAGAGAGGACATTTGGGCTTCTGAAAACACGATTTCGGTGTTTAGATAGAACAGGGGGGCATTGCAATATAAGCCTGCTAAAGTGTCAGATATTGTCATTGTATGTTGCATTTTGCACAATCTGGCACTCCGCAATAATGTACAAACTGACATACGTCAGGGCTTGGAGGAGGAGCATCCCTTACATTTACCAGCTGACACTGAGCAAACAGCCGGTGGTGTGGAGACACGTCGGAATGTCATAAACACCTATTTTTCATGTATGCAAATACATATATGTTCATAGAACTATATAGATGTATTAATTCATTGTAATAATAAATACATTTGTACAAATACCATTCACTTAGGAAACAGATGAATATGGTTCGCACACCTTTCTCTTCTCTGCTGTGTGGACAATTGCATGTGGCACCGGTATGTCATTCATCAACAGGTTGTATTATACTTCTTACCAATAAAAGGTGTTGTGTGTACGTGAAGAAATAATGTGTACAAAATCTATATTTTATGTACATGCTATTTTTGGTTATGCATACACAATAAACCTACTATGTCGATAGTCAATAGCTAGTGCAGTATGGTAACATACAATGTTTCTTTTGGAGTGTGACATGTGTGTCACAATGATGTGTACACTATTGTGTATTTAAGATCATATTTGACGTATTATAGATTTTGTTTCATACCACATACAAAATTGTCACTTCTGTGTGTTGCTTACCTTAATGAACATGTCATGACAATGATTTATATTCATTCATGTTTTCTTTTTCAAGGTATATCACTCCAATTTCTGCTCATGGTATGTATTTCAATTCACATCTGTCATAAGATGTGCAAACCTCGATACAGGTATAGTTACAGGATGTATAAACAGAACGTTATGAAAAAGATGTGACAATTGAAACATGTCATTTCTGTATTGTGTCCGTGCATTTATCTACACTTGGTGGTTATTGTGCAGTGTGTTTTCTTATCATTACGTACATTACATAACATGTAATTTTGGCAACGTCACAACATCCATTCATGGAATATAGTGGTGGGGGGAGAGAAGGGGATAAACCCTGCTCAGCTAGTGATTATGGGAGGAGAACATCTATTCATGCACATGAGCGATGTTAACACTCAATGCATGTTTGTATGAAAAGACCCTAATGTGTTAAACATCATTAACATTGCAATGTATGTAATTAGTTCTTCTCTCACTTCATCATCATGTTCATTACTACATTGTCACATGTGTATGTATAAGTCAAATATGTGTGTTGATTTGACGTTCATCTAACATTTGCAAAATGTTAACACCTTCCAAAGTATAGTTTTTGGAATTCTCAACTTTTCCTAAATCATTCAACACAATGACAATGTAATTATTAAATTTTTATTTCATTCACTTTACACTTATTCAAATGATCATGATCCTTTATACTACTGTCAACATAGGATCCTAAATAAGTATACATTTACATACGCACACATTTCAGCCACCTACTGTTGTGTGTGTGTTGTCGTCTTGGTGTGATGCATGTATTTCTACCAGAAATAATATAAGCAACATAATATTCTCTTATGCAGGTTTCCAACACTCACACACACACCACATATATATATATATATATATATATATATTATATATATAATATATATATATTAATATATATATATATATTAGCCATGCTGTAAAATGGTCTACAGTTTCTCTCTCATGCTGGCAGTAAGCCTGGTAAGTTACAGGTTGCCAGCATCAAATCATGGAGGTTTGCCCTCACACCCTGGTGAGGTGTCATATGTATCCAAGGGGAGTGGTAACATGCTCTGAGTCCACCGTTAGTGACATCAGAGATGTGCCAGGTTCCTGAGGTATATAAGGCACAGCACTGTCTAAAGTTAGTGTGTTATTAAGGAGCAAGTCTGAGTTGAGACTGGAGAAAGAAGGGCACTAGTGCGTTAACTAGTGGCCCCGTTCAAGGTCAAGCAGCAGCCAGGCTGACAAGGCCTACACTGTGTCCAGGGACCTGGCACAGGTGTGATTTCCCTAGAGGGAATAGGGAATCCCACTCCATTAGGAGGGCATACCTTTTAAAGGGAAGTACTGTGAAGAATGCACGGCTATGTTGGAAGCTGGGGAGGGCAGCTGGCCCATACCACCAAGCAACAATAAAGATGACCTTGATTAAAGACACCCTGTGAGTTAAGGAATTACTCTGCAGAGGAGGGCACCATGGAGGAGTTCCTCATCAGAACCACCCCCTTGCGGACGCAGGGATCCTGATGAGGTGGAGGCGCTGCACTGGATATAGGTAGGACTCATGCCCACTACATCAGCTGCCTGTCTGGGTTGGCAATCCCCACACAATAACATGCGGGAGACTCAGGAGTTCTGTTGCCAACAGGTGCACCACCAGACACAACCATGTAATGGGGACTGGTTAGACCACAGGGGCCAATGTGAGATTGGGTGGGTCAGGCCAGGTCAGAAAATCCGTTACATATATATATATATATATATATATATATATATATATATATTATTTTTTTATTTTTGTAGGACAACTAGATATAAATATATATAGATAGATAGATAGATAGATAGATATATAGAGAGAGAGAGACACATATATACAGATATATATGTAGGTATGATTATATTGGGAAGAAAGTATAAGTAGCAGCAGAAATATAGATAAGAACTATAACCTACGACACGCCAAATACAGTAACATTTGTCACCTGGTGGAAATGGAGCCGAATAAATTCCGATATCTCTGTCCCCTGGCAAACCCTCCACGACGACAGGAAGAATTTTTTCCCGCATCTGCTCCTCCAATGGAGTTAAGATTAGAGCTTGTGCTGGCGGCCCACCTCCAGTGCCAGAAGCATGCATCCGTTGTGCTTGGATTTTTTTCTTTAAGTTTGCCCTATCATCGAATCTCTTGCGACAATTTGTCCGGTCCCTGACATGATTCCCACACGCAGACACAGCCAATGTTATTTGTTCCCACATTTCATTTTTGGATGCTGAACTTGTCCGCCCTTGAAATACATACAAAATATATGACGTCAATTATTATTAGAAAAACGATCAGTTGCCTAAACTGCTACCTGTTCCAAGAGATACCAAACATGGTGGTTTAGGTGGAATATGTGTACCACATGAGCATTTACGTGGAAACATACAAATGTAAGGAAGCTTGCATGAATATTGTATGAACTTTGTCAAACTTTTTAGACTGATTGTTATGGTCGTTATAAAGCATGAAGGAATATGTGTGTAACAATTAACTTTCATTGATAGATATTATAGAATAATATTTTGATATTAAGACATCTCACATGACCTAGGATAACATGTCCTTGAACAATCAATGCAAAGATAGACTTACCTAGTAAATGGCCATACAGAGAGTCATAGTGCTCCAAAATCCCTGTGACAAGAACTCTGTTATCCTCTTCATTGAACCGAGGATTACGTGGCCGCTCCACATGTTTCCTCCGAACACGTGCAGGCCCAGAGCTTGGCTGCTGCTGACTGGACTCTCCTTCTTCCAATGGAAGAGACTCCAAAAGCGGGCCACCACCAACCACCCCACCACCAGACACACCAGCAGCACCAGCAGCAGACACCCCATCAGCACCAGCAACAGACACCACAGCCGCACCAGCAACAGAGCCACCAGCAGCACTCGCACTCCCAGCAACACCAGTCGCACTCGCAGCAACAGCACTCCCCTGAATCCTACGTTCACTCAGACGCGTACTCACACGACTACCAGTACCACTCACACCAGCATCACTCTTCCCACGCCTTGCGGCCATACCTCTAGCACTCACAAAGAACAGAAAATAAATTTAAAGACAATTGCACTGAACACTTACAAAGTGAAAACAAGACAAAGATGTTAACAAAACAACACAGGACAAACCTCTCACAATACACAACAACTCTCTCAGTCAATATGAAATATGTAAATTGCCCAGCTCTGTGTGTCTCTCTCTCTGTCTCCCAACAACACAGAGAATGAATAAAAATACACGCTGCCTTTAAATGGGCCGCTCAATCCAAAACATGCTTGCTTCGGCAGATTCAGCAAGAAGTTTCATTGGCGAACCTAACACCACCCCGCCATGCACGCCGATACACCTGTGTGTGATCGGCAAATCATCGGCAGAGTGGGAGCAAATGTTTTCGGCTTGATTCGGAAGAGATTCGGCACTTATTGCATACGGAGAGGGAAAATCGGCATAATCATGCCGATAAGGTACACTTGGCGATTGCACTTTTTTGGCGCTTACTGCATAGAGCCCATAGTCTCCAACTCATAGTGCAAATCCTTTAATTACATTTTTAAATTAATTTATGGTCAATGCGAACATGTTGCCGAATTCTAATAAGTTCCTTCTAACATAACATGTAGACGCGCTGATTCTACAGCCAGCTCCAGGCTAGTACAATTCCCTCAAAAAAGTGTATTGTTGAAATATCGTTTAAAAAAGGCACATTGATGGTGCTTATATGCTTATATATTTACAGATTTATAGATACTTACATGTTGATGATTAAATGAAGAGCCTTATTGTGAGTTTCACACAGGACTAAGATTAAAAAAAACGTGATATTAACCGTGTTAAAGTAGCATTACAGGTTCACTTTAATTGCAGCTCTGGGACCCCCCTGCTGGCAGAGATACTTATCTCCGTAGGGTCCTGCAGAGTATAACGGTCCAGGTCACGCGGGCCAATAAGAAGTCGCACCGAATGATGTCACGGCTTCCTATTGGCGAGCGTGACGCGGGACATTTAAATGCCGTCATTAGATTAAAGATCACAGTTTCTCTGCTTGTATCCTGGCATCACTACCGAGGTAAGTGTCTCTGCAAGCAGGGGCTCGCCAGAGCTGGGATGAATGGGGCCCAGTTCCGGAGACATCCTGCTTTAAACCTGTAAAAAAGCGTTCATTGGACCCTTCATGTTTAAAAAAAAAAATTAGGATTGAAGCAGGGGGTCTCTGGAGCTCAACTGTGTTGATTTCAGCTCCGGCGACACCCTGCTTCCCAAAATACTTACCTCCGTAGGGGGTGCCCGGCTCTCTCTGTTGTTTAAATGTCTGCGTCACGGGATGATGTCACAGCTTCCTATTGGCTCGCTGGACATGGGACATTTAAGCCGTGATTATATTAGCCGAAAAAGGCCCAGCCGGAGCTGCTACCAGCACCCCTGTTCCGAGGTAGGTACCTCATGAAGTACGGGGGTCGCTTGAGCTGAAATCAACGCAGTTCAACTCCGGAGACACCCTGCTTCAAATCTATTTAAAAAAAATGACAAGTGTTCCCAGTGGTGCTGCTTTAACGCTGGCTAAACTTTTACATCCGCTTTGCTGCCAGAGAACGTGCACAACAGTGTGTTATAGGCATCTCTATGAGAAAAAGGTCATGTCAATGCATTGCAGGCCCTACAGACAGGGCAGGGTTTAGGCACAAATGAGTGCAGGTTACATAGAGATTACAGGCAATGTTTGATTTGACATGTAAATAGTTCAGTGAATGAACAGGAAGTACCCTTACACATGTACTTTTCTGTTCTAAAAAAATGATATCATTTATTTACTTATGTTACTGTAGCCGGATTACTAGCTAAATACTGCTGCACATTTATGTTTGCCAGGTACTAAGCTCCTATTAGTGCTACTCTCTACCTTCCACGATAGAAAGCAGATAACAGTGAGAGGCTGGAAAACATAGTATTTTGCTTTCATTAAGGTGTCATTAATGTTGGTAAATCACCCGCTCAATTATCTTAAGAGTTAAATAACAAATGACCACGGAGGTACGATTAAGGTATAATAATGAACGGGTTTTAAACTAGGTAGGCTCCCAGGGCAAGATGGAATTACACTGATATTAGGGTGTCAACTAGAAATGCGCATGAAAAGAGCTACAGGTACAGAAAGTCCACGCATTGTAATTGAGAGGCAGATGTACAGATACCAGAAAGAAAGTCAAGTCGTGTGTGCATTGAATAACAGCCAATTATCAGTGGTTTTACTGTTTGGCTCAAAGAATTTAGAAGAACAGCGACAAAGGGAAATCTGATATATTACAAGGAAAATATTACTGCTTCTTTAACCTTGTGCCAGTTCTGGGATCTAGGGTCTGGTTTTTCCACAATGACTTAAATAGTCAAAGAAAGCATTACGTACTGTATATGAGCTTCTGAAACACTAGATGGTGATCAGAAAATATGTTTTCAACAGCCAAGACACAGGATAAGATTTAAAAAAGAATAATATGATTCCTTATTAAATTGCGGTAAACTAGGGCTTATTGAGTGTGATTCTTCCGTGTGATAAAGGAAATGAAGAAAAATGATACTAATTTATCATATGATAGCATTCATTTTAACGACACTTCTGTTAAAAAAAAAAAGTGTCCGTTTATAGCATAATTTAATGAAGAAATATTGGGTTTTCGTTTGCTCGTTTTTATGAAGTACAGTTTACACAAGACTGATAAGTTGCCAATGAAATCTGTAATTACACTTTTTTAAAGTTTTTTTTCAGTGAAATAATGAATTGTTGAAGGCATTAATTACTTATTTGTTATTATATGATTGTCACGTGTATTACAGCTGTGAAGCGCTGTGTACATTAATGGTGCTACAAATAAAGACATACATACATGTATGAGAGAGAGAGGGGGTGGGGAGATTGAGAGGCAGACGGGGAGAGGGAGAGAGAGATTAGGAAGTTTGCAAAACACACTGCAACTAGCTTTGTAATTAGCTAAAGTTTGATATAAAATCAATCCTGAATGTGGGTGGAATTGTCACAAACTAGACGAGACCCCTGTGCTGATATGGAATAGTAGCCACCAGCCACAGAGACCCCGTCCGGAATGTAGAGTAGTCTTGCTGGCCGAGTCTAGGGCAGGAGAAGTGAGAGTAAACGAAACGTATACTTGCCGAGTCCGATGCAGGAGAGGTCCAGAGCGAGCGAGGTACTATTGCCAAGGTCAGAACTGGAGAAGAGCGAAGGTCGGAGTCCAGAGCCAAGGGTCAAAGCAGGAGAGATACGGATGGTCAAAGTTCAAGCCAACGTCGGGGTTCCAGAGAGCGAGGGTTCCAAAGGCAGGCAGAGTCGGTACACGGGTATGCAGAACTAGGACAAGGTAACAAGACAAGGGAGGCAGAGGCGAACACCAGGTAACAGAGTCTATGCTCAGCCGAAGTGCCAGTGGCATAAGTAGCAGGCAAGGACCAATCACCCCAGGGGGTGGAGCGGGGGCGTGACTCTCGCGAGGAGCAGGGATAGGTCGGAAGGGAAGAGACAGCTGGTAGCACAGGAACTAATGAGTTCCTCTTGACTCATCGCTCGGGGGCGTTGCACGTGTGTCACGCCGGTGACGCGTCTCGCTTCTGCCCTCCAATTCCGCGGTGCGGGGTCTGTGCCTGCGCAGCGCGTCAGCAGGGACTGACGCTCCCGAGGGGAGCGCACTGCGCGTGCGGGGAGAGGCGCGTGACGGAGGAGGACAGTGCGGAAGGTTGCCAGCAGGTGTCGGACCGGAGCGGAGGTAAGTGCGGGTGCGCGGAGTCCGCGCGGATGCGCGCAAGGGACCGCGAGTCTTGACAGGAATGCATTCCCATATTACAGCCAAATAGCAAAATTATTGAAATCTTAACATGTTCCCCTGATTCTGTGGTTCTCAACATGCGTGTACAGGTATCGTGGTGTACAGTATATAGCCTGGTCCTGTATTTAAAAGAAAAACTTTATTCTGATTGAGTTTTTAACTTTTATAACAATAAATATAGTATGTTTTCTTGAGTCATTTACAGTCAACATATACTGTATACATTAATAGCAACTGTGTCCATCATTCAGGTATCTAGATCCTGTATGAGTCAAACCATATGCCCAGATATTTTAAACTAGTGACAGGGGCTAGTATGGTATTTTAGTTAGTTCAGATCTGTAGCTTTGTCATTGGTAGCTTTAAAAATGTAGCCTTGGTGCCAAAATCATCTTTACAGTCTTGTCAGTGTTTAAAAACAGTTTGTCTTGAAAAATCAGATTGAAGTACATGTCCAAGGTCAGAGAGCCTAGGGCTCTGTGCATACTGTATAAAGCTTGCTCCCCTATTCCAGAGCACTGGTACAAGATAACATGATCAACAGTATCCAAAACCTTTGCAAAATCTAGGAATGTTGCACCAGTGAGTTGTCCCAGTTCTATTCCACACTGGATTTCATTTCAAACTTTTAGGAGGCTTGTAACCGTGGAGTGTTTGGGGCGAAATCCAGATTGGAATGTGCTAAGGAAATTTGTTTTGGTATAGTAATCGCTTAATTGGGAGTGGACACATTTTTCCATTACTTTGGATAGAATTGGGAGAAGAGCGATTGGCCTGAAGTTTGAGACAGTGTTTTTGTCCCCACTTTTGAAGATTGGGACAGCTCTGGCAGTTTTCCAGGTCTTAGGGATATGGCCTGCAGACAGGATAGAGTTGATTAAGGAAGCAAGCAGTTTGGCAATGGCTGGGGCACAGAGTCATAGGAACTTTGATTGCAGTAAGTCAGGTCCACATTGGCTGCTTAGTTTTAGTTTGAGGAGCGCTTGTGTAATCCCCTCTACAGATACTGGGACAAATTGAAAATTGTGGGGCTGTAGGGATCCTCCCAGGTTGAATTTCATGTTTGTAGTTCAGGATGCGTTTTGCTAATAGAGAAATAGCACATCCCACAATGTATTTATTGAATGCGTTTGTAGTGTCAGAGGGATTTGTCAGAGTAATATCATCCTTTTTGATATTAAATTGATTGTTGATGGCTAGAAGGCTGGAATATATTTTTGACGACCTTTCAGAAGTTAGCTGGATTTGATGTATTATGGTGAAGATTGTCAGAGTAATATTGGGCATTTGTGTGTCTTGTGCATGTATTCTGCATGCCCGCCAATAAAAGCCCTTTGAAGATTTTTATGCTAAATATTTTAAAAGTGCTTTGTTTTCTTATGATTTTCTGCAAAAAAGTAGCACCTTTTAGAAGGCTTTTAGAAGGCCGTGTTAATATAGAATAAGTGTATTAAAGGAGCAACCCAAGCAGCCTTTCCCCCCACCCCCCATTTTTGTCCATAGGTTTGAAGCAGGGAGTCTCCTGAGCTGAACCCCATTTATTTTCACTCCAGGGATACATACATCTGAAGGGGTGCCGATGTCTGGTCAAAATTTAAAGCTCCCGCATCACCTGGGCCAATAGGAAGCAGCACTGGATGACATCACGGCTTCCTATTGGCCCACAGGGCACGGTAGCTTTGAAAATCCCTCACTACATGAAACCCAACTAGTGAGCGAGAGTAGCTACCAGCACCCCCTACGGAGGTATGTATCTCTGGAAGCAGGGGTCCCCACAGCTGAAATTATTGGAGTTCAGCTCCGGAGACCCTCTGCTTCAATCCAATGTTAAAAGAAATAAAAAAAAACCTCAGCTTGGATCGCCGCTTTAAGCTATGATGCTTCAACTTGGTATAAAAAAAAAATCAGTATATACTGTGCTAATTTGACCACATATCATGTTTTTGTTTGTGACGGTGACACCATCAAACTAAGACTATTTGGCCTGCAGACTGAGATGGGATAATTTGATACCTTTAACTCTAATTGTTAAAACGTGAAGATTAGGCCCTCTCCTCCCATTGCTTACAAATAAGTTATTATTCCTTAACTTTTATGTGGGACACAATTTTTATTTGAAATAAAGTCTATAGAAACACACAAAAGAAATCTGGAGGCTGCACATGAAAAGCCTAACGGATTCTGGTAAGCAGCTGGCTGGTAATTCGAGTGGCTAAAGTGCAGCCTTTCCCTTTTGTGTGCTTTCTCCTGGAGTGGGTTATTGGATCTCTTATGGCAGGTGCTATTGGATTAAGGCAGAAGCTGGTCAGGCACAAACATTGAATTAGTGTTTTCTGTTTAACTCCAATGAATCTGATCTGTTCGCAGACAGAAGTTCTCCCGTCTAAGGCGAGGTCCAAATCGTACAGCGTTTTCTGAGCATATTTTACAAAGAATCCTCTTCTTAATAAATTACATTTTTATTGTGGTCCAATTGGAGTAACATTTCCAGGAGAGTAACAAAGCCACGGGGGATCACATGAATCCTATTGAGATGCTCCCCTTGTGATAATGGCAGCATGAAGACCCGTAGTTTGGTTGCGTTTGGCTAGTCACATCTGCATATGTTACTTTTCAGTGTCATTTCTTCTCACATAACCTGTCTTTGCTAAATGAAAATGGAATTAATACTAGTAAGTTCTTTACGGGTTCACTGTTAGGCGGGCATTAACAAACAGTAAGTTAACAGGCTTAAAAAGAGAGGATCCTTTAGCCTGATAGCAAGGTCACATAAGGTTTTCAAAGCAGTAACTAAGTTTATTTGTTTGCTGTTTCCTTTCATTTGGTGAGAATCAATCATTAATAATGTTATATACAGTACGTTATTGGATTTTATTTTCATTGTGCTGATTTCTTAAACACAATGGATGATTATGCGAGTTTATGATATAGCCTATGTACAGTATGCTAAACGAGGTTTCAGCTAAGGCTAAATATATCCCTCAAGGAAAGACATCTTTATGGATATACTCAATACTAATGTCAATTCAGTTAAAAATGGATGACTATTTATATAGTATTTAAAAAATAATAGTACTACTACTTTGTCATTACATTCAATTAGGCTATTATCTTGCTGTTCAATTAAAGGGGATGATTCTATATGTGCCGAAGGGGCCAATTGGGCTGCCTTCGGACATAATTCTCAGATGAAGTCAATGGAGAATTTCGGTAGAAAACGGCTTGATCGGTCCCTTTGGCACATATAGAATCAGTCCCGAAGAATGACGTCCATCCAATTTGTGGGATCCATCTACTGTATACAGTATGTCTATTTATTTCTTTGATTTGCCACGGCATGGTTCCCACCTGACAAAGGATATTGATACTTATAAAATAGATAACGTCATGTTAAAAATGTAACAACCTTCTGAGGATCTACCCCCTGGTGTCAACTCCTTCTGATCGTGGGCAAATAATTGTATCTGCCTGTGCCTCAGGCACCAAAATATAGAGATTGTAAACTTCATGGAGCATGGCTGTAAAAGGTGTTGTACAGAGCTGCAAACGTCGTTGTTATTGTGAAGCTGGGAGAAAAGCGCCATATAAAATAAAGTTATTATTATTATACTACACACAGTGCATCACATGTTCAAACTCCTATCAGGGGGTTTGGAAGAGTAGGGATAGAGATCCCGTTGTGTTCTATTGAGTTGTGTTTGGGTTGAATAAAGTTATTAGACAGAAAAGAGAAGCGCAATACACGTGTAAGCTAATTTGTTAGCTACTATCATTGAGAATTGGCCAGAGTTGTTTGATATTATGAAAGTTATATTATTATATTATATTATAAAGAAAGTCTACAAAATACACTGGTCTTTGAAAGAGACAATGTCATCTGAATTAAAAAGAAAATGATGGGCTTTACTGCTGCGGCCCCTCCTATCCTCCGACTTACCCGGAAAAATGCAGGTATGTTATCCGACTCTCACGGGCCTTCTCCGCGCGGCCCGAAATCAGCTTATAGCGCTAATAGCGCTAGACAATGAAAGCGCTTAGCGCTAAACAATAGAAATGCCCGCAGGCGCCCAAAACGGCTGAAAACAGCCCCCATCAGCCCGCGATTTGCCCACGATTTTAAAAATCGTGGGGAATAGGCCGCAGGAGAATAAAGGCGGCCGCCACTGTAGGTATCAAATTATAGGGGGTAAGATGTTCAAAGCAGTGATACAATCTGTTATCATTAACAACTATATTTCACATAGCGCTTTTCTCCCAAAGGGACCCAAAGCGCTTCACAATTACAGTATAGTGCGCGGTACGCAGGACATAGGAATGTTTTTTTCACAGACACAGTACAGTCCCTGTCCAGATGAGATTACAATCTATCTCCCTGCGCCTGGGACACAACAGCATAAAGTGACTTGCCCAAGGTCACAAGGAGCTGATAGCGGGAATTGAACCAGGTTCCCCTGATTCAAACTCAGTGTAATTGTGTGTCTACTCACTGAGCTTCTCCTTCGAAAATAATTATATTATCATTATTTGCAAAGCAATAGATGATAGGTCCTCCCAGATCCTTGGTATGGAACATTATTTTGCGACGATTCCTTGGAACGTTTCAGACTAGGAGCGTTATCTCATACTGTATGGTAATACTTTCCACTGATGGCTATTTTACATAATGCACTGTAGGTGTTGGGATAACACCTTAGAAAAGTCCCTCTTGGTGATTTTGGGTCCCTGTGGGATTATCTGATAATAACAAAGCCCTATAGTGCCTTTTCACCATCTGAGCCATGCTTACATAAGCAATGATTACGACCACAAATCATGTGTAAATCCTGCCACACAAGTTACTCTCATTGCAGATACACAGATGCTGACAAAGGATAAGGACCATTTAGCACACAAGGTTTTTTTTTTATGTTTATTTATCTGAGACAATTAATTGATCAATTTGACTTATGCATAGTGAAATATTCATAATTGAATAATATAATTGTTTTTGCACAATGTTAGCCTACGGAAATATTATGGGCGTTTCTCAATTTTTTTTAGCTTGGCTATTAAAAGTTTTAGGATCTTTAGATTCTAAAGATTAGCAAAAAAGAAACCTCTTATACCATAATCAATCATCATCAGTCATCTCGAGAGTCAGCATTTGCAGCACCGATAAACTTTGAGACCATATCACACTATTGCATGGAATGTATCAGTGGAAACAATTCTGACTCAGGCTTTTCACCTTTTTCTCAAGAGATTTTTTCTCTTAATACATTTTTTTTCTCTTCCCCAAAAATCCACGTGCTGAATTAATGTTTAATTATGCGTAAATGTTAAAGATTTTTTTCTGCAAATCTCGTATATTTCAACTGTTTATTAAATGAGAAAATGAGAAAGGTATGAAATAACTGGAATTCTCGAGTTAGATAATGATTTTATTTGAAAAAAAAAAGCATTTTGATATATTCTGGTGCTGTGGCATTGTTTATCCCATTAAAATAGTATATTTTATTATTATTATTAATTCGTAAAGTGCCCATATATTACGCAGTGCGGCACAATGGGGCTACAGAGATTTGATCATTCCATAGACGGTTACAAGTGAGGATGAACATGCACACACAGGTACAGAAGGTAATGTGGTCCCTGGTCGTGAGAGCTTACAGTCTATATGGAATATGGAACAATGTTGAAGAAAAAGGTAAGGTGACTTCTCATTGTGGGATGGTGTATTCCTTAAGGGGGAGTATGGTCCAGCCGCACAGCTGGTCCTATTAAGGTTTGGGGGTGTTGATGTTGAGGGGTTAGCGTAGAGTTTGGTCTAGCCACACAGCTAGTTCCAATAGGGTTGGCTATGGTGGTGGGGTGAGGGTGTTAGGGGTGTGCTAGATAGGCTCCCTTGAAAAGGTGAGTTTCTGGGAAGCTTGTAAATGACTGAAAGCTGGGGGAGAGTCTAACCTTCAGCGATTCATGTCACACACGATCAAGGTGCTGTAGCTCGCTCAGAATTCGGAATGATAGGCTTCCAGAAATGTATCACAATACCAATGTCCTGTCATTTCTCTAAAATCAGTGCTTGGTCAAATGTTGCTATGCAAAAAAGTAAATTAGCCCAAATGCATCTTGATTTTTTTCCTATCAACGTAGACACCCATCAAACCTGTCTGTGTCTTCTTCCAAATAGTCCCTATGATTCTCATGTGTCCCACATTTGTCCTGGGCTCACTGAGACCGCACCCATCTCGTTGATAATATTTCTGTATGCAGTCTATTTTCGTAATGCTGTGCCTCATCATGTTGTATGATGTGACCTTTCACCACTACATTGCCTCGTTATATAGGGTGACCATTTTTTCCCAGTGAAAATCTGGGACAACTGTTGCCCTCACGACTGCTCATGCCAGAGCCGACGCGCATGCGTGAACGACCCACATGATTGCACATGCGCAGCTGACAAGAGCCGATCGCACGTGCATGGCTGGCAAGAGCCAGAACGGCTCTTGATGGCCGCGCATTCGCAATCGTCTGTTGTCGGCAGCGCATTCGCTATCGGCATGGAAAACCGGGACGTTTTGGGACTTTTTAAAAAGTCGTCGGGTCACAAGCCCAAGAACCGTGATAATCCTTGAAAAAGCAGAACGTCTGGTCACCCTATCGTTATACCAAAACATCACCTTGCTGTACTCAAATGATATATTTTATATGGCTTCCTAAAAGAAAATGTTGCTTGCTTTTAGACAAAACAATATCGCGACGATAAGAAATAGTATTGTCACTTGTACTTGGCTGATTTGCACAATGCTCAGGTTTTACTTTCCTATTGCCAATTATTTTTATGGCAGATTGTACTCCAGGCAATTGGTACATGTACTGCCATATAGTACCTCTTAAAACTGTAAGACACAGCAAAGTTGTGATGCTGGCATTTCTCAAGATAAAATCGTTATTAGTATTTTTATTGCCTATAAATATATGCACAATTAGTGTACTGCATCAGATTAGCGAAAAGTCCCCAAATCTTTAGAATGTACTATTTCTTTGTTTAAAAAATAAACAGCAATGATGTCATCCATATAAGCATTACCTTTATATCTGCACTTGTTTGTCCTTATTTGGTATGTAATTCTATTTATCTCATATACATAACTCTGTACCTCCTTTGTACCATGCTGTGGAATATGTTGGCTCTTTACAAATAAACAATAATAATAATAATTGGTGGGTATGTGTTTCCTAGGGTTGCCAAGTGTCCGGTATTGAACCAGACTGCCCTGTATTTGGACACTCTGTCCAGTAAAAAGTTAGACATAATACTGGACATGTATGTGTCTGATATTGCCTCTCTGGACATAGTCACCTGGCCAGCTTGGGGGGCAGCGGGATTCCCCGAGCAGGGAGAAAGCAGGACTGCTGCTAGGGGGCTGGGCAGCTTCCTCCATCCTGATTGGCTGCATTACCCAGGGAGCAGCCAATCAGGAGGTGTCAGGAGCCTGGAGGTGGGGCCAAGGAGAGTAGGAAACAGCATGGACAGTGTGTGTGGCTCGCACCTTTCACCATTGTGTACAGTATTTTTGGAAAAGGCAACTGTAGTGTTTCTCCTTTGCAGTTAACCTGTAGCCCCTTCGGCCTGTTATACTGTTTGTTACTTTCTATTTGGCTTTGAATGCTATTACTACTTAACTAATGTGACCGAAGCATGTTTTGCTTGTGCTGCCACTGCTGAGATAAACTGCAATCACTGGAGCAGACTTGCAGAGCTTAGTAAATCTGGCTGTTAACGCTCACAGATATTTAAAATATGTAACCACGGCATTCAGGCTTCTGGCTGTAGTAGTGGAATGTTTACAGTGTGTGGGGAACGTGGCTGAGGTCCTCATACTACGTCTTTACACTGTTCTCTAGCAATAGACAAGTGTAAAAGACACTGGGACAGAACTTGATCAGACCCGGCAAGATCTCTACTTGTGTGTTAGAGTGAGAACAAACCACTCGGTTACAGTTCAAAGGCTTTCATAAGTGTGCATAAAAGTGCCAAATAATAACAATAATCCCTAAATACACAAACAGATGCAAACGCCAAAGAACCTAAGAAATGCGTCCTTACAAATTATTGCATTGAATCCTTAACAGACAGCGAATCTGCAGAGGTAACGGGCGGATTTGTAGGTATTTGATTATTTCATGAACATCCACCTGTCACAATCGTGTTGTTTTCGAGTGGATGTGCACTTCCTGCATATATTCTAAATGGAACATAGTACAAATGGGGTCTTGTTTAATTTATTGTGCCAATACAATCAACAGTTAAATGTAAGGTTCAATGTGCTGCACACGCCGTATGTAGGTATGTATGTATGTATGTATGTCTTTATTTATATAGCGCCATTAGTGTACATAGCACTTCACATTACTAATATTATGCTAGAAGAAGTTCAGTAGATGTGGAAACATAAATAGCTAGAATGTTTTTTGTCTATGTGAGAATATCTATGTGACACTATGTGTCAAAAACAGCCTAACATAAGAAGCGAAGGAAAAAGCAGCCTAACATAAGAAGCGATTTGCATACGGTACATGTTGCCCTATCTCCTACAGCAGGGTGATTGTGGTAGAATTAGTGGTGTATGTGGCTTTTCTCTTCCCACAAGACACAACCTAATACTTTACATGTTTGCCGTATGAGCACCCAACCAGTGTAAACATCAATCATTTCATACCACCTTTACTTGCTAGGTATTCACAGAATTGCTGCTCACAGAAAAGAACAGATGCAGCTATTCATTTTTGTTCAAACAAAAGACGTCCATTTTAATGAACAAAAACCAAGTGATAATAAGAAAGAGCAAGCACAGCTGAAGAAAACATTAACATTCTACACATCTGTGGAAAATGTAAATAATATATAAATATGTATATAAATATGTATATAAATATAATTTCAGCACAACCCAAGTGTTGCTGACATAGTTGCGGGTTACTTTTTCTTTGATGTAGTTTGTGTAATAAACATGTGTGTTACTGATTATACAGCGTTTAACATCTCACTTATGCTAGTGTTGCGAAGGTATTATTTAAGCAGTTCCTTCTACAGTGCATGCACAATGAGGGAAGTCTGTGAACGAAAACTGGCTGGGATATCTCTTTATCACTCTCCAACATAAGCAGTGGGGCTGACAGGTCTGATTTAGCTCTGTCCCTGTATCTGTCACAATGTATGGTGGACTTGTAAAGACATGAAAAATGAGCGCCTAACTGAAATAGTGTGGCTGGAAGTAACAGCCCGAGCCGATGATGTGAACAGGAAAGAAGTACTGATACTTCGCTATATATTTTTTTCATCTTTTTTTTATAATGAGGACGGAACTTCTGCAAAAGCTGAGTGTGTTCTGTTATCAGCGTGTTGCAGGCCTGTGGTTTTCATGCTCTCGCAACTTCTTTTTAACTGTCGCTTGTTTTGAACTAACGGGACACCTCCCTCGGAGATGTCAGCTTTCTTACAGCGTTCTTAAACTGGGTTAAACGACACCACCCGCACACAGCTAGCCATAACCCGGGCATGTCTCTATTTTGAATTCTTATTTTTTTCTCCCCTGAAGTGCTAACAAGGCTAATTGTTTGATTCTACATATAACGGAGTTGAAAAAAAAAATAAGGGAAAGATTTGTAACAGCTACTGTATTATTCACAACTGTTTCAGAATTCAAGGTTTGTATGACAGCCTACATGTAAAGTTTAAATACAATAGGCACAACAACAAAATATATAGCATGATGCAAATGAATGTCATTGAGGCTCGAGCAGGGCTTTACAAAAATGGGTTTGCAACGTTTGCAAACTTTAGAGGCCTTTAAGTAATAATATTAATTGTGTTTTTCTTATCTAGCAAAGAGTGTGTATGCAGATTTCACAAAGAGTTTATAATCTCATATTGGTGTTAAAGGGAAAAGAACATAAAGTGACTTGTCCAAGGTCACAGGCAGGCAAAGTAACTTTCCCAAGGTCACAGGCCGGCATAACGACTTGCCCAAGGTCACAGGCAGGCAAAGTGACTTTCCCAAGATCACAAGGAGGCAAAGTAACTTGCCCAAGGTCACAAGCCGGCATAACGACTTGCCCAGGGTCACAGGAAGGCAAAGTGACTTGCCCAAGGTCACAGGCAGGGAAAGTGACTTGCCCAAGGTCGCAGGGAGGTAACGTGACTTGCCCAAGGTCACAAGGAGGTAAAGTGACTTGCCCAAGATCAGGGAGAGCTGACACTGGTCTTCAAACTGGGTTCACTTACGTCAAAGTCACAGATTTGTCGTAGAGGCACAATACCACGTATAGGACAAAATTTATATTCGTGTACACAACAATGGTACTTACAAGGATAATGAAAGGCCCTAAACATTAAACAGTATTTTTAATGTTCCTAATCTGTCCTCTGAACAAATTGCAGTTTTAAAAAAAGGCTAGTGATGTGCACAGACGCTCTATCCCCTGTCTCTTAAGGCTAGTGATGTGCAGAGACGCTCTATCCCCTGTCTCTTAAGGCTAGTGATGTGCAGAGACGCTCTATCCCCTGTCTCTTAAGGCTAGTGATGTGCAGAGACGCTCTATCCCCTGTTTCTTAAGGCTAGTGATGTGCCGGGAAGCTCTATCCCCTCTCTCATCTTGGCTAGCTAAGGATTGATACATATTGCACATAATTCCTTGTTTGAAATTAAGTATGCCACATTCCGTCATTTTGTATTCATCATTGATGCAATTTAAATTAAAACAAAATTATCTGTTTTTTATTTATAACTTGTGTAAGTAAATAAAAATGTTCAGTGTAATATTATTTATAATAGCCACACCATGAAAATAATACATTGTGTTAACCTAGTTGATACAACATCCATGCTGCGTCTCATACATTTTAGAGGATTTAAAAATTGTATGCCTTCTTCCCCAACTTGTCACACGTATATGTAGGTAGAAATAGACCAGGTTATTGAGTTTTATAGCGTTGGATTTTCTCCTACCCTTTATAGTACATCTAAGGCTTTGTATAGTACATGGACATGTAAGCAGAGTGTGGGAGAAGGATGAGGAGAGGTAGAAAGTTTCTACTTAGGCCAGCAATCAGGCAAAGAAATACTGTACTTGTGTATTTATTGGCTAAAGGGTCACAGGTATAATTAATATATCTTGCGCAAGCAGAAAATAACCAGGACTATGGTGGTTACTTCACACAATAAATACAGACTTTGGCCTTTCAATGTAATGGCATTTTAAGTCAATTAAAGACCTGTTTGCATTGTCAGCGTTAATGTAACAATCTCCCCAATTATTTTCAGCGTATCACGATCAGATCACCTGGTTTGGAAAGCATTTACTGCATCGGATCAACATTTATCGGAAATTAAAAAGGTGATCAGCAACATTATCACCAGCAAGGCCATGCACAGGGGTAATGCTGATCACCCTTTATACGTCATATGGCCAAACTTGCCAACTATTCTCTGAACTGGAAGCATCTTGTAGTTCGGAATAGAGAATCTGTGCACAAGGTCCTCTCTGGTCCAAATAAGTTGGTCATTTTTTTTTTAAACTACAGTTAACTTTGTAGATTTACTACAACGACGACCAATTTCTACCCTATATAACAAAACAACCCCACCCCCCCCAAACCTTAATGGCTTCAGCTGCCGGGGTGGGCTATATTCCAACCTGAGATACTCTCCATCCCACAATGAGAAGCCACCTCACCTTCTTGTTTCGACATTGTCCCTCTCTCCCTCTAGACTGTAAGCTCTCACGAGCAGGGCTCTCATTACCTCCTGTATCTGCTGTTTTACCCTCACTTGTATGTAACTGTTTATGTAATATACATAGCTCTGTGCTCATTTGTCCCGCGCTGTGGAATATGTTGGCGCTTTAGAAATAAACATAAAATAATAATATTAATAATAATACTGCAAGGTAAATTGATTGTCGGTCCAAGTTTAATGCCAGGCCTGCCAGTGGCGGACGATGAGTTATTATTATCATCGTTTATTTGTGAAGCTGTGCTTGAGGGGAGGGGATGAGGGCCCAGTCTGAGTGGATGGGAGGGGCAGGATATTGAGCAGGGAGTGGGTGGCATGGTTTGATGTTCCGGGGGGGACAATGACCTGTGGCTATCTCCCCTGTGTGCGACCCAGGGTAAAGTTACCAAATGCTTTATGCAGGACAGTTCTGCTTTTAATGAAGCAAACTGTGTTAGGATCAAAGAGGACTGAGTACAGTTGCATGTTTTACACGTGGCTGCCTGACACCTTATTAAAGAAATCTGATCACTTTTATCGTTACCACGGTTTAGCGTTTTTTCGATATTTAGCTAATGTCTTTTAGTGACCAACAAATCTAATGGGAAATTGCTCGTTTTCATCTGTTCTTTGTAAAGTAATTATGATGTCAATATGTCAACCATAATGAGCTGATATGACTGAATTCAGTGGGCAGAAAGAAAAGGAAAGAGTATTCATTTTTTACTTGTATACAAATATAGCCTAGCCTCCCAGCCGCTATGTTATTTTCCTGGGCCCTACCAATGTAAGCCCTGTTAGGTGCAGGCAGTGGATCGGATAATTCCTTCCTAAGGCCTTGTGTGCTTTTGCAGACTTGGATAAGTATCCAAGGGCGGGCCTTAGCAACAGCCAGAGAGTGCCAACCTGAGGGGTGGGTACTGATTGGACTACACACCCTCTGTGGAGTGAGCAACATCAGCCCTCCATCTCACAAAGAGATGTGAGGAGAGGTCCGGCAGGCTTGATCTGGGCCTAATGCCTGAGTTAGGGCACAGCAAGAAGGGAAGAATGTGATTGCTCTGTGATAGTATCTGCATGCAATAAAGACTCAGAAAATATAAAGGGGTGTGATTCACTGTCTGTTAAAATAAGAAGAGGTGTCAGTATGGGACATCCCCTGCCATCACAGAGGATCCATGCTGTCTGTAGGCGCTGCACCAAGCAAGAACACAGGTAACCTGTGTTCCTGTCCTGTTTCTCCCCAGAACATCGCGGAGCACTCAGCCCTCCTGTTTACCAATAGGAACAGCCCAACCACTACTGAAGTAGCTGAAGAAGCAGACCCACCCCAATCTCACTTAAGGGAGGGGAGGGGGTACAAGGGCAACACAAACAAGTTAAAATGTTGGCTTGAGGGTAACTGACTTTCTCGAAGAAAATCAAATACACGGATAAGTTGTATACACTTTTTACCTGCCCCTTTTCCAGGTCTGTGGGAAAGCACAAAAACATCAACAATAACAGTAAAATCATGAAAACAATGTTTTCCTTTCACAGAAGGTACTCTTTCCAATAAACAGATGCAGCAAACCTTTGAAAAAGGTCTCCGGAGTGGCGGCTGAAACGGCTTTAAGCGGTTTTTAACAGTGCGCATGTTTCTGAACAATACAAATTTTAGAACATCTATGTTTGACAGAATGCAATTTAAATACAGTACATGCTTCCGCATTATACCCCCACAGCGATAATCCTTTGGCACCGTGGTAGTCGCGGTTCCGCGGCTTGCTCCGTTGCCGAAAAACATTAAGGCGTCTTAGGCTGCGCTTATAGTGCCTGGCGACGCGACGTCGCGCCAAATCAAATACATTGAATCCATTGCAAGCACTTATAGAAGGCGCGACGGAGCGACAAAAAATTTGGAAGCCAGTGTTATTTGATTTTTGGAGAGACAGTCGTCACATGTGACTGTTTCTAAACCAATAACAGAGGGCCTATTGCACTCTGCCCTCCCCTTGGTGACATCACTGGCCTTGTCGCCAGCGACGTCGCTCAAACTTAAAGTGCAACTTTCGCCAATGGCGACGGATGACATCATCGGTCGGGTCACCGTCGCCGGCACTATAAACGCGGCCATACATCTGTATTTGTGGTTGAGGTTTCCAGGAACTTTATCTTAGAAAAAGATTGTCTCAATAGGCAAATTTTTGATGCCCAATGTCCTATTGTTTCATTCAATCCCTTGCATGAAAAATACATGAAACTAATATATTAAGTTTTTTTTTACATATGCATGTAAGAAGCATGATATATTTTATTTTCATCGTAAATGTGAAATCTTCAGTTACATCAGTTTAATTCTTTCCATCTTGTCTCACGGAGTGCAGATATTTTGGGAGTTGTGCACAAATTACAGCTACTGATTTGCAGTAAGTTACATTAACATAAACACTTGGTACAAGGTAAATGTGTATTATTTACAACATGCTGCATGTGAAATGTGATATTTTTCATGAGTTACGTTACAATTTCCCCTCTTTAAAGCTGCAGACCTAGCAATATACTACATGTGTTTTTTTTTTAAATAAATCAGTTCTGAACTATGAGAAAATACTACTGCATTTTTTTAAAACAACTCTAAATTATATTTTAATGTATTATAATGTAACAAGCATTTTGTGTTTCTATAGCAACCATTTACAAAGTCACATCCTCTTCCTCTTCTGAAACAGACTCTGGCACACCCCTTTTTTAGCCCTGCCCTCTCTCCAGCAGTGCACCAATTGTATCTAGTGACTGCCTGGTCACATGATCTTCCACACAGAACTTTGCATCTTTGGTCCTCTTCTGCTGCACTGAGCCATTTAGTGAACCCCTGAGCCGAATCTTCGCCGATCGATCAAAGGAGAACGGATCGATCGGCAAGTTAGCTAATGACTTATCATTGTGTTTATTGTATTGCTGCACATATTAAAGGAGGGGGGGGGGAAGAAACAAACAAAAAAAAGACACGGCAGCTTGAACTGCTGCTTTAAAATGCTGCTGTTAAAACTTGATGCATTTAAAGCTGTAATACAGGGTTTCATATTGACATTTTAATTTATTTATTTTGTCCTAGGATGGAAGCAGGGGGTCTCCGGAGCTGAACTGTGTTAATTTCAGCTCCAGGAACCCTCTGCTTTCGGACACACTTACCACCATGGCGGGTGCTTGTATCTCATTCAGTTTAAATGTCCTGGTCACGCGGGCCAATGGGACGCCGCACCGGATGATGTCACAGCTTCCTTTTGTCCTGCGTGACGCGGGATATTTAAACGCCACCATTATGTTAGCCACACAGTGTCTCTGACTGCAGAGAGATACCGGCAGCCCTACGGAGGTAAGTATGTGTGGAAACAAGGGGTCCTGATAGCTGAAATGTACACAGTTCATCTCCAGAGACCCCCCCTGCTTTAATCCTGTAATAAAAAAGTTAAAAATTTAAAAAAATGCGAAACCCACAATGCTGCTTTAGCTTCAATGATATAAAAAATCCATGCGTTCCTCTTAGCCCAGACATACATTGTCACATTACCCTCGCTAGGTAAACTATCGCTAGAATAGCTAGAAGCGAGTCGGTATTCTATGACAGCGCTGGAACGCTACAAAAGAAAAGGGATTGGTAAAGCAGCCTCCTGGCCGCAGGCGGATGGGCGCCTTGACCAGGGGGCAAGGCCCTCCCTCACCTCCATTGTGCTCCCCGGCCGCTTTCCTTTCCGCCGGCACGAGCGGGGAGTGACGTATCCAGGAGGTGGGAGAGTTTAAGGCCCAGCTGGCGGGGAGCGCGGTCAGTCCGCTCTCTCGCAGCCTCCCTGCTCGCGGAGTTTCCTGTTTGATCCCCATGACTGGGCTCACAGTTCACTTATTAGTAGTAGCAGTTTGAACGCTACGCCGCGTTTTATTTTTTTTACTGTAGAAACGTGACATTTCCTTACTTGCTAAATAATTGCCGCCTTTTTGTAGTGACTCGTGACCTCCGTTTACTTCCGTGTGAAGGGGCGTAAGGATCCTTCTATTGCAGGATACAAGAGCTGTCTACTACTAACTTTCCAATAATAACCTTGTCATATTATTTTAGATTACAATAGCAGAA
This sequence comes from Ascaphus truei, assembly GCA_036426205.1. Taxonomy (NCBI): domain Eukaryota; kingdom Metazoa; phylum Chordata; class Amphibia; order Anura; family Ascaphidae; genus Ascaphus; species Ascaphus truei. The sequence continues at coordinate 308,266 of WSYH01000059.1, forward strand.
AACGTGGGTGCCACATACTTCAAAGCAGCAAGTCTGGCCGATCACTATTTCTTCTTACATTTTATTTTTCTGCTTTTTAGAGGTCTCTCCTTGCCCGTTTCCCGTTTTTTTTTTTTAAATCTGGCGCTTACTTCAGTTGATATGAGCGTTAGCAATGTTAAGTGTTCACCAGGTTAAAAATCCAAGTCCACACTAAACTAATATAGGCTTCTGGAGGGGATTGCTGCTCTAAATGGTAAAAGGGAAGGACTCAATACCCGACTAGCCCCCTCGCTATCCACCTTTAAGACCCACCTTAAGACACATCTGCTTAAAGAAGCATATGAGTAGCACTGGATAATCATGGACACATGACACAAAGCTTGGCCCCCTGCAGACGCACTTACTAGTATTCCCTCCTACTGTCTCTGTACGTTCTCCCTACCTACCAATTAGATTGTAAGCTCCTCGGAGCAGGGACTCCTTCCTTAATGTTACTTTTACAGTATGTCTGAAGCACTTATTCCCATGATCTGTTATTCATATTTGTTATTTATATGACATGTAATACTACTGTGAAGCGCTATGTACATTTTATGGCGCTATACAAATAAAGACATACATACATACATACGTGGCAGGTGATTTTTTTTTTGGTGCAAATTAGCAGAACCCCATTCATTTCAGCCCCGGGGACCCCCTGCTTCCAGAGATACTTAGCTCCGAAGTGGGTGCCGGGATCTCCTGCACATGTAAAACCCCCCCCCCCCCCCCGGTCACGAGGGCCAATAGGAAGCCGCACCGGATGACGTCGCGGTTTCCTATTGGCTCGCAGGGCGCCGGAGCTTTGAAAGCGGAAATTCCGTGATCCCTGTTAGCAGAGCTGAGTGGCTACCGGCACCCCCCCTGCGGAGTTTATCTCCGGAAGCAGGAGGTCCCCAGAGCTGAAATTATTGGGGTTCAGCTCCGGACACCCCATGCTTCAATCCGTGTAATAAAAAAAATTAGCAATAAAAAAAACAAAAAAAAACCCCTCTTGGATTGCCGCTTCAATGGAAAACGTAGAAATTACAGCACTTATTCCCTCACCTGCTGTCTCTGCAAATTCCCCTCAAACCTTAGATTGTAAGCTCTTCGGGGCAAGGATTTCCTTTCCTATTGTCTGATTTTGCTGCGATTATTGTATTATTATAATTCCCTGTACTGTATTCTTTGTGAAGCGTTGAGTACACTTTTGGCGCTATATAAATAAAGACATACAATACAATGTGATGGAGTGAACATGCTTTCTCTTTCCGCGTGTATCTTTCTTCTGCTTTCCCCCCTTTTCACTTGTCAGATGATACTTAGCATAAGATATTTTAAGCCCTTTAAAACCCTACACAATCCACTGGCACACAACATGGGATGCTTAGTTTGATCTGTAGCAACAGCCTGTCCCCTGGCTTGCTATATTTCGCTAATCATTTTAGCTAATGTGGGTTTCCAAAATAAATGGAGAAGAAGAGATGAAGCAAATTGAGAAGAAAGGAACCGTCCAAGCGATTCTGTTCAAATAACGCTTTTGATCTTGAATTGATGTGGTCCAGCAGAAACGTAACACTTCGCGAACGTTGGAACCACAGATGGCTTAATAAGGGGCGGCCAACCCCAGTCCTCAAGGGCCACCAACAGCAACAGGCCAGGTATTAGGGATATCCCTGCTTCAGCACAGGTGGCACAATCAGTGGCTCAGTTATTCTGACTGAGACCCTGATTGGGCCACCTGTGCTGAAGCAGGGATATCCTAAAAACCTGGCCTGTTGATGGCCCTTGAGGACTCTAGTTGGCCACCCCGGGGGCTAAATCAAGCCCCCCAAAAATGATCTGAACAGAAAAATGGAAGCTAAGAAAAGGGGAATATGAGAGAGTTTTAATGAGCATGTTAAAAAGACTATTCCAGTAAGCAGACAGCATGAAATAGGATCTCCAAACGTTGCCACACAATAGAATTTTTATTGAATGGCTGTGGCATAAATGGTAGGAGGGGAGGAAGTGTTTTGTGGTTGGACAAGCTATAGAATTTGCAAAGGAGCAAGATGTTTGCAAGTAATTAACTTCACCACCTACTAAATTGCTGCTAATAAGGTGTTTGCACTGTTGTTTGTGAAGACTAGCAAGGCTAATTGCATTAATTACGAGAGGCCTGCTGTTCACACTTGAGTCTTTTTAGTGAATGTCTTGATTCCTCCGTGACACAGGGTGTACGTATATTTTATAAGACGTACTGTGACTGTGTCACAATTAATCTCTGCCAAAAATAAGACTGTAAGCTCATTGTGGGAAGAGGCAAATCGTGGCAGCAAAATTATATACACACTGTCAGCACTATGCAAGAATTATTAGACTGACACAATATATAAGAATATTTTTGGTAGATGGTATAGTAAATATTGTGCACATTAATTCAATAAGTGATTTGAATGAATGGTCACTGCTGTTATTTGTTGAGCAATTAATGTAAGAATGAATTGTATTAATACTAATTGTTGTGAGGTTTTTATAATACAGAACCAGCGGACTCTATGAGCACATCCTTTTTCAACCTCACCTTGTATGTATGTATATCTTTATTTATATAGCACCAGCCATGTACACAGCGCTTCACAGCAGTAATACACGTGACATAATAATAAAACACATAGTGGGAATAAGCGCTGCAGACATGAAGTAACAACGGGAACAGGAGTCCGTGCCCCGAAGAGCTTACAATTTAAGTGTGCAACTATGATGTGGAGGTACAAATATCAATTACATGGTGTCTATGTTGGCGCCATGAAGTCTTTGAATTTAACCCATACAGATAATACCGAAATAATAGACCTGGGAGTAATACATTAATCATATGCTTCATATGACATGCTTTTTGTCATCAACAAGGTCCCCAAGATCTATTTGATGTCTTTAGGTGAAATATATGATGTCTTTTGGTTGGTGTCAACTTTGTGCAAATGGCATTTCTAACTACAGCAATGTAACTAAATGTTCAAATAACGACAAAGTGAAAGTGATAGTTAGGGCCGCCGACAGGGTGGGAGAGCAGGAACAAGTTTCCCGGGCCCGGTGGCTGCGGGAGAGCTGGCCGGCCAGCGCTGAATATTCTGGAGGCCAGGGTCATGTGTAGGATGATTAGCCCAGATAGGTTCAACTCGTTCCTTTTACAAGCACAACAAGTTCTTTGTCTTTCTTCACTTTAGTGAGAAAAAGCATGGATATACAAAGGCACTTGTGGATGATGGTATTGTGAGAGAATGTATCTATGGTGAGTGCGCTTGATAGTGGGGAAAGGTGAAAAAGGATAAGTCCTGCCAGTAGAGCAAATTACAGGAGGGGTACTCACTCAGCCAGTGTAGAAGTGGAAAAGGAAGTGCCAGTGGGTGAAACAGAAATGTGGTTCTTGTTCAATGACACTGAAAGTTGCGTCCAGCTGCCAGGCAGTGGGCCTCTAGTTGCTGCCGCGGGGCCCTCAGCTCCCGGCTCTCCTGAGCTGCTGCTTTGTCCCACTCTCTCTCCCGCCAGTGACCGCCCGAAGCCGAGTCTGACTTCCGGGTGCACCCAGCTTCCGTTGTGCACCAGTTGGAAAGAACGATGATGCTGTGGGACAAGGCAGTAGCTGAGGAAAGCCAGGGTCTGGCGGTGGCGGCGATAACCAGAGGCCGAGGCCAGCTGGTGGGCCTCTGGTTTCAACCACCAAGCACCGGATCCTGGCTCTTCTCAGCTGCTGCCTCCTCTTCCCACGCCATCCTCTTTCTCTCCAACCTGGGTGTACCCAGAAGTCTGGTTCAGCCTTCAGGGCACACTGGCATGAGAGAGAGGCCCGGCGTCAGATGAGCAGCAGCTGGGAAGAAGTGGGGCCCGGCGACGGCAATCAGAAGTAAATGGTAAGTGTATTTGGGGGGGTGGTAAGTGTATTTGGGGGGTGGTAAGTGTATTTGGATGGTGGTAAGTGTATTTGTGGAGGGGGGAATTGTATTTTTGGGGGGTGGTGGGACTTGTATTTGGGAGGGGTGGTTGTAGTGTTTGTATCTGGGGGGCAGTAGTGGTATTTGTATCTGGGGGGTGTTTGTATCTGGGGGTGTATGTAGTGTGTCTATATCTGGGGGGTGTAGTTGTGTTTTTTGGTGTAGTTTTGTATTGAGAGGGGGTATTGTGTGTGTATTCGGGGGAGGAGTTGTGTCGGAGGGGGAATTGTATGGGTTTTGAGGGAATTGTGTGTGCGGCCAGGGGAGGAGGGGAAATGAGTGTGAGAAAAGAGGGGGTGTAAGAGGGAGGGGGAGAGTGAGGAAGAGGTGGGGCAGAGAGAAAGATAGATGGGGAGAAAAATACAGGTGTGACAGGGGGGGGGCTCGCAAGACCACCGATACGATGTGGGGGGATGTGGGGGGAGGGGGCGCTTATGTACACTGTCTGTGGCCCTGTTGATAGTTGCTACAATACATCACAAATGAAGGCTTCATCCCACACTATGGGATGGCATTTGTAGTTGCAATACAATATATGTATAGAATGTTCATGCAGAAAGGCAGCACAACAATCTGTGTCACCGGGACAAAATGGCCGCACATCTGTTACATTAGAAAATATCTCAAATAAGTAAATAAATTAGGTCTGGCCAGACCAGGTCTCAGATAGGTCAACAAACTGCCTTTCCCAATTATCTCTTAGCATATAATGCTTCCAATGCAGCCAGGGGTTCTGGGTAATGACATGCAAATGAGTGCACATAGGAGTAGATCCATAGTACTCCGTTAACCTAATCGAATCGATAATTATTTAACGGTACACTAAGTCATCAGGATTTCCCCAAAGGCCCTCACGCTCACCTAAAGAATAGCGGATCGCTAACTTTTAACGGACGTTAGGCTTACTCATACGCAAATCGTACGGTAACGAACAGTTTACGTAACGACGCAGATCCTCAGACCTCCGTTCATGTGATCGTACGGGAATAATGCTACGATATTTAGGAGCTTCCAAAAGTTGCCGTTACGCACATCCATACCCTGATCATCGTTGTGTTATTTCTGGGAACAGCCTAAAAGCAATGTAATGAGTGCAGGACTTTCAGTACAAAAAGTTACACGTGTCATACAACGATATATATTAGGGATCATATAAACGTGATGTGCCCAGACATACTGTGTTTGGCACAAGGGCAGCGGTTTTCCCAGCACTGGAGGGTTAAGGCGGTGGGGGGGTCTGATCCAGAAGCATGGACCCCGAGCAACGCGACCGCGGCAGACTCCGGCGCCGCAGACTTTTGCTCTTTCGCCCAGGGCTCCAGCTCCACAGACAGTAAATCCTGCTACATCTAGATTTAATCGGCCTCAAACACCTAAATAAAGTCTTCAGTTGCATCAATATTCTCCAATATGTACCATCTTCAAATATATGAAACTTCACCTCGTTAGTAACACGTGACAAATGACTTTTAGGAGCAGAACTTAACACAATGATAAGGAAAACTGCACGCACATTTTGATGCATTTCATTATATTTCCCTTCTACCCTAACTCTTCCTACAACCACTCCGCAAATTAGAGCAACATTGAAAATAAAAGGCAACTTAGTACTTTGCAGTAAATTGATTTACACTCAAACTGGTGTCATTTGCCAAAAGTTTTATAGCAATGTTTCATATTGTGACACTTAGGGCCTCATGCAGTAAAGTCCGATAGAAAAAAACGCCAGCGTTTTTTATTCGCCATTTTTGACAGCGTTGCTATCACAGTATGCAGAAAGCCCCGAATACCAGTGATAGCAACATTTGCAAACATGGCGAGTAGCTGCCGGCGAGATGATTGGCCCTCTGAATAGGGCTCACCCGACGAGCCGCCTTTCTCTGCGCAAATCTCGGCCGAAATATGTTTATTTAAATGTTATTATTAGTGTAGATGAGCAGGGGGTCTCCGGAGCACTACCGCATTGTTTTCAGGTCCAGGGATCCCTGCTTTGAAATCTCCCGGTCACGTGACGCGGGACATTTACATGCATAGGAGATACCGACACCACATAATGGGGCCTGTATCTCGGGCAGCAGAGGGTCACCGGACCTCAAATCAACAAAGTTCTGCTCTGGAGACGCCCTGATCATCTACACTAGTAATAACATGTAAATTAAGATATGTAGTAAGCACCAAAACACAACCCACCCCCTGTGCCCCCACATAAAACCATTATTTATTTATTTGAACACACGATTGATAACATAGGCCGGCGGGGGTCCACTGGTGTTCCCCACGGGTGTCCGGGGGTCCTCGGGTAGTGCCTGTGGGTCCCCGCTGGCCTGCAGTAACAAAAAATAAAGATGCCCTACATTTCAATAAATTCACCCCCCCATCCCCCTCAAACACATACAGTACAGTAATGTGCAAACTAACTATTATACAGATATGGATAATAGATCATTTGCCCATTATTAAACCGGCTTCCACTGGTTTTTTTTTTTAATCACCTACCGTTTGTTAGTTTCTCTTCTTTTCCATTTCATCTGCAATTCTTCCCTTTCCGACTTCCTGTTGTGTGGAATCTTTTTTTTTTTTTAGATATTATTATTATTATTTTTTTTCACTGTCTGTATCATGGCAGCATAAATAAAGTAAATAAAAACCTTTCTACTTACCCCTGCCATCATGAAGAGCATCCTCGTCAGCATACTGCAGGGCCATGTCCTCTGATGCCAACAAGAATACATTAAAAAATACAATCTAATGGCCCCTTAATCCCCTTAGCGGTTAATAACAGCTATTGTAATTAAGGGGTTAACCCACCCTCCTCCACTATCCACCCGGGAGGCCTAACCACCCATCCCGGACCCACTATACCCACCCTGTACACATTGATTGGCATAGTAGTACATCATACCCATACAATATGGGCATGATAAGCTACTATAGCAGTCAATGGTCACCCTAGTACAAAAACATGAATGTCCAAAATACACAATAATAAAACATTTACAACAAGCACCTAAACCCCCAGAAACAAAAATTAAAAGCACTAGCCAACCAATCAATTACCTAAATAAAACCACTAGCCAATCAATTAAAGAAATTAAACCACTAGGCATTCAATAAAATAATTAAAACCACTAGTCAATCAATTATAAATCATACCACTAGCCAAACAATACATTTAATACATAGAATCAGTAACCAACACAACAATTAATTAATACAACACTAGGCAACACATACATTAAAACCAGTAGCCAACAAAATACATAATGAAATAAAAACACTAACAAATCTGTTAAAAAAAAAAAACAATAAACAAGCCATCACAATTCAAAACAATTTAATCTAAACATTAAACAGAAATAGAGAATATAACAGTCAATAGAAGAAATGCCAATGTGGCCAAAAATCCATTGGCTACCACATTATTCATCTGTACCGTAAACAGGCACAGATTAATACATTAGCAGTCAATGGGCAATGAAAAACATAAAAAAAAAAAAACATTTAATAACCTGTAAAAATAAAAATTCATACATTCAATATTTATCTTACTTTTGGAAGCGTTGGCCCTCCGATTCCTGGGGAATCAGCAAGCTCTCGTACTCGGACATCATGAAACTCAATCCAACGCCATCCACCGTGAAGATCCGGAACAGGTAACCAAATTCTTCTTTCTTTAACTTTCTCTCATCTTCTTCTTTCTTCATCTGTGATTATTTCTTTATTTTCTTTATCTTCTGTCTTCATCTGTTAATCCAATAACCCACGATGTTGGCTTCTTGAGCTTAAATGAGACGCCCAGGCCTTAAATATGGCCTGTGACATCACATTTGAGTGGCAAATGCTTTCCATGCCATGTGATTGGCTGTGAAAACCATGTGCCTTTTTCTTTTTAATGTGACGTCATATAAAGGGACTGAAGCAGCCAATCAGAATGGCTGTACTTCATTTCCCTTTAACATGATGTCACAAAATCCAAAATGGCTGCAGCCACATGGTACTTCAGCCAAGCAGATTGGGGCTATAGTTCCCACGATAAGCTGGCGATATGTGGGTTATCGCTGTTTATAGCATGAGGCCCTAAATGTTTATGGCTCTTTGTGCAAGAATGTCGGTTAGATTATTTATTCACTTCTTAGATTCAATAGCTTATTCTTTTTGAGCATCGCTACAGGGTGTGATCATATTTTTATTTTTGTTTTCATGGAGTACTGACTGATTTGGGCAAGACAACTTGTTGCTAATCAACCTCCTTTGATTTTTGTAGGCGTTGACTAAGTTACCTACTACAATTCACCATCTACTGCAATTCTAGTCATGAGGTTCACTTAAGATTCAGGTCACATACAATATCTGGATTCCACTTTACAAGGCAGTGCTTTCACCCCAAGAGCTCAAATTCGCCATATGCCTTCTGTTTTTTTCCTATTACTGTATTCTTGCTGGTATGATACCACTTGGGCCTACATGTCGGAAATTGAATTACATTCAATGGAGGGCCTAAAGTAAACATACTCGCTTACCATTTAAGAAAAATGCATGTATTGAGGAATATAACTTTTCCGCTTAGGTCCACAATCTAAGCCAATATTGATGTATTAAATTACTTTCACTTAGTTCAAGTGAAGCCATAGTCTTGTGTAGGGTCTATCAAGGCTTTAAAAAAATAAATATGACTTTCAGCATTACCAGCAGTTGTATGGAAGGAATGTTATAAAGATCTTACACAGCTTTCTCCTGTAACAAAACAGCAGAGATTTGTTTTTAAAATATATTGCCACACAGACAATTTTATAGTATTTTAATGCTTGCAGTTTTCCGTATGCATGTTTAATGTAAGAACTGTGTGGTTAGTGGTGAACTGATGCTTACACTTAGGCATTTTACAGTATTTTCTTGAACATAGGAAACTTTGTGTCTCCGCTGTTCATTGTGACCGAAACTGTGGGTATCCCGCTGAGCTCCCGCTGTTTGATTAACTTGAAACTTAGCAATAGCTTCAATATTCAGATGCATAATGGGAGACACTGTGGATTCCTTCTAGTCCCTCTTTACCACATTCGTTTTATGAACGTGTTTTTATTACTTTCACTGCTGGAATAATAAATACAAGATGCATATCATAATGAACAGCAACATGGATAGACAAGGACAATGTATTCTTTTTCCAGTAGATCATATCATTCATGTAGGGTTCTTATTTTCCACTGGAGAAGACGTCTTGAAGATCCTCTAAGAATAAGCAGTTATTGCTTCAGACGTGTAATGAATATATGGCTTCCTGGGGAAGTCAGGAAAGTGACCTAATAATGTGTTCTTTACCCAAAAGTAATAGGGTATTTTACTCTGCTGATCTCATCGCTGTGATATAGGCCACAATGTCAAGGTTTCTTGTTCTTTTTAGATCATCTTTATGCATTACATTATGAATTAACATGTACCATGTACTGTATGCTATATTTTCTGCAAAGGTGTGTGTCAATGTGTCTGTACAACTTTACGCTGCATATGGAATAAATAAACTTTAACTTAAGCCAAAAGTTTAGCTTGAACAGCTTGGGTCCTAGTTGAGGTACCAGTTGTCATATTTGTGCTCTTTTACTGTGTGTTAATCACATATGCCACGAAACAAAACCTATTAGGCCACGGCCCCAGTGCCTGCACTGCACGTGCACCTGCGAGGCTGGCGGTGCGTTCAGCCAAATTCCCCGGTCTGCAAAGAGCTGCAGGGGGAAAGACAGGGGGGGCGTGACTGTGGAGTGACAGGGGCGTGGCCATGACATCACCCGGCAGGTTCGCCCTCATTGGCTGAACCGCCGGGGGGCGTGGCCTACCACTCCGTCGCTAGGTCTTTTCACAATTTTAATGTGTCTGAAAAACTCGCTGCGCAGCGCGGTGGCCCCCCCCTCGCAGCGGGCCCGGCCACATTGAGAGGCGGCTCTTGTTCCCGCAGCGCCGGCCACAGTGAGCGCTGCAGTAGCCAGTAGGGACCAAACCAGAGTATTAAAATGTAACCAGTGTGTGGAGGGTGGTAATATGGCCTGAAGAAGGAACTTTAGTGGGCCAGAAAGCTTTCAATTCTCTCGCAATATCAGTTAGTCATTCCAAGTTAGCATCTTTACCCCAAAATAGTTTTTATTTTTCAATTAAAAACAGCCTGTGCGACTTCCGGGTGACGTCACCGTGCATGGCTGACTAGGGAAAGAGCTCCCGACACCCTCCTATGAAATCGATCAGAGGAATGGAAATCTAAAAAAGCTCCGAACCCTGTAACACGGTTCTTCCCGCCCGCGCAGAGACAGCTGGAGCCGATCTCTGATAGCCAAGATAGCGGCGAGGAGCCGGAGCCAGCCGGAGGAAGCGCACTGCGGGGGCTCCTCGACCTCATGCAGCAAGGACTTAATAAAGATTATTTTGAGTCCCTCTTTACTAAAATGAGGAAGGGGTTCCAGGAGGATATGGCAACGGCCCTGGAGGGCATAAGATCCGATCTAAATGGTCTAACCAAGAGAACAGAGGAACTCGAGGCCAAAATAGAAGGGGCCCTCACTGCTCAATCCAATACAGGGGATGACGTGGCCAGACTTGGCCAAGCGATAAATGACTTAAAAGACGCCCTGGAGGACCAGGAAAACAGGGAGCGCAGGCAGAACCTGAGCTTCAAGAATATACCTCAAACTGTGTCCCTTGACTCCCTCCAGGCCTACATTAAAAAAGTCTTCCTTCAGCTGGTTCCTGACCTAACAGAACATGACCTACACATAGACCGGGCCCACCGGGCTCTGGGACCCAAGTCCTCTGACCTTAGCCGCCACAGAGATGTCATTGTTAAACTACATGAATATTCCGCGAAGGAAAAAATTATGGCCGCCAGCAGAGGAGTCCGGGACCTCCGAGTTGAGGATAATGCCATCCAAATCTTCAGTGACCTCTGCATTACAATTCATGAATTTATGCCATCTGGTGGACACGCGAAGCATTGCAGCCTATTAAATCCTGATCATTATCATTTAACAGATCAGGCCCCCGTCAGCCAGGCATGAACCGTGGCTGGGAAGGCAAACACAACGCAGCATGCAAGAGGTGAGGAGCGGCGCATTCCAGGTGTCTGCCAGGTACAAACTGGGCATTTGCTCGAATAAAGTATGTCGCAGCAGTAGCAGAGAGACATTCAGAAACTTTGGTTTGTACAGCAGGTGTAAGGTCAGGTGTTGAAAAGTATATTTGTGTGTCGTCGGCATAGAGGTGATAATTAAACCCAAAAGATGTTATTAGGTCACCTAGAGAGAGTGTGTACAGAGAAAAGAGAAGAGGTCCCAGGACAGAGCCCTGGGGTACCCCCACAGAGAGATCAATAGAGAAGGAGGAGGCGTTAGCAGAAGAGACACTAAAAGTACGATGGGAGAGGTAGGATGAGATCCAGGATAGAGCTTTGTTCCAAATACGTAGAGTATGGAGAATGTGGAGGAGAAGAGGGTGGTCCACTGTGTCAAATGCTGCAGAGAGGTCGAGTAATATGAGCCGAGTGTAATGACCTCTGTCTTTGGCAGCATGGAGGTCGTCAGTTATTTTAGTGAAGGCTGTTTCGGTGGAGTGAGCAGTGCGGAAGCCAGATTGTAGAGGGTCTAGGAGAGAATAGGTGTTGAGAAAATGGAGCAAGCGAGAGAATACAAGACGTTCAAGGAGTTTAGAGGCAAAAGGCAGGAGGGAGACAGGTCGATAGTTAGAAAGACAGGAGGGAATGGGGTCAAGAGGGCAAGTGGTAGAGGGAGAAGAGGCGATCAACAGCGACACATCCTCCTCTGAAACAGTGGAAAAAGAGTTAAGGAAGGCAGGAGGAGAGTTAGGAAGAGGTGTAGGATGGGGGGAAGAAACAGAGGGGATGTTCTGCCGTATGGATTCCACCTTTTCCTTAAAATAGTCAGCAAAGTCCTGAGCGGAGATGGAGGAAGGAGAGGCAGCTGAGGGTGGTTTGAGTAGAGTATCAAAGACAGAGAACAGTTGGCGTGGGTTAGACTTGTGCATGTTGATTAGTGCAGAAAAGTAGGCTTGTTTAGCTTGCGAGAGGGCAGAGTTGAAACAGGATAGCATAAATTTGTAGTGAAGGAAGTCTGCGAGAGTGTGAGACTTCCTCCAGAGGCGTTCAGAGGAACGAGTGGAGGAACGCAGCATGCGCGTGTGGGAATTTAGCCAGGGTCTAGGGTTAGAAGGGCGAGGGCGGCAGAGAGAAAGCGGGGCATGTAGATCAAGAGACGAGGACAAGACAGAGTTGTACTTTCTGACCAGGTTGTCAGGGTCTGTAGGAGAGCTGAGAGAGGAGAGGGAGGAGCGTAAAGTGGACTCAAAGTCAGGTAAGTGAATAGAGCGCAGGTTTCTGCAGAACCGGGGGGTAGATGGAGGTGGAGAAGGGGAGAAGCGAGATAAAGAGAATGAGATGAGATGATGGTCAGAGAGAGGAAAAGGGGAAATGGAGAAATCAGAGAGAGAGAAGTTTTTAGTGAAAACCAGGTCTAAGTAGTGGCCATCCTTGTGGGTGCTGGCTGCAGTCCACTGTTGAAGGCCAACAGAAGATGTAAGAGAAAGAAAGCGGGAAGCCCAAGAGAGAGAGGGGTCATCAATGTGGCAATTGAAGTCCCCAAGGAGAAGAACAGGGGAGTCTGAGGAGAGAAAGAAAGAGAGCCAGGATTCAAAGTGAGAGAGAAAGGCAGAAGGGGGATGAGTAGAGGTAGGTGGGCGATAGATGACCGCCACATGAACAGGGAGAGGAGAGAAGATCTGGACAGTGTGAGCCTCAAAGCAGGGAAAAGCAAGAGAGGGGGGAATAGAAAGGGTTCGGTAATGACAGAGAGAGGAGAGCAGGAGCCCCACGCCTCCACCCCTGCCATCAGTGCGCGGAGTGTGGGAGAAGGAACGGCCACCATAGGAGAGGGCAGCTTCCAGAGCAGAGTCAGACTGAGTGAGCCAGGTCTCAGTTATAGCAAAGAGAAGCAGGGAGTGAGAGAGAAAGAAGTCATGTACAGAGAGGAACTTGTTAGAGAGGGAGCGAGCATTCCAAAGGGCACAGGAGAAAGGGAGAGAGGAGGGAGGGTGGCAGGGGATGGGTATGAGGTTGGAGGGGTTGACACCAGAAGGAGTAGAAGTTGCATGTGGGAGGCGAGGACGAGAGCAAGTAGAAATAAGACAGGGACCAGGATTGGGAGAGATATCCCCAGAAGCAAGGAGGAGAAGCATGGATAGAAAGAGGATGTGTGAGGAGGATTTGTAGGGGTGTTTTTTAGTGCAGGGGATATAGCTGTGTGGTGTCAGAGGACGCAGGTAAGAAAGGAGTTCATGTGAACTGAGAAGTGGGGAAGGAAGGAGAGATGGACATATATGAATAGAGTTTGAGACATACTGAGGCTGATAGAAAGAAGTGCATAATTTGAGAAGAAGTGAAGTCACAGCAAATATAAATGGTAAAGGCAGCATCACAGCAGTAATGATGCAGTCTGGTATAGTTGGTACCGAGAGCCTGGGGTCCAGAGCCGGGAGGTAGGTCGGAATCCGTAAACCGAGGTAAAGGGGTCGGGGAGTCCAGGAGGTCAGGATACAAACCAAGGGTAGAAGTCCAGAGCGGATCCGCAGCAAGGCTGGTTCGGTACACAAGGGATCACTAAGGAGACAAAGAGACAGGAACTGAGGCAGGCACGACCGTGGTTAACACAGGTCATACAAAGCTATGCTCAGCCAAAGAATGAATGGCTGAGAAAGGCATAAGTAGGAGGAAGGACCAATAGGGAGAGGGGGAGTAAAGAGGGAGCGGCCCCAGGGAAGATAGGGATTGGTAGGGAGAAACTTACCACAGCTGCGCTAGATGTGCAGCTTGTGAGCGGTGCACGCGCATCAGGTGTGTGCGCCATGCGGGAGAGGCGCACGTGGCCTCAGCTGGGGGCGGGAACTCCTCCTGAGGGAGGACGTAAAGGTCCTCGGCCATGCGCGCATGGGCGCGTTCAGTAGCCGCCGCGGGAAGCGGAGGAGAAGGAAGATCCCGCCCGCGGCGGTGAGGAGGCAGAGCTGGAGCGAAGGCAGGTAAAGTCGTGGGATGAACCCCCTTAGAGAGAGGTGTTCCTCCGGACCTTACAGTACCCCCCCCCTCCCTTGAGGAGCGGCCTCAGGATGACACCAATATGGCTTTTGGGGAAATTTAGAGTGAAAGAGTCTCAGCAGTCGGGGGCATGTATTTTATGGCCCTTCCAGTGAACCAGAAATTGTACAGAACCCCTCGTCCTCCTGGAATCCAGAATAGACTGAATTTCGAACTCTTCCTGCCCCTGAACTATGACTGGTTTAGGGTCAATCGGTGTCCTATGGAACCGTGGACTCTGGGACACAGGTTTCAGCAGTGACACGTGGAACACGGAGGGTATCCCCATGGATGGAGGAAGTTCCAGACGATATGCCACAGGATTTATCCATTCTATTACTGAGAATGGACCCAAGAACCTGGGGGCCAGCTTGTGGCTTGGAGTCTTCAGTCCAATGTTCTTGGAGGAGAGCCAGACCTTATCCGCTGGTTTGAAAACTGGTGCCTGACGACGGTGACGATCTGCCTGTACATTTTGTCTATGGGTTGCGTTTCTCAAAGCCTATTGGATTCTTTTCCAGGATTCATGAAGATCCTTGATTGGGTCATCGGTCGCTGGAACCCCGGAAGGAACTGAGGTGATGGGCAGCTGACCCGGGTGAAAACCATAATTAATGAAAAAAGGGGATTTCAACATGGAGCTGTTCTTTAAAGAGTTATGGGAGAACTCTGCCCACGGAAGTAAATCTACCCAATTGTCTTGGCTGTCTGAGATGAAGCATCGGAGGTATTGTTCCAGAGTCTGGTTCGTTCTCTCGGTTTGCCCATTAGTTTGGGGATGATACCCGGACGAAAAATGGAGGGTGTAGAGGGAGAAAGGGGGTGGCCCGGAATTAAAGGGATTGCACCCCATATGGCCATCCTCTGACCTCACCAGAGAGACAAGGGGTTAACTGGACTTCGGTTCAGGGATGATGTTTGCACCTTGTTATACCTTGAAAATATATGTTCCCATGTTTCCTTATAAGCATGTATTTTAATGTTTTAAAGTGCATTTCTGTATCTCCAGTAATGGAGGTCGCAGAGAGTTCATATTTGGCCAATATGTGGAGTCACTGTAGGCATTAAAACTGGCAAAGGTCGACCCACTGAGCCCACCAGAATGGAACTTATTAATATGTGTAGATATTAAAGTGTATATGTATTTTAATTTGGATCTGTTCTGAAAATGCAGACGCCATTTGCTAGGCTAATAGGTCATGAAGGGCAGACGGCTGAGTAGCCTAAGCATGGCAATCAAAAAGTTAACAGCCTTGATTGTTACCCAATGTCTAGGGATTAAGTATTACTCAATCAACAAACTCTGCCATTCTAATTGTTACCTGAGGGCATGGGTTAGTCTGTTAGTCTGTGTCTCCACATTAGAGAGTGGATACAGATAATTGTTCACCAATAGGATGTGTTCAATATTAGGAATAGGATTGCACAGGTATATAAACTGTGTCAACCCTACAGTTTTTTGTTGTGCTGGAGTTGTGCTTCTGATACCATCTTGAATGTCACTGGACTGCTGGAGAATTGCTAGTGGATACTTCTCCATCCCCCAACCCTAAGTAAGTGTTACCTTCTTGTCTGTTAATTGTACTATATTGCTGTGTTCACCTTATTTAAGGAATAAATTATATTTTATTATATCTAAGCCTCGTTCAGTTAAACCCAGATATTTGGTGTTCATTATATCTTGTCATAAGCTACCGTGACAGAGGGTGATATCCATCCTGTGAGCGAAGGCCCGCCAAAATTTTGGGACAAATTTTGTACCTCGATCGGATACGATGGAAAGAGGAACTCCGTGAATGCGGAATATTTCCTTAACAAAAATGTCTGCCAGGGTAGGGAAATTGGGTAGGCCTTTGAGAGGAATGAAATGGTCCACGACAACCAAAATGGTGTTCATCCCTTTAGAGGTTGGAAGTTCCACCACAAAGTCCATGGACAGATGACTCCACGGGCGTTCTGGTTTAGGGAGGGTTTGTAGAAGGCCGTACAGCTTTTTACGAGCGGTCTTAACCTGGGCGCAGATTGGACAAGTTTTTACGTACTCCGAAATGTCCTGCAACATGGTTGGCCACCAAAAGGTACGACCAATAAGGTCAGAAGTCCTTCTAATGCCTGGATGACTGGATGACCTAGAAGAATGACCCCACTCAATAATCTTTTAAGGAAGCGTGGAGCTGCATACAGACGGCCGACCGGCACCTTAAGGCCCCTCGGGAGATTAGATTGTACTGCCATTACCTGATCCAGGATATCAAAAGAGTTGGCCGAAACAATATATTTGGAGGGTAAGATTGTTTCGGGGATAACTTCGTAATTGTCCTCAAACAGGAATTGACGTGAAAGTGCGTCTGCCTTTTGATTCTTTGAACCAGGAATGTAAGATATGAGATAATTAAATCTCGGAAAAAAAGAGACCATCGAGCCTGACGCGCCCCAAGTCGACGTGCACTCTCAATGTAAAGTAAGTTTTTATGATCAGTAAAGATCGAAATTGGGGTCTCTGTTCCCTCCAGAAGATGTCTCCATTCCTGAAGGGCGAGTTTAATAGCCAGGAGCTCTCTGTTTCCGACGTCATAGTTAGGTTCTGCCGAATAATATTTTTTTTAAAAGAACCCACAGAGATGAAGTTTGGCCTGTGGGGACTGTCTCTGAGAGAGAATGGCGCCAGCACCGACGTCGGATGCGTCTACCTCTAGGGTAAAGGGAAGCCCGGGGTCAGGGTGACGCAAAATATGAGCAGAAGCGAAAGATTTTTTGAGGGAGTCGAAAGCTTGGAGAGCTGAAGGAGACCATACTGCTGTGTTAGCTCCCTTTTTGGTGAGGGCAGTAATGGGGGCCACGGTAGAAGAAAAATTATTGATGAATTTACGATAGTAATTCGCAAATCCCAAGAATCGCTGTATGGCTTTCAGGGAAGTGGGTTGTGGCCATTCTAAGACAGCCTTGAGTTTGACTGGGTCCATAGAGAAGCCAGTGCTAGAAATTATATATCCAAGAAAGGGAATGGAAGAAAGTTGAAAAGAACATTTCTCTAGCTTAGCATAGAGATTGTTCTCCCGAAGGCGGGACAGGACTAATTTGGTGTGTTAAATGTGGTCAGAGAGGGATTTGGAAAAAATAAGGATATCGTCAAGGTATACGATAACGAAGCTGTCGAGGAGATCACGGAAGATCTCGTTGACAAACTCTTGGAAGACCACCGGGGCATTGCACAGGCCGAAAGGCATGACTAGATATTCATAATGCCCATCCCGGGTGTTAAAGGCGGTCTTCCATTCGTCGCCCTTCCATTCGAATGCGGACAAGGTTATAGGCTCCGCGGAGATCAAGTTTGGAAAAATTTGTTGCCCCCTGTAGACGATCGAAGAGATCGGAAATAAGTGGCAGGGGGTAACGGTTCTTGATCGTAATTTTGTTAAGGCCTCTGTAGTCAATACAGGGGCGCAAGGAACCATCCTTTTTCTTAACCAAAAAAAATCCAGCTCCAGCTGGAGATGAAGAATTGTGGATGAAACCCTTCCTCAAATTATCCTGAATATACTCGGTCATAGCCTTGGTCTCGGGTATGGATAGGGGGTAAGAACGGCTCTTGGGTAAGGTAGCACCGGGAAGGAGCTCAATAGGACAGTCAAAGTCTCTATGGGGAGGTAACACTTCAGAACGTATCTTATCAAACACGTCCGCCAGGTCCCAGTAGACCATTGGAAGGGAATTTTTTTACTCTGTGGGTAATTCCACTCCGGCTAACATCCGTTTCGGGGGAAGACAGGTCTTAAGGCACTGGGGGCTCCATCGTATGGGTTCTTTATTAACCCAATCTAATTGTGGGTTATGAAGTTGCAGCCAGGGGAGTCCCAGGATCACATCTACCGATGGAGTGTGGATCACGTCCAAGATAATCTTCTCTTGGTGACCGTCCTCCGTGGAGAGGGATAGAGAACAAGTCTCCAGGGAAATAAAGGCTGGTTGGAGTGGATGCCCATCTATGGCCTTCAGACCAACTGGAACAGCCTTAGATCAGAAGGGAATCCCATTCCTATAGGCAAAACTCTGATCAATAAAGTTTACCCGAGACACAGAATCTATAAATGCAGAAGCGGGGATCAGGGAGTTATTCCAGGCCAGAGAAATAGGCAGCATTATACTAGTGGGAAATACTTTAGAAGAGGAAAGAGTAGAAGAGATTACACCCAACGAGACCCTCTCATACCTTATTGGGTCCTGGTGTTTCCCGGTCACAGAGGGCAGCTTACCTTGGGTCCTGGCGTTTCCCGGTCGCAGAGGGCAGCTTACCAGCAGATGACCGGGATGACCGCACTAATGGCACAGTCCACCATCTCGTTGGTGCTGTCTCTCAGACGTGGATAGCCGATGACCTCTGAGCTGCATAGGTTCGGGCTCACCCATAGGTTGGGGAACGTAATGGACGAGACTGCGGCTGGAAGACGAGGAGGAGGTGGAACGAGGAAGAGCGCGATCAAGTCTTCTCTCTCGTAGCCGCTGGTCCACGCGGATGCAGACCGCAATGAGATCCTCCAATCTGGTGGGTCTCTCGATAGTGGCCAGCTGGTCCTTGATGGCATCCGACAGACCCTGCCAAAAAGCTGCTGATAGTGAGCCATCGTTCCAGGAGGTCTCCACCGCGATGATCAAGAAATCCAAAGCATACTCGGCGACAGGACGAGTACCCTGGGAAATATGGAAGAGAGAAGAATCTGCCGTAATTTGGCGACCAGGCGTATCAAATACTTGCCTGAATTCTCGAAGAAAACGAGAATAGTCACGCGTCATGGCAGGCTCCCGCTCCCAGATGGGGGATGCCCAGGCTAGGGCCTTTCCATTCAAGAGAGACATAATATGGGCCACCTTTGAACGTGCAGTGGGGAAGCGCGAAGGAGATAATTCAAATTGCATCTCGCACTGATTAAGAAACCCTCTGCACTCGTGGGGATCCAATGCATAGCAGTTGGGAGCCGGGAGACGAGGATCCACAGCCACGGGAAGACCCGGGGAGGGAAACGCCGCAGCTGCCATGGCAGAGCAGCCGGGGGAATGCTGCAACGAGGAGAGTCTAGAGAGCTCCTGCGTCATGGAGGCAAGCTGCGCCTCTAGCTGGAGAAGTCGCAGCATGGGGCTTGGTTGCTCAACCTCTTCGGGGTCCATGTCCGTTAGGCTGAACATAATGTTACGCTGTGCTCACCACAGACAAAGAGGGACCCCGAAACTGAGGTGAGATGGGTAACAAACTGAACCCACAGCTATGGGGACACGCCTGGAAAGTGGAAAATAGGCGTCTGGCACCATCTGGGAGTATAAGATGAAGTAAGATACTCGCCATACGAGAAGGGAGGTTCCAGAAGATAGTTGGTACTGAGAGCCTGGGGTCCAGAGCTGGGAGGTAGGTCAGAATCCGTAAACCGAGGTAAAGGGGTCGGGGAGTCCAGGAGGTCAGGATACAAACAAAGGGTAGAAGTCCAGAGCGGATCCGCAGCCAGGCCGGTTCGGTACACAAGGGATCACTAAGGAGACAAAGAGACAGGAACTGAGGCAGGCACGACCGTGGTTAACACAGGTCATACAAAGCTATGCGCGGCCTCAGCTGGGGGCGGGAACTCCTCCTGAGGGAGGACGTAAAGGTCCTCGGCCGTTCGCATGCGCGCGTTCAGTAGCCGCCGCGGGAAGCGGAGGAGAAGGAAGATCCCGCCCGCGGGGTCGAGGAGGCAGAGTTGGAGCGGAGGCAGGTAAAGTCGCGGGAGGAACCCCCATAGAGAGAGGTGTTCCCCCGGACCTTAAATTCTGCAAGTCTGTGTGTGTGCGCGCTGTTATTGTAAATTGGAAGAATTATACAGTATTACAAAAATATAACTTTGCGTCTTCTTCGAATATAAAATTATCACATTTCTTCAGTATATGTATTATTTAGTAATCAATACTTTTACTTATTTTCATATTGTTTATTTTATGCGCATGCGTGTACTGTACAGTACTGTACTGTACTGTATGTCTCATTTGAACTTTGTTGAAACGCATAAGCGTGTTACAGTATCACATTTCGGCGCATTAAACATTATGATGACGTTTTGAAAATATTTATTTGAACTGATAATCCATCATACAGCGCTCTCCCATTCACCCCTGCACACACACAAGGCTCAAGGATTTCAACTTCTTATCTACACCTCTCCCACACCATTCATTTGTAATGGATGGCTTTCTGGCTTGAATCTTCCCGAGCATGGCATTACATTCCTGCGCATGCGTGTATGGCTTCCCATTCATTTAGGCGTTAGTTCAAGTTTTAAAAATGTATATATGGGAAACTTCTAGGTGATGCACCGTGCATGGCTGACTAGGGAAAGAGCTCCCGACACCCTCCTATGAAATCGATCAGAAAAAGCAAACCTGCCCATAAAAAACCCCCCAGAAAAGCTTCCAATCCCCCTTCTGAATCCAGAGGAATGGAAGGAAAATCTAAAAAAGCTCTGAACCCGGAGCCGATCTCCGATAGCCAAGATGGCGGCGAGGAGCCGGAGCACGCCGGAGGAAACGCACAGCAGGGGCACTTCGATCTCGTGCAGCAAGGACTTAATAAAGATTATTTTGAGTCCCTCTTTACTAAAATGAGGAAGGGGTTCCAGGAGGATCTGGCAATGGCCCTGGAGGGCATAAAATCCGATCTAAATGGTCTAATCAAGAGAATGGAGGAACTCGAGGCCAAAATAGAATGGGCCCTCACTGCTCAATCCAATACAGAGGATGACGTGGCCAGGCTTGGCCATGTGATAAGTGACTTAAAAGACGCCCTGGAGGACCAGGAAAACAGGGAGCACAGGCAGAACCTACGCTTCAGGAATATACCTGAAACTGTGTCCCCTGACTCCCTCCAGGCCTACCTTAAAAAAGTCTTCTTCCAGCTGGTTCCTGACCTAACGGACATGACCTACACATAAACCGGGCCCACCGGGCTCTGGGACCCAAGTCCTCTGATCCTAGCCGCCACAGAGATGTCATTGTTTAACTACATGAGTATTCCGCGAAGGAAAAAATTATGGCCGCCAGCAGAGGAGTCCAGGACCTCCGAGTTGAGGATAATGCCATCCAAATCTTCAGTGACCTCTCCAGGGTCACTGTAGCTACAGTAGGCACCAAGCAATGAAGCCCTCACAACTATCCTCAGAGACCGAGGAATCAAATTTAGATGGGGCTTCCCCTTCAAGCTGGTGGTGCTAAGGAATGGCAGATACTTTACAATATCTGACCCAGAGGATTCCCAAGATTTCCTAAAAGCCATCGGAGTACACCCCCAGCAAGACGGGGACCGGGCCCCACGAACCTTTACAAGACCGGACCCATCGGAGATTCCCCGGACGTCGGAGCACTGGCAAATCAGAAGCCCCACTGATGTCCCTGGAACTCGCTCAGCTCGAGAGGAAGAGGCTGAGCAGCTAAGAACTTGAGAACCCCTCCAACTTCCCAGGCGATTCTGTGCCCCAAATATCTGAGGATTCCCCGTCTTCCCCCCCCCCCCCCCCCCGCTTACGTCACGATCCCCGATCAAGTAACCCAACCGGCCGATTGCCCTACACCCCCCCTCCTGTCCCTCACCTCCCCCACTCTACCCCTCACCTCCACCCTCCTCCCCCTCCCCGCACCTATGATCCATCTGGCCCACTAAGATTGCTACAAGAGAAAGCCCCTGCAAAACCCCCTGATTCCCATCACACCCTCCCTCCTGGCTCTTACCCCATCCCCCAAGCTGCAAAGACCTCTCCTCCCGTGGCCTGGATGTCTGATCTCAACTCCGGGCACATTAGATGGGGCCACCGCGTCCCTGCAAACAGAAGGCTCAATGACGAGGACTACTCCCTCCCCCCCCGGGATCCTTGACCGTCCTGTTCCCCCCCATCACGGTCCTTACCTTTGGCAAAAATGGGGTTTGTATGGCGGTTCACTGCTGCCGCTGGGGTATAGAGTGGATGTCCCACACGCAAAGATAATAAAAAGGTTTATTTAGTGCATATACACAAAAAACTGCTACAGAGTGAACTCTTGACGCGTTTCGTCCCGTCAAGGACTTTGTCAAAAGAGTATCTAACACAGCCCCAGGTGATGTATCCATAGTGCGCTGACTGCTGTATCATTGGTTAATTGTCAGTGGGTGGGCAAATGATCACCTGATGAATAAACAACTTCTAATCAACCTAAGATCAAATCACTATGTAAGCACTATCAATGCCCACTATGCAGACATCACCCTGGACACAAAGTTGCAACAAAACACTGAACAACACACAGTATTATTTAAAAACTAAAGTATGTACTCCTGTCACATCTTACATAAATGCAAAAATGAGACAACAAGTGTTAGTTACACAGTAGTAGGTCAAGTTACATTTATATCAATAGTAATTCCTCATTGAGAATATTAAAGCAAACATGGTATAAATGAAGTAAAGCCTTATAAAATCCTTGATGAACAAATAGGAAAACAATCAACTTAATGGCAAATGATTCAATAGTTAATAATACAAGTCTAACCTTATAACCCTATAAAAAAGACATATTTAATATGAAATATAGCAAAAAATAATGATTATAAAAATTATATATATATCCACAAAAGTATAATTATAAAAAACATATACATAATTCTGTAAACCATATATAAAGCATAATAATTATAAACCCTCAAACATAAAATAACCTATATCCGAAAGTGCTTAAGATCCCACTCTATATTAATACCAGTAGGATGCAATGTATCCAGAGCATGAATCCAAAACAATTTCCCTCATATTTAATTTATTCAACCTATCTCCCTCTCTAGGATGAATATTAATGTGTTCCAGGGTGGAGAAGGTAAAATTG